>OZ023239.1:7270652-7789280 GCA_964006365.1 Trididemnum miniatum
CCGCACTGGTCAAATCCTTTACTTTACCCTGGCCACGTAAAGGATTTGACCAGTGCGGTGACATAATCAACACGAGTGGATACGTACCACAAAGGTGAAATTCTTTAAGATATATTTATCCGAAGGGATGAGTGATCCTGGCAAGATCATTCGTTCTGGAAGATGAATATATCTTACTTGAGGGCGGCTGATGAGGGCTAATAGCCCGAAACAGCGCTGTCCCGGACTACGGTACGATTGACTGGAGTGCTTTGCACTGTTGGCGATGGAAAGCTGTTATTAGCCTCCGACCCAACAAGAGGAAGTTGTCATGAATTCTCCCGCCAGTAGGCCAGGAAGAACTTAACTTTTTTAGTTATTAACTGGTTTGTTTTGGAGGGCTATTAGTTTTTTTAGGTATGATGGATATGTGGATCCCCAAACAGGCAATCCATACAGCAGTTGGGCGTAAATGAAAGCGTAGTAAATTTTTAGCAAGGCGCAGGGAGGCATATAATACCTTAATTTGGAAAGGATTCCTACAGCTGTGGAAATTTTTTGAACAATGGATGAAATGTGTGAATCAAACTTTAAATTAAATTCAATATTTACACCTAAATACTTAACACTAAGGGCTACGAAAATTGTAGAGTTGTTGATCTACTTCGCTTTCTCGCATATAATACAGATGCAACTGCAAAAGAAACTAACGGCAACCAAGACCAATCACAAGCATACCGTGCAATTTAATAACTTTCGAAGCACATAAATATATCACAGATGATGTTACATATACCTCCTGTTTTTCAAGTTTTGCTTCATACTGGCAGATCCGTGAATGTGCATCTAGTTCGCTTCTGCGACACTGCTCTTCCAAAATCGAAATAGTTTGCTGCTTCTCCGCTATCTAAATAAACAAAACATAAAATGTATGTACCAGAAAAACGAGCTGTTCGCGAGCATTTTTTCGGCGAAGCAAACACTACATTGCAGCATGCCAACAGTTTCGCCCCAATCGGACTGGATCTCAAATGTTAGGCTAGGTTGACACTTAAGATATGCAAAACTCAGCACACAACATTACGTGAATTGCAAATAAAGCTACGACTTGGGAGTATGTTCCCAACACACAAAAATGTTCTTTGCGTATGCCATGTTTGCCGAATACCGTTACAATTGCCGACAAAATTTGGGTCATTTATCCTGGCGTCAAAATGCTTCAAGGCCATTAATTGATTGCATCTACGATTGTGCGACATACAGCTTCCATTCAGTAAGTTAAAATCGAAGAATTCTGGCAGTCTATGCTGCACGTCATGTCATGAAACTGCCAGAATTTGTCATAGTAAATTTAGGGCTTTAATTTAGTCGTTGACTACGCTAACACCAAATACAAAATGAAGCAATCCAGACAGTGATTCGTAAGGGCAATCGACACGAAACAAGCCAACAGGCAGAATGTTGACTACAGGCTCACAACAGAAAGTGCACATGTTACCGAAAAAACAATCACTAATTATTGTAAACATTTTAACAACAAAAACAGTAAAGCCAGCTTATTATTAGCACATTATAACCAGAGATCATAGGTTCTCAAACTTTGCCCAGTCGCGACTCCCTAAATCAAACGAAATATTTTCGCGACCCATCAGACAGGCTTGAAGCACAATTTTATTCAAATGAAATTAACAATTAGGTCTAACTGCTCTAAAATTGTCGGAATGAATCTTTCGCCAATTGAATTTGCAGTTTTACTGACTGACAGTTATAACCTAGCACTATCTATTTGCAGGAGAAAACAATGGTTCATGGCGAAGGCAATCTTTATTACGTCATAATGTAACGGTATTTTAAACTCATAAATGGACGAATTTAAAAAAAATTTAAGGTATGAAATGCGTTGTTATGGTTAAATTTAAGATCTATGCTGCTAAAAGCATGGCGACTATACTCCCTTCGTGTTTTTAAAGCGATCAAAACTGCTAACAAATAATTAAATTTAGGAAGCAATTAAATCAAATTGCGTGTAAGCATTTTTTCAGTTTTAAAAATTTTGCTATACTTTCGCGTCCCACCAGCCATGGCTCGCGAGCCACCGGTGGGTCGCGATCCCCACTTTGAAAAACGCTGCCATACATAATAACTGTCTACCTGTGCATTCTGATGATTAATTGTTGCTTCAGCATCAATGAGTTTCAATTTAAGTGCTTTGACTTCTGCTTCAAAATCTAAATTATACAAAATAAACTAATAGCGGTTTAATCACAAATCGTTTCAATAATCAATTTAATAAAAATAAAATCAGTAACGTTTGAGCAAACCAAACTTGTTAATACGTCAGTTTAAAGTTTCACGTTGCAAAATTACAATGTATGATACATCCGATATTGCTTGTATATAGCATACGATTGCACAAACAGAAACCAAGTCAACTTTTTTGAGGGCCAAAACACTTCATTCCACTACCACATACGTTAAACCTTGAACTAAAAAGCATCTAAAGTATGTACAATAAATCTCAACAACCTCTTCACCAGAGGTAGATCAAGCTGATCAATCAGTTTTTGCAAAACCGACTTACATTTTTGCATTACCAAATGACGATTATCAAAAAACCTAATAAAACATCTACAAAAATTAGTATGCTACAAGGGTATTTTATAAGTTAGAAAAATTTTACAGTGACACGGTATGCGAGTAATCAATTGAGATCGAAATGCATGACATTACATTTCAAACGAAGCACCTTGCCATAAAACTGTAGAACAACATAAATTAGTAAAAATTGCTTTTGTAGGTATGTCATGCTCTATCAATCAAAATCCTGGGTATCTACCTATATCAATTTTTAACCAAGAAAACAATAGCAATATAATATTACATTCTAAACTTTTCATATTATACGCATATATGGGAGGCGAGACTTAAATTGCTGAAGGAATGTTTGTAGGGCCATGAAACAACTTGCAACAATTTTGGAACCTAACAATAAATAACGGGTCTAGTTGTTTCAACTTTGTTGCCACTGTACATACAGATTACAAGCCCGAAGCTTTTTCACCTTCTAGTAGGTTATTCTTAAAAATCAAAAGTGGAAAGTGGCTTACAGCACGGAACTATACACATTACACACGAACAATATGTATATACTATCAGAATCTTTTGATATCTCGTGCGGAGTAGTAAGAGAGTTTGCATAGGCTTTAGTTAAAATATCATATGGTATTACTTCATCTATAACCTAAAACAAAAAAATTGTTGCTTGTTAGCAGTGGAAAACATAATCAAAAAACTTTGAGAGCCTGCTTAAAATAAGAAACACAGTTAACACACATACCAATTGCTTCATCAGTGGTTTCGGTCAATACTTCTTTCGTAAATGATGATAACTGACCACCAATCTGCCCAGCTTTGGATGTCAGCTGATTAAAACTATCATTTAATCCTCCAATCCAAGACATATTCCAATTATACAAGAACTGCCTCACGACATGATAAAGTTATTATTTATAAAACAAAGCAACTAAAGTAACAGCTCTATGATTGTAAAGACCTACAAAAAAGTAACTTTAATCACAAGATGAAACACCAAACTAAGCACAATTACGCCAAGAAATCCAAAGAACTATTATACTGTATTTATTACATATATAACACATGCAATCAAAAATGTTAAACTTGAGGACTATTAGCACTCTTTTATGCCAACCCTAAAAGAATAAATTTGAAAGACTTTCCACATTTGAGCTGCGATACCGCAGCAACAAAATACAATTTATGCACAATCCTATTTTTAGATTTTTTAATTAGGGTTGCATGTTGGTGCAATATTGTAAAATTAAGGATGAAAAAAATTGGGAAAAAGCTGCATTTTTTATTCTTCTTCATGGGCATGATTTCTCCAATAAGTAACAAATTAAGGGTAAATACTGCTATCCTTAAAATTTTATCAAAGCAACATTAGTTTTCATTAAATCATTATTTGTTTTGCCCAAAATAACATTGTATTTGTTTCATAAAATCAAAATCAGAAGAGCACAAGCTCATATTAAAATTGGTCAATGAAAAAAAGTGACATAGACCTTTTACCCCAGATCAAGATTATCAATTTAGCTTCGTTCTTCGCAATAAAAGCCTATCAGTATGGTTAAGTTGTAGGGAACATAATATGGTACTGGTAGAGTTTACTCACTCTCTTTCAAATTAAACAGATAAAAAAAGGAAATAGTACTCCTTCAACAGTTTGTACCGGTAGTATTTTCATAAACCATAGTATTGTGCAAATCACTGTTCCCTCTAAGATTTTAACAAGAGCAAATCTGCGTAGTAATTAGATAAAAAAAATTTACCCAATAATTTAGGCGGTTTAAGGAAAGCAGTGTCTATTTTGTTGTTAATGGCAAGTCTACTTTGACGACAGTACTGGTACTGGCAGATACTGACTGGCTTCTTCACTGATGATGTGCTCTCACCTAGAGCATCACGCTCAAAAACAGTCATGCAAATGCACATCATCCAAAAGCAAACCATAGGATCCATCCACTGCTGGCAAAATTAGATCTAGAAAGTATTTTGCTGCTAACGGCAAATAGACATTCCTTTAAAGAAAGTTTGTAGTTTGTTCCAATCTTTAACTCCAAGTTGAGTATCCACAGTTTGAAAAGTTTGTTTTCCACTAAAAATTTTAAAAACTTTGATTCAAAATTGGCCAAAAATCACCCTTCCAGTTGGCAAGCTTTAAGAAATTGGAAAATTTTGCGTAAAATTTCTCATTTTTTCAAATTTTGCATTTTAGAGGGAAAAGTGGTCACGAGTGGTGCCAAATACACACTGCACAGTACACAGAGTTTCAGCTGCCTTTACGTAGACCATAAAAAAATTACGCTCAATAGGCAGTTGATTAATTTACTGTACCGGTATATTTATCTTGCCTAGTCTGGTACATCAATGGATAATTTTGCTAGTAATGTTGACTAGACTAAACTGACTTTTTAGAGTCCACCAGTACCAGTAATCTACCAGCTATCAGCAGATCAGTATGGCGACAAACTAACAATCAACTCCCAGTGCTAACATAAAAACAACACTGAACAAGTCTACACTTCTGAAAACTTACCGGTACCAGTGCTGGCATTCATGTATTCTAGAAAGGGATATATAAAATACATTGATGCCATATATGTTAAAGAGAAATGTGCCTAATACGTGCACAGATAATATCCACTACAGATAATATCATCAAAAATCAAAAATATCGCAAATATTGTCAAAAAGCTTTATATACTTCTAGAGTTTGAAGAATTAATTAATATCAAGAGTATGATGCATTTTTAAACCGAAGTCTCGCAGACAAGAATAAAAGTCTAGAAATTGACACATATTGAAGAAAGAACATCAACATTAAAATAAAACAAAAAATGTAAGTTTGAAACTTATTCAGTACTATAACTTTTTAAACAACCCTTAAAAACGCAATATAGATGAAACAAAGTATAAGAACTACAACAGTGAAAGGAGTAACGATGAAAGATGAAAAAAACAACTGAAGAATGTAATAAAAAGCAGCATACAGAAATGCACCAAGTTACAATTTCTAAAACAAAAGAAGAGTATGGCTGAGAAATAGATTGGACAACACAAAGTAGCATCGTAGAAATTGCAATATAACACTTTATAGTATACACTTAGAAAACAAAAATCATTCTCACACACAAAAAAAGTAATCTATAACATTGAGGTAGGGAAATGGAAGTATTGAGGTAAGTAAAAAACATTCCTGAACACACTTTGACAGTAACGACATATCATTTGCATTACAATTGTAATCTATCAACACTGAGCAGATAAAAAGTATTATAATCTATTTAATTGAGGCAGGGAGATGGAAGTATTGAGGTAAGCAAAACATTCCTGAACACGCTGTGATAGTAATGACATAACATTTGCATCACGACTGTAATCTATCAGCACTGAGGACAAATCATCTGATAATGTTTATACGTCAATTTGTTAATGTTGTAGCCTAACATAAAACGGCTTTAAGTTTGTCAATTGTTGCACTAGCATTGCTGTTTGATGTTGTTCCTTTACATTCAAGCACAATATGGCAAACTGTTTGTTCAGCTTCACCACATCTACATAAGGGAAAAGAGCAAATAGTTGGAAAATGATGATACAAAAATGAATTAAGCAAGTTATTTGTGTGAAGTACCATATATCCTCGCATATAAGCCGAGTTTAGAACTCAATAAAAATGTTGCCAAACTAAAGGGTCAGCTTATATGCGCATAACTCTGATCGGTAAAATTTTATAAATTCCACTTCACACTGTACTTGTTCTACAGTAAACTGACGAGCATAAAAACACGCAAGCGATCACATGGTATGGCCAACCAATCACAGACTGTTATTATCTTTTTTTCTTTCATGCGAAATGGAAAAAAAAGATACTGGTATACATTACAAGACTGGAAAGATCTCTTTAGGGAGTCTGAAAGTGATAATGATGATGAATTTAAAGGATTTTGAGTTAACATAACAATAATGATTATCATTTTGTTTACCGTAATTCTACTCCGCAACCTTTTGTTATGATATGATTTGTAGATATGCGTGTTATGATTTGTAGGGTCGGCTTATATGCGGATTTTTATAAATTTACCATTTCAAGGTTGTTTTCCAGAGTCGGCTTATATGCGAGATAGGCTTATATGCGAGGATATACATGTGCTTGAAAAGCAGAGCAGTTACCAAAGGTACTGAGTTCCCAGATTAAGGATCGAAGGGGTTCAAAGGGTTCAGAAAAATGTTTTACTTCATGTATTTCATTACTAATATCAATTGGTGGAAGACCTAGGATGATTTTACATAGGTCCAATTTAACGTTAAATGTTGCACACAACTGCCCAATGATATTTTTAAAACAGTATACCATAGCTAGTTAATATCAGCTACATTTTTACAAACCTGCCATATCATACCTCCATAAATAAGGAAAATCATACCGGTACGATACATGGTACAAAAAAATGAATAGTCTTCTCTAGACTAGTCTAGAGCTGTGCACATGGGCAGTAGGCATACACCAGCACCCAGTAAACTACCGGTATGGTACAATACAGAGTACCAGTATACCCTATAACAGTACTGATATCAGTATGCAATTATGCACTGTGCAGGATATGGTAGGCTAACATACCGTTTGGTAGACTACCGGTAGGGTGCTAGGCTGACTTAAAATAGGGTACCGGTACTGGTACTTGTGCAGCAGCATACACACTACAGTCTACAGCAAAATCCATGCTTACTTTTCACTTCTAGTTTAGAGTTTTAGACTTTACCTTTACTGCCTACACATTAGCCTAGATATTTCTTGTGCCTTGCACAGCTGTGCATACGCTACCAGTACCTTGCTCAGTTCTTATTGTAGTTGATCTGTTGATTTGCTGGGCATTCAGCTCAGTTCTTGCATTAGTTGATCAGTTGATTGTAAGGTCTTCACGTCATTGATCTGTTGCTAGGCATTCATCACCTTAATTTATCTGTTTATGGAGAAGGGAGATAAGTTATGGTAATTTGTTAGGCCTACCAATTACCGGTATATCGTTCCGTATAGGCCTATCATCATCAAATACGATAGGCCTACCGCTCTACTGTTATATCACCCAAAATAATTTTGACTAAGCGATCACAATTATCGCTTATGCACTAGACTAGAACCCTATTCTTTTCGCTATCGCTAATGAATCATCGCGCCAGGAGCTAATCTCATAATCTCTCGTATTGCAGGTAGGCAGTATACACTAGAATAGACGAAGTTTTTTGGTCTGCAGGATAAGATTTGTCACGTGACTTGCCAATGTTTTTCGGAAATTCAATCATGATGGGTGCAAACTCATGCGGAGAATGGGGGAGATGTATACTCCCAATAATCTAGCAGCATCCCCCCCAATATGTCTTATGGAAGTGAAAAATTTTCCATACGAGCCAATTTCATTCCCCCAATATCGAAAAATGATCAATTTTGCTAAATCATCCCCCCAATATCCAAAAATGGTCAATTTTGCTTAGTCATCCCCCCAATGCTCATGAATATAGATTTGCACCTTTGTCAATCAAGTGTGATTTTGATTGCTTTTTTCCAAATCTTATTTTACAGACCAGAAAACTTCTTCTATTCTAGGGCCTATCCATTTTGGAAGCTTCTATTTTACCAGAAATTTCCGGTTACCGAAGTTCAAAAATCGCGGTTGCAGAACCGGAATCTTCCCCTACGGTTTCCATTTACCCCCTGGGGGTAAATTTTGCCTACCGAGGGGGTAATTTTTCTGAAGTATGAACTAAAACAAACTTTGATTTTCATTATTAAAAAGGTGAAAGTGTTGCATTGGGGGTAAATTATACTTTTTTTGATCGGCAAGGGGTAAAGAATACAAAAAAGGTTAAGAACCCCTGCCCTAATATGAGACAGAGAATGGTACAGCGGTAACCGAAAAATGGTTACGCAATTACGATTTTCAAACTTCGGTAACCGGAATTTTCGGTAAAAAGAATTCCTCTCATATTTTAGAATTCCTCTCATATTTTAGAGAATTCCTCTCATATGTCAAGTTACCGAATCACAATTTCGATTTTTGGTATCACGGACTAAGGACTTTGGACCAGGTGATAGCAAAATCCATAGAAGTTATAAGGACTTGAATAAATAGCTAAGTAGAAAGCAGCAGATTAAAGATGTCCGGATTTGACATTTTAAAATCCTAATCCGATCCACATCCATTACTTCAAATCCAAAACCAAATCCTAAATTTCGCGCAAAGTACAAATCTTAAATAACCCGAAATCGAGAAAATAACAGTGCCTTACGGTACCAATATAAATTTTTCTGTTGAATTCAGATTTGTCCTTAAAAATTTAGGTAGTTGGGCCTGTATAAGCCCAACTATATACATTCTTCATTGTATATAGGCTACATACTTCATTGCTTTTAACTTAAGTCCAAATTCGGTCCGAATTGGGTAAAATTACGAAAATCCGATTCCATGAAATTTTAATCCAAATGCGTGGAAATCTCAGGACAGCAGAGATGTCCGGATTTAACTCTTCAAAGTCCTAACTCGATCCAAACTGTGACCATAAATTAAAATCCCAAGTTTTATCAGGTTAAATTATTCGAGTTTTGAAAGAAAAATGTAAAATTGGATAATTCAGAATTTGAGTTTTATTATGACAAAACTTCGGATTTAAAAGTGTGGCCGCGGAATTGGCATAGATTGGATGAACTTAGGATTTTAAAATGCTAAATCCGGACCTCTCCAGGGAGCTGATAAAGTCATTTCGCATATCAAAATTCAATAAACTTACGAATCGTGAAAAACAATATACGACGCTTTTTTACTGTACCGTACCAATTCATCAAAAACTAGATAATGGAGTAGCGTAGTCCCTGGCCCTATGCATAAAGATAAACTAAAGGTTTTATTTGTCGTTGTGTGCTAACCTACCGCAACCGTCTTTAGAATTATCAGAGTAGTCAACAGAGCAGTCGACTTAGGGGGGCTAAGCGTTTATCAGGGGGGACCAAAATTTGAAATTAAGCACAAAAGTTGCTGTCTTCAAAAAAGTGAGCTTGTTAATTGGGGGGGGGGCAAGCATGTCGATTGGGGGGACGAGGCCCTCCTGGCTCCCCCTTAGCGCCGGCCCTGAGAATTATTTAAGCCATAGGCTGCATCTGAAAATTACAAGCGAAAAACGCTTTTTGATTGGTCTTGGGGAAGGGCTGCTTTTCCTCCTCGGAAGTCGTCACTGCGCAGTAGCCAGTCTAGGATCGAGCACCTTCGGGTTCATCGACACTTTCTGGTCTAAACAAGTAGGGCTATAATGCAATCTCGATTTAAAGTGCATTCGTTCTTTTGCTCAGTCGAAAGGCATCGAACCGCTGAAATATCGCTCCGATTTAGGTTCAGGTTCCACAAAATTTATTTTTAGCGGTTTACCTTTAGTTCAGATTTTTCGATGTCTGATTTTGCAGGTTTAGGTTCCGGTTAAAATTACAACTACCGGTACTTTGAATTATCGGGTTCAAGTTCGCAGAAGCAAAAGTTTAAAGGTTCAAGTTTCGTTTGGCTTCAAGAACTTGAAACTGTCAATTCAACTTACGTTCTGGTACACACCTACAGGCGCATATTTTTCAAAAATGCTTTTTGTATTTAGTCTAATTGTGCTTTTTAAGATGCAATTGTAGCTTATAAAGCAGGGGCGGGCAATTATGTTTACACGAAGAGCCGCATTTGAAAAAAGTTTCGAAAAATTTCAAAGCGGAGGGCCGCGCGTCCGCGGATGTCCAATTTCCCACTCAAATTCAAGTGAAGAGCAAAAAAAGCACGTCTTCGCAAGAGCGGATTCAGGGGGATGTGGGGGATGCATCCCCCCCACACCAACCATTTTCAAACATGCTTTTGATTAACACAACTTTTCCATAATTTCGAACCTTTTCGATAACAATAAGCCTCATACCCTAAGCACGCATAGGCTAATCGAAAATGTACGAACAAAAGGCATCCATCATATTTGGTGCAACACTCAGAATTAGGGGCAAAAAAACTTAACAAAATTTGCCTGAAACTTGTTCAAAAAGTACTAAAATGGCCACTACAGTATGTAAATTTTCAAAAATGTTTCGAGGGAGCAAGCCCCCATACTCTCTTAGAGTCTTTTTTATTCTCCATATGCTTCAAAATAGTTCTGCCAAAAATGTGCGCTTAAAAATATATCGAAATTGGGTGCCCCTACCTGAAAAAATTTCTGAATATGCCCCAGACATGAAAACATTTTTCTAAGGACTTATTTACGCCTTTTTTGAGTCTGACTTCTTTGCACTTAGTTAGCATTCAACCTAATTCCAAATTTCATCTCCCCACAAGGGCCGTCGAGAGAAAATCCGGGCTCCTGGGTAGAGATATGATGCGGGCCCTCTCAGTACCAAAGTTTAATTCTCTGAAAAAGAAAAGTTCTTGACATCGCGCAGATGTAGGGAGTGTGCGAAGTAGAAAAATTTTTCTGGGGGGATGTTTTTGTCTACAATTTTGCTTGAATTCTGAACCCAAATAACAAGACAATATAGCGAAAATGGTATTTATTGTTCAGTGGCGTAGCAAGAAATTTTAAAAGGGGGAGGAGGAGCATAATTTCACCATTTTTTTTCAACAGAGCTAATTGAAGCAGATTGATAAAAAAAAAAAAAAAACTTTAGAGGGGTTCGGGGTATGCACCACCGGGAAATTTTTGAAATATTACATGCTGTAATGGTTATTAGTGCTGTTTGAACATTTTTCAGACAAACTTTGTTTCAATTTTTTAACCCTAATTCTGAGTACTTCACCAAACATGGTGCATTTTGTTCACACATTTTCAATCGTGCGTGCTTAAGGTGTAAGGCTTGTTGTTATCGAAAAGGCTCGAAATTATGGAAAATTTTGTATTTATCAAAAACATAGTTAAAAAAGGCTGGTGAATACATTCCCTCATCCCATTCCCACCCCCTGAATTTGCCCCTAGCCATAAGCTACAAAAGCCATTAAAAGAGTCCGGCATATTTCAGTCGCTTGGCACCATTTGTTCTTTTTTACTGAAAGGCAAAGTCAAAAGGGCCCCCTATATACGCTTCTGGGAAGATGTCATTGGTCAATGACCAAATTAAAACAGTGGTGGAAGGCATAGCCTACTGCGTGTTTGCATACCACCAGCATGATGAACAAAGATCAACGGTAGAATCTCGAAAACTTCATTAACTTTGTTTTAGGCAGGTTTTTGTTTTATAAATAAGCAAGGGGTTTGGGGGGAGAGCAGTAAGCTACCCCAGCGGGATCCTTGGCGGAGCCCCAGAAGGTCTAGACTAGCATTTTCTTAATTCATACTCTCAATCTCAAATATGATATGAAAAAAGTTGGGGAACCGCTGCTTTAACATATTCTTAGTGCTTTCACTAACGCTTATAAAAAATTGCTAACGTGTTGTCATGTTGATGAAAAATGAACTGTTCTGTAATAGGCGCACTGAAAAGGTTGTTTTTGATTAGTTTGCGAAGGAAACCATAATGGCTACAAGATATGCTGGAAAGTATCGCCGCAGTCCGTACTCACAAGCAACATGTGTTATAAAAAGCATTTAATTTCTTACGGTAGGCCTACTTATCACTATGGGAGAGACGTTTTGACATCCCCTCAGGACAATTTTTCTTCTTTGCTGGGGGGACGACTATGAGGAAGACTTGTCCCCCCCCCCCCACCCCCTACTTCGCACACTGGACATAGGTCTTAACACAGCAAAAATGTAATTTCTCCAGCATTTCTTCGCGAGTGTCCCTAAAGAAAAATTTTATAAGAGCGGGGCCCCTCGACGGGCCCCTCAAAACATGACAAGCCCCGATACTTTGTACCCCCCTCTCACCAGCCCTGCCCCCCACTGAAATTTTCTGGATCCGCCCATGCGTCCGCGGATGTCCAATTTCCCACTCAAATTCAAGTGAGGAGTTGAGGACCAAAAAAAAGGTCATCATGTCCGCGGATGTTCAGTAAAAGCATGTCCGCGGATGTCCAATTTCCCACTCAAATTCAAGCAAGGACTAAAAAAAAGAAGGTCAACACGACCGCAGATGTCCATTTTTCACTAAAATTTGGCGCGGAGCCGCAGTAAAAATAAAAAAAATTGTATTCGGCCTCATTCACGTTAATTTCTGTAAGTGTCCGTGGGCCGCACTTTGCCCACCCCTTTCATAAAGGATGTCCTCACTCAGCGAAAAAATACCCTCAGATTAACTTCAGATGTCCTTAACCGCTGTTATAGCCACCATAACAATCATTCTTAGGAAAAATCTTCATAAGAACACACACGATTTAACGTAAGGATTAGACAAAATTATTTCAACGATTCGAGTCCGATTAGGGTTCAAGAAATTTTGATTAGGTTCATCTCTATTAATCGGTTCAGGTTCAGATTAGGTTCATCTCTATTAAATGATAAAGATTACAGTTCGGTTTGGGTTGGGTTCAATGAAAGGAAGCGGTTAACACGGGTTTTCGGTTTACGTTACGGTTCGACGCCCTGAAAAAAGCTTTTTTCTATCCATCGATCTAATGTTTTTCCGAGCTGACTAATACTAAAAATGTCATGTAATGAAGTAGAGTTGTGGAGTTGCCGTTAGGCTTGGTTAATGGTTATCCACGTGAATGATGTGGGCTATTTGATCCACGCGGAGGCGATCGCCGGTCGGATAACTGTTTTCTGTTTTTTTTTACGACGACTACGCAAAGTTTACGAAAATGGTTGAATCCCACTATCAACCAAGCGGTGTTAATTCAGCAAGCATATGACAGGACTTGCTGGCGTCAAATGATCGCCGACGCTCAATCCGAGCAAGACACGTGATGATGATGACGCTAGATGAGCAGAATGAAGAATAATAGCAAAAGTGGCATTATTGCGTATTTTGATATGATTGAAACACATCGACGAGAGCAGAACACTGTACCAGTATTCTCTCATTCTTGGGTTTAAGGATGGATCTAGAATTTTTTTTTAATTTTTAAAGAGATGGCTTCAGGGCCGGCGCCTAGGGGGGCCATGGGGGCTGGCCCCCCCAACTGACATGCTTGCCCCTCCCCCCAATTAACAATCATACTCTTTTGAAGACAGCGGCTTTTGTGCTTAATTTTAAACTTTGGCCCCCCATGAAAAACGCTTGGCCTCCCCAAGTTGACTGCTCTGCCGCCGGCTCTGGATGGCTTAAAATAAAAAAAACTGCATTTTGCAGTTTTGTGGGTATAGACTTATATTGTTGAGGTGCTACTCTATTAATACGTTTTAACTAAAAATTTAATAGAGATTGAACGCCTTAGCCTCTCTGAATCTGGGTTGCCTTGGTGTGGGAGGGGAGGGGACGGGGGAGCTCGGCCTCCTTAAACTTAAAAACGGTTTGTCGGGGGGGGGCAGGGGTGCTCTTAAAATTGGCCAAGTTGTATTTCAGAGAAGGTTTGCAAGGGGGGCGTGAGCATAGCAGTGACTTAATGATTGAACGTGTATTTTCAAATCTTTTTTTCGTCAAACATCAAAACTTGCATCTCCAAAACAGCAGCTGCATTTTTCACATTAAGTCGATTAAGATATTGCAAATGAATTGTTATAATTTCTACATGTTTTTCGAAGAGTGGTGGGCAGTGCCATATCAAGACATCTCCGAAGTTCGGTTCCCCCGGTCGGGGGGGGGGGGAGCATTTGTAGGGGCCCCGTAATATTGTTGTGCAAGACTCACAATTAGAGGCAAAAAAATTTAAAGAAAATTTCGACAAAACGTTGCTAAAAAAGCACTGTAATTGCAATTACTTGATGTAGCCTAAATTGCAATTAGGTTTTTAAAATGACAGTTAACCACTCTATAGAAATCAAACGCATACTCAGTGGACTGTGAATATAATGCACTAATTTACAAAATACACTACAATGCAAATTACAAATTAAAAATTTTCCGGGTAAGCATGTTCCCGGAGTCCCCTAGAGTCATCATTGATTTATATTCTGCTTCAAATTTGCTCTGATTTTGCCTCATACCGAAAGAAACTGCGTGTATGAAAGTTTGGGGCGCCCCTATTGTGTTGTGTTGATGGTGTGTTTAAATAAAAGACACTACTACTACTACCTCCTGAGGAAATTTCTGGATACGTCCCTTGAAATAATACAGCTAATGAGAACGTTAGTAACCGAGTCGAAAAAGCGCGAAACTGCCCAAATGCTTCTAGACATCAAATGGTCCCATCTGGAGCTTTTTTGGTGAGAGGGGCAGCAGTCTTCACACGGCACTTGTGGTGGGGCGTGGTCAAAAATAACAAACGCCAAAGTGGGCGTTACTGAAAAAGTTTAAGAACATCTGGTAGAGATAATAGATTTTTAACATTATACAGGGCCCTCCTAATTCGAATTTTACCAATGCACCCCTGCCCTGAATCCACCTGCGTTAAAACAATGGTTAATTCAATTTGGAAAAAGCAGGCTTTTAAGGGTGGGAAGCGGATTTAGACAATGGGAGACTCCGTTTTCATCCGCCCTTAGCGATCCTTGGCTACGAATTCATCACTAGACTAAAATGCTCATGAGTACATTTTACGAAAAATACAGCAAAAGGTAGCTATTTTAGTTATTATTAGTGCAAAGGGTAGCCATATTAGTTATTGACGTATTTTTGGGCACAAATCAGCGTTAATAAAGTTTAGTCAAAGCAGATTTGGTTGAACGTAAATAGATCACAGCTCAAATAAGAACAAGTAAGTTTTAGAAAAGCATTTTTATCTTCAGCTTTGACAATCAGAGTTTCCTTTTTTTTATTTCATTTTTTTAAGCCACCTAATTGCAGCTTAGGTTTTTATATTAATGAAGTTCATGCATCATGGAAGATGTTCTAATAATGATCATCGAATCAGCGAAACCAATTCCGGAACCCAATGCACCAACTTCTACGTCAACTCCATAATTTCGGTATGAAATGACGCCTATTTTCATTTAGGCGACAACTCGTAACTGCTTTGCATTTGTTCTCAAGTGAAAATCAATTTCCAAGCTTTCGTAAAAATGTGGGATAATCTTGTAGCAGTTTAAACATAAGTCTTTTAAAGAATGAGAAACACTTCAATAATTTATTAAGTTTTTTTCACGCTGCACTTTCAAAAACACCTTAACATTAGCCCACAGTGCATATGAAGGAATAATCAGTCGTATTAGCAGTGATAGTTTTTTACAGCCATAAGCGACAGTTCAATTTTTTCGCGATGATTGTTGTATGCAAAGGTTTATCATAAATTTGCCGGTTGTATTTGGTTATAAAAAATTGAGAAATACAAGAAAACAATAAATTGAAAAGCTACAGGCAAGGCTTAGATATGGCAGTAAAAGAAAATTTATTTAAGCTAATTCGTTTTTGCTACTCTGAGGGTCTTGTAGGCCTATAGGTATAATTAATTAAGTACTGTACAAAATCGTGGTTTCATTGATAGATTCTACAGTAATCTGTGTAAACTCCCAAGGAATATTTTCCTTCATAAGCTAATTAGAATTGTATGAGTACCGTTGCAGTTACGGCATTTCGCATAATAGTAATCACTAAATTAAGTTGGCTGTGGCCACAAGAAAAGAAAACTCGGCGACCAATTGCTTATTTTGAAATAATCTCACTGCTGTCCAGTCCTGCAATTAGAGGCTACTGTAGGCCACAAAAAAAAAAAACACAAAGAGCAAAAGGATTACATTTTGGGTAGCATTTGTTCTTGACCCAACCACCGCTTTCAAGCAGAACAATTTTGAAAAAAATTAAATAAAAAAATCGATTAAACATAAGCTTGTACAAATCTCAGTGTAAAGCCAAGATATTACAAAAATGAAGTCATCGCTCTAGTCAAGTTGTTAACGCGTCAGCAGCTTGCGATGCCAACATCAGGTACGATATAATTTTTGAAGAAATCGCAAAGGTGAAAAGCAAAAAGGAAAGGTGGAAATTGAAAAGGGTGGAACCTGGAGCTGGCGCACATACGGACTACAGTAGCTAGGTGGATTAAAAATCTAATAAACTCAAGAAAAAAACAGGAAAAAACCTGAAAACTTTAAATAAAACAATGCAGATTGGGAGATTACGTGTTATATACGCAACCGAGAGGAGACGCCACGACCATTTCGTCAACTGAGACGCTTGACATGTTTTGAAAGTCTTACATATTTTCCAAAAAATAGATTTCAACCCTTTTTGTGTGCTGGTGTTTGTCACTGATTCATCACGTCGCAGTTATACAAGCATAAATTGCTGCTGTGGTAATAATGAGTCGTTTACACCATTTTTAAGATTCAGCTAGCCGCCTATTCATCATTTTTAAGGTCTTTAGCGCAACTTATCGAAAAATTGAAAACAGCTTCCCATACACTTCGGAATTGCGGGACTGTAATAAATATTGTCAGCGACATGGCCTAGCGGTACCGCGCAGGTGGGTTCACTTGACGGGTTCAATTCGCGGCAGGAGCCGATCGCATTCAACTTATTTACCGGTCGCTGCTGACTCGAAGAACGCAAGCTCATTTTGCAGTGTTCAATAATGCTGTTGAATTTTCCTTTCTATGTAGTTGGAAAATAACCTCCGTTATTTATTTATTTATCGAAAACTAATCTTGTATGCCCTTTTTGAATATCGGGGAGAGATCCAAGATTTTTAGAGGTGCCTAATTATTGAAAAAATGCTTGCATGTCTAGAATGTGTTTCGAAGCATGCAGGCTACAACATGGTACATTGTACAAGAAAAAATGTAGAACTGATCACACGCAAATATTTTTTATTATGGGTTGCAAAAGGAAGGTCAAAGTCCGGTTTTATCTATAAGGATATGGTATCGTCCAAAAAAGAGTTTAAGTATGCTCTACGAGCATGCAAATCCAAAGTGGAGAGGAGGAGAGCTGACAAATTAGATTCCGCACTAGCTGCTGATGTAGCCAAGAAAAAATTTTGGAGCCTTGCTAGTATGACATCAGCCAAAGCATCTCTTTCGAATAACATTGATGATGCCGTTGGTCCTCAAAACATTACTGAAATGTGGCAACAGTATTACTTCACACTTTTAAATTCACATAAAATAAATAACGAGCAAAACGAAAAGGTGCAGCTTTTATCATGCGATAAAAAATTATATTGTAAAGTGGACAGTCTTGTAAGTGATGCTGATTCTATTCGCAGTTTGCTGTACAAACTTCCTTTAAGGAAGGCAGCCGGGTCTGATGGCCTGAGTGCTGAACATTTTATATATGCAGACCCCGTAGTGTGCAGTGTTATTAGTATTTTTATTAACTTGTGCTTGATTCATGGTCACATACCTACAGCTACAGCTTGCCTTGACTCTGTCTTAACCCCTATTATCAAAAGTCGTAGTGGTGATGTTACTAGCAAAAATAACTATCGGCCAGTTGCTGTTTCCACAGTGTTGTCTAAGCTCTTTAAAAGATTTGTACTAAGTAAAGTGGAGCATCACCTAATCACACGCTGTAATCAGTTTGGATTCAAATCAGGCCATAGTACAGATATGTGTGTTTTTCTGTTAAAACAGATTGCTGGCCATTACAATGAATGTGGCAGTCCAGTGTATACAGTGTATTTTGACGCCTCTAAAGCATTTGACCGGGTTCGTCATTCTACTCTATTTGTGAAGCTGGTTAATCGTAATATGCCAATGTGTTTTGTAAGGACTCTGGAGAGATGGTACTCTGAACAAGCTATGTGTATTAAATGGGGCAATTGCTTTTCCGAACGCTTTTACGTAAGCGGTGGGGTGCGGCAAGGTGGTATACTAAGTGCGTACCTGTTTGCTGTTTATTTGGATGATCTGTCCGTGCTTTTGAACAAGGTTTCACCCTGTAAATACGCAGATAATCATGGCATTGTATTCAATGGCAAAACTAACTGCTTAGTTTTTCAAAACCCAGGAAGTGGCGATCGCCTGAGCGGGAGCTGTGTCTTAATAACACTGAAATTAAGATTGTCAACGAAGTCAAATATTTAGGCTTTGTATAAGATTCTTGCCTTCGCGACGACTGTGATATCAAGCGTCAAACTCGTGCAGTGTATTGCATAGCTAATAAATTGCGTTCGAATTTCTACTTGTGCTCTAAACTTGTGAAAAATGTGTTCTGTCGATCGTATTGCATGCCTAAGTGCGGATGTCAATTATGGTGTGATTTTTATTCTTATAATTACAACCGGATTAGAGGAGCATATTACAATGCTTACCGCATCCTGCATAACATTTCTAGATCCAGTAGCGTGAGATCTCACCAAGTGCAGGACAACATTACAACATTTGACGCATTAATCCGGAAGCGCCAATACTCTTTTCTAAGTAGATGTAATAAAACACGCAATAATGACATTGAGTCACTGACGTCTTCTGATGTTTTATTTTTGTTAAAATATCTTTTGTAATTTGCTGGCGAACAACAGCTTATTGTCGTTATTGTTGTTTTGATAACTCAAGTTTGTTGACATAAATTGAGTTTTTAAGTTTTTTTTTCTTTTTTTTTTGTGTGTGTGTGCATTTTTTTTTATATTTTTTATTTTTTGGTGTTTTGTGTTTAGACCTACTGCTTTCTTTGTGCTTGTTTATATATGGACCAAGAGTCTAAAATAAAAATAAATACCCCTCACAGCCCCCTTTTCCCTGGATTTGCTAGTGAATACTTTTTTTCTCCACCAAGTCGTGTATTCCAACAAAATGGTGGCGTTGGCCAATTGCCATGCAGTCAGTGCTGCTGTCGAGGGTAGGCTCACGTAGGCTCAGCCTATCTACTTTTTTGCTGGGGTAGGCTCAGGCAGGCTCCATCTACTTTGACCTTGTTATAAAGTAAAGACGAAGGCCTATAACCCGAACAGAGGTAGGTGCCGACCTACGTCCAAAATCTTGAAAAGACTGAGCGCCTGTTTTGTCAAAATCACAACGGTGGATGGTAGATGCAACTGTAGATGCTCCACTATTGCATTTAAACGTCATCCATCTCACCGAAATGGAACGTGGCTTTTCAGCTAGCCTACATCACAAGCTGAACGTGGTTTTTCGAAAATGAACACAACCATGACTTCCCAACGCAACTCGCTGGTAATTGATAAATGTATCATAGAACGTATCAATATTGTAGAGCAGGACAGCGCTGCCTCGGGCTACCAGCTCTCACCAGCCGCACCCAGGCAAGATACATTCATCTTCCAGAACGAATGATCTTGCCATGATCACCATCCTGACTTCCCATCCGGTAGGCCAGGAAGGACATTGCTTTTTAGTATTAATATTATTGCTCATTTCAGTGAACGGACCTGGGATCACCAAGCCAATGGTGGTCATCAGTGCACTCGCTAAATTTAGCAATGCCATAGATTGGCTACATTGTTGGTTTTGCAAGGTTAGGGCTACCATGCGCCTTTTTTAGGAAGACTTTTCCTCTTTCTTTCAAAACAATGAATGATCCTAGTAGGGCACTCAAATCCTAGTAGGGCACTCAAAAGTAGCCAAATGTTTTTTTGCCATTAGGCGGAAACGTTTCGAAATCTTAACACTCTGTAGCCCAGGGAAAATGAATGCACGTCGGAGCATAAAAACAAGTCGTGGTCGAAGATTTTTTATGTTTATTTTTAGGACACTACCACGATAAACGGCGAAAAAGCCGACTTAATTGTCTGTATATTTTATCTTAAAATCTTGGACTGATAGAACGGTCTTATTTATTTTACTTGCTGGCTATACCTGTCCTCTTTTGGGGCAAAAAAAATGTGGTAGGCTTACGCAAGGTAACCCTAAGCTACGATAACTTATCAGTTATCACCAGTGGTGAAAGTAAGCCGGAACGGTCCGGCACGCCGTTCCGGTAAAAAATTTTCTGCCGGAACGCCGTAGCGGTAAAAGATTTTATATCTAAATCCAGCCTATAGCACATTCCACAAGTCAAATCACCCAAAAACAAACAAATTCAAGAATGGGCTCACTTTTATTAAATAAATTTATTTTTGTATAGAATTAATTTGTAAACTTTTCATCAAAATCAAGATTCTTTAATGTGAACAGCCTTTTGTTTAAAGTGCCCGTAAGCTAAATAACCGGGTTTGTTTGAGGGTCTCGGCTGCAGCCCAAAAAGTTCTCAAAGTTTTCTAGAACCCGCCTAGATTAGGCATTTTTTTCACAAAAGTTTGGCCACATTGACATGCAAATTGGTATTTGTACGAGAGGAACTAGGCCTATTTGGATTATGGCGGCAGAGACTGATGGAAAAATTTACTCAGTGGTTAGAGCAAATCAGCACAAACAGTGACATCACAATCTAAAATTTTCCTTCGCGCAAACTATAGCCTCATTTGACAGCATGATTCCCCCTCCCCAAATAGCTTTTTCAAACTTGGTGTCAAAATAGTTCTGTGGCAAACCTGTTACTCTTCAGTACGCAGGCAACAGTACTACAGGACGTTGTTTCGCGTCTAAGATTAACGATTGATTCTAATCCAAAGACAAATTAGTTATTTGCGTTTTAGCCATTCACGGATTACCTGATGTTTCATAGTTCGTTAAAATTTAAAGTTTTTGGTATAATTAAGGCGTTTAGGATTTTGTGGCTGGATAAGTGGATACCTAACACTCATTTGCCTCTTTTTGTTAGCAACCACAAAATTTTTTTTTTACTTTCACCACTGTTCAGGGCTTCTGGCGTAGTACCGGTAAGAAAAATTTTCTGCTTTCACCACTGGTTATCACCCATTCAAAAGTACTTTGCTATTGAATCACGATGACCGTTTACCAGAACTATACCTTTTGTAAACTCCAACGCCGGTGCAGCTTTTCGCTCAACAGTTCTTTTAAGTGTATCATTTTATATTTGTATATGTATATGCAGTGTATTTCATTCTTTTAATTGATTTTATAAACTTCAGACTTCAGCCGCGGAGATGGGCCCCGCAACTCGTTACACGCTTCGGCGTAATGCGGCGAGTATAATGAAGATTTGATTTTTGATTTTAGACTTCTTAACGGAACAAAATTCAAGGTTCTGGTTTGCTTATATTGGTTTGATTTGTTCCGTTTCAGTTTTCCTATCACGAGAAAGCGGTGCATGGTAGGCCTATCTTACAGGTTGTTGGGAATAACCAAAAGTATGTGAATATTCTGGTTAAATTTAGAATTATTTCTGTTATTTACTACTGTTTAAGTGCTAGAGAGACAAACTAGTAAAGCTGAGCATTTACTAATCCAAGGAAGCAACAAAGATACTGGAGGGAGTTGAACCAAAAATCTTGTTATTTTGGTACAGTAGCCTAGCAGTCTACCTGTTGCGCCTTTTCCACGCTATTTCATTTCTTCACGTAAGATAGGACTTATTACTATAATTGACGCAGGCAAAAAAATTTCTGAAGGAAAGATGGGGGGTCTGGGGGCGAAGCCACCCAGACGTTACTTTGACATTGAATAGACCTTACCCACTTATTTTTTTAGAACAGCAGCCCTGCATGCAGTCTATTATAGAGGTGACTGGTGATACAACTTTTGTCAGGCAGTTCTATAACAAAAGTATTATTTCAACCGGTTTTGCTTCAACTAACGGTACAAGTATTAATAGCAACGGGGGCAGGTTCGCTGACATACTACAATTTCGTGAGACGGTTCTCTAGAACCGGAGCGAACGTGCTGAATCCCACTGCTGTTCCGTGATATGAAAAATTAGTTTGAAAAAGATTGACGAGCATTGATACGAATTTGTCAACTGGCTGTAGCATTTCTTGGACATGGGGCAGGTCCAACATGGATTTTACTATTTGTACTTAACGACTTCGTTATTTAGCCATTCCAGGTCGGAATCAAAAAGATTTTCGTGTTGAACAAATAGCACAAGACACAATAGATAAAGTTAATGAATGATTCGTTTGTTAGGCAAAGCTAAAGAAAAAGGCTTTAGTAAATATTGCACCCAAAAGCAGTCGTTCGTCACAATGGCAGCTTAGAAGCCTCGTCTTTGAATATGAAATCGCTTTAAACGATTAGAAGGTATAAGCTTTGAGAGAGCACGGTGGCAGCACATTAAACCGAATCACTTAGGAATATAGCAGAAGGAGCATGACAAATAAACGAAACTGTACATGGAGTTGGCCGAGTGGTTGGTGCATTGGGCTCCGAAGCTGGCTTCGCGGGTTCGATGCTCAACTAGGTCATCTCCATGATGAATGTACTTCACTACCACAAAAATCCTAAGCTGCAATTAAGTGGCTTGAAATAAAAAAAATTAAATAAATAAACGAAACTGTAGAAAAGAAAGTAAAAAAGAAGTAAAGTTCCTTGACTGCAGAACGTAAATCTAAACTATTTGCAGGTGCAAAGTATTCTACAAGATTAGCTGGTTAGTTCAGTTGTAAAGGCATTGTTGTCGGTGCGGTAGGTTTGGGGTTCGAATCCCGGGTAGGTTAAATCGGACACGTGGCCAACGTCACGCCACCGCTGTGATGTTTCTTCGGACCTACGTTGCCCAGGCGCTAAGCTGCCGAGATGGGCCCCGCCGCACGTTACACGCTCCGCACAACACCGCCTGTAGAAGGTTTGATTTTTTTGAATGAGTATACCGGTACGCACGAATATAAAAACTTGTTTTTATGCGGGCAGCGGGCCTCCCTGACGGGATTTGCAATATCAAAACCAACAAATGTAGAACGCTTCGAAACGCTTCGCATTGCGTGCACAAAAGTTGAGCAGTATACCGCCCCAGAAACGCTAACAAGAACCATAATTATTTCACGCTTGAATTCACGCATCAATTTCAATGAAAACAAAATAAGTAGATTTGTTACAGCTACAGCACATGCAAAGCATTTTCACTTCATTGAATCCCAGCAATATTAAACAAATAGAAGCTTGTAATTTTCCCATCGTACTATAAAGTCGTAAAAGGACGTTATAAGCTTGTAGCTGAACCAAACATGAGATATCACAGAAAGCAAACAAGGCAGGGGGCAGTTTCGTCCAGAATGCGACACAGCTACAGTTTATGTATAGACGTTGGCTAGCGCAGCTTTCTAAGGCCTCGTTGTACGCTGTAGGCTAAATTTTCCATAAAAAACGTCACCGCTAATTGACAAGTACAAAAAAGATGACATTGCCGCATATCATATTTGCCGCAGCAAAAACGAATTAGATTAGCTGTTGATCGATTAATTCCAACTAAAAGGTTGTTGCACTATGCTTACGTAAGCAGGAGCAATTTTTAACGAATCATTTTGGCAAAATGTCAAAACACAAAAGCTAGTACCGGAGTCAAAATATTAAAAAATCTTCATTACACTCGCGGTATTACGCCGAAGCAGTGGCGACTGGCGGGGCACGTCTCCGCGTCTTTACTCCGCTCCGAAGAAACGTCGCATCGGTGGTGAGCAGTTGGCGGCGAGAGTGTCCGATTTGGCAGGCTCGGAAATCAGACCTAACCTTCCGCGCCTATAGCGTTGTCTTTAACGATTACTAGTGTAAAAGCTTAATAATTGATCAATTAAAAACTTTTTTCCACGACCTTACATTAAATTGGAATATACATCAAGATTAGAAGAGGCGAGGCACCGAGTGAAATCGACAAAACTTGTTTCAATTCAAGCTGTAAAACTCAGCTCGTAAATCAAAATCAACTTCGAAAATCATGAAAACTTTGTTTCACTCGATGAAAGCAAACAAAAACTGTCGGCACAAAATGTATTTGCTTAAATAAAATATCGCGCAATTAAATTTTTATTCATTTTTCCCGCAAAAACATTTACGAGACAACAATACCGCCTTGAGAAAAATTGTATCAAAAACGTTTTGTACTGCCTTGCTTACACTGCTGATGATGAAAACTGAATCTATGTTGTCGAAACGTCCAGTTTGAAGATTACTGAGATTTCATTTTCCTCTTAGAGATACTTAATAGTTTTTCATTTAAACTGAGTGATAGCAATAATTAACAACAGTTGCATCTGTTTCGCTATGCCGAAATTTTTTCCAGGCGTAAAAATAAATTGTAGTTTTTGGTATGTAAACGTTTGGTGCTTTACATCAAATTCACTAATTGTTATGTAATCATAGGCTACGGTTACTTGAACAATAGCAAAGTTTCATGACTCTTTTTAATACCAATAAAAGTATGGCGTATTGTGGATATAATATATTGCATTGCAATATGGTCTCGTAAACTTTTGCATTTTGGTTTGTAAACTTTTGATGCCTTGTGTATTTCAATGATCAAATTCACTTAGTTGTTACGTAATGTGCGGTTATCTCAATAATAACAAAATTTTATGATTGTTTTCAATTCCAATGAAAGTGCATGAAGTGCAGTGGATATAGTATTGACTGCAGTTTAATCTTAAATACATTGTAAGCCGACTATCCACTGCAAAAAAGCAAAATCAGTAACCTATGCTGGACAATGGACGTGCAACCTTCAACTTATTTTCAGGGCACTTGCTTCAATTAATGTAGAAAAAACTTCTCCAGAAGATCTCTCGAGGCTGAACGATTTTTCGAAGCAATTTAATTTTAAAGCAATACATCCAAGCAGTTTTAATGACGTCAACGCCACGCCAGGCTACGTACGAAAACAAACACGAAAGAAATAATTTATAAACTCGTTGTCTCGGCCATGTGGTTCGACTTTCAGCAATTAAGAGTGCAACTAAAATGAATAGTTTAACCAGCTCATGTCTGAGTTAAACAATTTCGTTTTGATGTAGTTTATAAAATATGCATATCGCTTTCAAACGACCGCTCTTTTCAAGGGTAGCGACTGCTCATTTTGTGCTTGATTTTGATAAAGGCCCCGCGTACTGCAATCTATTTGCTAATCTTACGGAGCCTTTAATTGATTGGTCCTTGTTAAACCTCAGAAAGCTTTGAAATTGACGTAGATAAGCCGCATTCTCCTTTTTTCTATCTACGTTGATAAACCAGCTTAGGAATGACTATTGCCTAATGCATAACCTAGCATTCCAGACGTAAGAGGGCTAGCGACGGGAGTGCATAGCGACAGAAGCAGATAGCAGTGGAAACCAAAAATGTTGCAATCTCGTTAACATTCACTTAAAAAGCAACAGACAAAGCATTTAAACATGCCTTGATGTCAATTATTTTTGAGAACTCAAGGCATACAAAAAAAGCGTAGTTGAAGAGGTCATAAGCTAAGCTAAAGAAGAGTCTATACTTATATATCTTAAAATCTTTGTCTTATTTTGTCGTTAGTTCGAAAATTTTAACAGAAGGAGTTTCAAAACTTAGGTAACCGTTTATAATATCGTGCCAAAAATCGCTACATTTGCATCCTATTTATAAAAAGTTACGTCAATTTGACCTTGATGATTTTCAGTAGCATGTTTATGATGAAATTTGGCGATTTCAGTAAACCTAATAATAAAATTCATGCTATTAATAGGCCTATTAACTCATTATGGCAATAAATTGGAAATTTGGCATTCGAAACAACGCTTGAATTGCAAATTTAATATTGCGCAGGCAGTAAGATTAATATGCTGATTGAAATTGAAAAATAAATCTTAAAAACTACCTGAGTCTAATCGATCAATCGATCACCTCGTTCGAGATTACTCTAAATCAGGATTTGTCTGCTTTCATAACATTGAACTTGAAGAATCGTGAGGTGAAATGATCGATGGATTTAAAAGTTGTTGTTTTTCGGAAGAAATGCAATGAAAATCTATTTCGACCGCTAACACAAAAAGACGAAATTTGCAAAGATCATTTAGCGGTGCGGAAGGTCTAAAGTTCGATTACCGGCTTGTCAAATCGAACATGATGTCGCCAAGGGCTCGCCACCGCTGTTGCGTTTCTTCGGAACTCTGTTGCCCAGGCGCTAAAGCCGTGGAGATAGATCCCGCCTTTCGTTACGCGTTTTCGCGTAACACCGTGAGTATAAGGAGATTTGACTTTTTTTAGAATTTTTTTCAATCACTTAATTACAATGTTTTTGCTTTATGAAATTTTGATGATTGCCTGTAAATCACTTATAAATCAACTCGGGATTTTCTACAATTCACCATCTTTGTTTTTCTGATACCACTACCATTTTCCTCCGAAACATTACAGCTTGTTTAATGTGCAGGTTTTTTAGAGTCAATTTATTGAAATGACATAAGCAAAAATGTGCAAATAAAGTTGAAACGATGAGAATTTCGCTGCCCGAAGAAAACGATCCTGCATCTAAAGACGCGGCACAACCAAGTTCAGGTAGGAAGTTAATTCAGTTTTAAAACACGCTTCAAAAGCTAATATTGGGGCTCCGAACGGGATCGTACTTAGGGGGTATTTTACCAAGCCCCCCCCCTTTTGACTCTGCTTTTTAGTAAAAAAATAACAAACGTTGCCTAGTGACTGAAATGGGCCCAGAACCTCGTGATGGCTTTTGTAACTTATATCCCTCCCCCCATTAAAAGTTTTCCCTATGCCACTGGCCCCAAATATGTGGGTGCCCCTGGACGGACGTTGACAGAATGGAGCCTAGAGGTAAAAGATGTTTTATGGGTAAATATTCGTCTGTTTGTTAGTTAGGCCCCCACTCTAAAAAGTTTCTTGCCTTTATTCCGTGGATTGTTTTTTCGACTGCGCCCTTTGCGCGTAGTTATGCTCTTCACGCAGCGCTGTCACCACAAGCCGCTGTAGTGAAAAGCCACTGGCTGCAGGCACTGAACCTTTTTTAAAAGACCTGGGAATTAAACCTGCGTTCCGAGTTTCGTGGTAAATGACGTGTCGTGCTTTTGATCAAATAAACAGCATGTTTTTTGATATAATCTTATTTAAAGCTTATTCTTGAATCTTGAACGTCTAGCATTCAAATATAATACAAAGCAAATCATTTTACGCCGTATTCGTTTCCTATTATTTGTCAAAATAACGGGAAAACGACTGCAAAATGTCAAGAATCATTTCTCACTCATTAAAGCTGCGATTCTCCCTTGTAATTTTAAGTCAAAACACAGTTATTATTATTGAAGCGTGCTGGTAGAAATACAAATATGCTGGGCAGATGCACTGGTCACAAAAATTTCAAAAAAAGATTTCATCTCATCGTTCATACATCCGCTTAGCGTAGTGTCAAAGATGTCACTATTGGTGCGGAAAGTCTTCGGTTCGATCAAATCGGACGCGGTGTCTCCGACGACCCGTTACCGCTGCAACGTTTCTTTAGAAGCATGTTTTTTTGGAAGACCAGGAGATGTGCCCCGCCACTCGTTACACGCTTCGACGTAATATCGCAAGTATAGGATGATTTGATTTTTTTACATCTTTCTTTTCCTGTTCTTGTTTGACGCTTAAATAGAATAAATACTGTCCTTTGTGATATGAAAACTAGCTTAAAATTTATGTTATAAGGTACCCAACCCAAATAAGGCCCGTGCCCTAATAAGGCCCATCGTAAGTATTTCAAAAACCGTAGCAAGCAGTTCGGAACAAATTCTATTATTTCGTCGCCTAGCATAATCACGTGCAACTCGTATGTAGTTTGTCTCGCTTTTAGCTGCTTAGTTACGATGCAGTGGGATCTTAGTTGCGGATCTCCAATTTTGCTGTTGAAAGTTTTCATTAAGCGCGAGATCAGTCTGGATAACTGGTAAGTTATAGCTGCTGAAAAGGTTGTTGGAATTTTATGACGTAGCTTCCACTTCAACTTTCTGTGTCCACGAGAGTTCAGTTGTTCTTGCTTGTATTTGGTCGGCGGATTTTGTTTCAGTTGCTTAGGCAAGGTTGCCCTAACAAGGTCCTTTATCGTTAGGTGTGGGTCTTATTACGCATTTGACGTGTCTTTACTTACTGCAAGCTAAAGACTAAACTAAGGTAATAATGTATTAATAAGTTATTAGTAAAATAGCACAATGAAATATGTTTGGGGTTTTTGAAGTGGGTTCGCTTCTAAATTGGCCAATCTGCTCACAATTTTAAACAAATATCAACTTATACGGCACTTTAAATGGAGCAATTTTTGTTTGTTTGTTACCTGTTTGTCTGTTAGTTAGCAACCGTTTGTTTGTTAGTCCTACCTGTCCTTTTCTTTTTTCTGTGGCTTCAAAAATCGAGTTTTATAGGGTGGGCCATATTAAGACCGTGTTGCCTTTTCAAGGCCCGCCGCAGTCCTTTTTCTAATCGGTTTAACACTCCAAATCTACGATCATTACGCTAATAAAATTGGTTTTAAATTGTGCCAAAATGCTCTAAAACTGCAGCTAATCCAAAAATCTTAACTTGTTTGAATTTTTATTCGAGTTATTTTAAATAATAAAAATGATGGGCCTTATTCGGGCTGGGTACCTTACTATTCCTCTTTTAACCCATTAAAATTAAAACATACGAGTTGGTATTGTTAATACGAAGATATAACGATATGAGTATCAAAAAAATTGAATTGATTTGACGGTATGAACTCGCGGCATTGCGCCGAAGCGCGAAACTGGTGGTAAGACCCATCTTTACGAAATAGCGTCTGGGAAAGACAGAAACGTCGCAGCGGTGGCGAACCCGTCGCGACTGTGTCCGATTTGACCGGCTATGGAATCAAACCCAAGACCTCACAAAAACGTTCTGATCAACTACTCTGAAACTTTTGTTATTTACCAGATAAAGAAAGAAAACTAATAGATGACAATGGCAATGCTTCTACGATGGTTGAAGAGGCAGATTTTCCTCATTACAAACGAGTATCTGACTATTTACTGGGAACATGCATCGGGGAAGGGTCATTTGCAAAAGTCAGGGTCGGTTTCCACTGCCCAACTAAAGAAAAGGTGATTTTTTAGTTCATGCCGCACTACATTTTTATATTTTCTGACATTACGTATTACGAGGCTGCAGAGTACATCCTTATTTAAAGCTCAAGTACTACAGAACTGCAGCTCAGGAAAGTTGCTACCGTAGTGCCAATCACGGACTTCTAGATTGAATGGGTTAATGGCAAAATGCACAGCTACACGCTATAAGCCATTTGCAAAGCTATTAACACCCTATTTCCTGATTAGGAAATTTGTTGAGTTCCAAGTATGCGATAAAGCTGTGAACAATTTAGGCTAACTGGTCGTTAAATCCAACTTAAGCTTTATAAGCATGTAGTCTCTAAGATACGAATTATGGAGACTGCTGTTGGAAAACGAATCGCATAAAACGTTTTGATTGCTTGGAAAACTTGAAGCAACTAAAGCACATTTGCCTTAGATCAAAACGACAACTTGATCGCTATAAATAGCTAGACTGTCTCGACGCAAAAAGGACAGGAAGGCCAGAGATGCTTTCGAAACAACTCACGTGATTATTTAAAGAAATGCTAATCTGATTTTTCCATCATCTATGGATTTGCGGTCTTCTAAGCATTATGATATGACCTCAATCTTCTAAGCGTTACAGCTCATTTGAATTATTAGAAAATATGCGTTGAACTGGATAAATATGAAATTGTTACCTCATTTGTTAAGGCAATGTTAACGGAGCGGGAGGTCTGGGGTTTAAATCCCGGGTTGGTCAAATCGTCACAACGTCCACCGCTGCGATATTTCTTCGGAGCTGTGTTGCCCAGGCGCTAAGCTGCGGAGATGGACCCCGCCACTCGTTACACGCTTCGGTGTAATACCGCAAGTATAATGAAGATTCATTTAGGAAAATTATTTCTGAATTTTGGTTCGTGCTGAAAATATTGTATTTTGCGGAAGTTTTGCTTGTATTATGCGCATGAGCATCGAACAAGATAACCACCAATTTTCAGCCACTTAGTTATCGTCTTAAGTCAAACTTGCTTACATCTAAAGTAGTCTGGGGCAACAATAAAAACAGCCATCTTGGTATACCTTATCCAATGCACGCACCGCACGTTTATCCATTGAATGGCCAAGAGCTAGAAAAGAGAAACCTGTTGCTGTGTTAATGGTCGGAACACTAGGAAGTTTCTTCAGGCCATACTGTAAATATCAAGCAAAATGCAAATGCTCAAAATCAAAATTCCTGAAAAACTGTTTTTACCAACGGTATCTAGCTGTTAGGAGCAGTTTCGTTTTTTGGTTGAAATCACATAAAAGCGAATCTTTATTACGTGGTCTGTTATCACTCCACCAACCGGCGGGTTTAGTTTTTAACTTCTGTAGCTCTCGGTATATGACAAAAGTGCTTTGACCTATTCCACGCGTGATTCGCTGTTGCTGTTAACAAAAGATTTTGCGATGATTACCATTAACTGATTGGTGCTGAAATGCTCCAACTCAAACTTATGGCAGTCGAAAAAGGTGATTACCGGTAACTATTTTTCGTGCTTTACGTGAAGCTGATCTGGCAGTTCTCGGCTGTCGTGCTTCTTAATATTATTGTTTTTAGGTGGCGGTAAAAATCATCAATAAAGCAAAAGCACGTCGGGATAGTTACGTGTATAAGAACTTGCATCGGGAAGGTAGACTCTTGCAGATGTTGCGCCATCCAAACATTGTCCAAGTTTTTGACATTCTTGAAACAGGGAACAACTATTATCTTGTCACAGAACTTTGCGATGGCGGAGAACTTATTGACATTGTTACTGAAGAGGTAAACAGCACCTTTAGTTCAAATCATGTACGCTATGGTTCAAATACAATAGACTGAAATCAAACGCCTTGCTTGATTAGAGGTTAGGTGTATGCGCTAAATAATAACTAGAGCAAAATTAAGTCGCGGATTTCTAGACAACCGTAAGATTGATGTAATCTGTAATTGGTACACACCCAAATATGATGACAAGACCACCAAGATTTTAGGCGTAAAAATATCGCTAGTATCAGTTTCTAAAACAAACTAAAGATTTAAGGATACAGATACAACAAGGCGCAATAACGTAGAGCTGGAACTCCTTAAATTTGTGTGAAAAGTTTATCCTAAATTACACCTGAATTTCACTTTATTGGGCTCAACAGTCCTTTTGTGACTGTTTAGAAATTGGGAGATCCAAATTAGGCAACAGTATGATTGTGATCGTCATGAAAAACGACCTTGAAAATCTTGGAACATGACAAAGTCGCATAGAACAGTATTTCTCAACCGCCGGTTCGCGGACCTGCACCGGTCCGCGTCTGCTTTTCTGCCGGTCTGCCATATAAATTCCAACATTACACCACAATTCGAAATTGTGCATTTTGTTACAACCCACTTGGCTATGCGCGCTTCATAATTTTTTCGTCAGCCAACAGAGAAGCTCATGCAGTATACTCTGCCAATTCATTGAGTTTTGCCTTTCGCTAACGCTTAACCTAGCGCATAACCACTCATTTACCACGAGTTGTTGTGGTAGTAGTGTATGAAATTTAAGAACACATTTAACTGAAATTCAGTAGTATGATTACCGGAATTTAATTATGAAATGGAAACAAACACACAGCCAAGTGTTTTGCTTTTCTTTCAAACACGCCATTAACGAAAATAATAGTAGTATTAGTGGTTTATTTCATTTATCGACCAAGCTAACACAAACAAAACAAAGGTCGAAAAAATAGAGCAGTAAAATCAAGTCGGCGGTTTTAGCACTTGGTTTTAACATGACGTTTTTGGTTGGTGTTTAAGGTTCGCCGGTCCGCAAAATTTATTTCGAAGTTTTGCCGGTCCGCAACCGAAAAAAGGTTGAGAACCACTGGCTTAGATTGTGGCCTTCAATATTAAGGATTGTAAGTTGCAATTCAGATTGGGTCGCACGCTATCCCTGAAAAATTATTTGATCAAAAAATGGCGTTGTACAAGTTGCAGCGCGTCAAAAGATCGACCACAAGACAAAATTCCGAGTACAGACCTTTCAGGGCTGCATGCTCTTGAAATATCCTAGTAAAACCTATCGATCCCTTTTCTGGAAACTTGTAACGAACAATGTTAAAGTACAAGTAGATATATCGCATTTGTATTTGGGGTAACAAACATCTTTGAAACACTATTAAGGCCCCTCAGAAGTTCAGAAAGACCCCAGGATCCTTTGCTGTAGATGTTTTACTTCACTTATCTTACAGGGATCTCTGCCAGAAGAAACAGTTTGTACGTACATGAAGCAATTGGTAGATGCTGTGTCGTATATGCAAGATAGAAGAATTGTGCACAGGTGAGAATAGGTTAACGTTTGAGTTAATTTCTGCTCGCCATTTACATAAACGAAAAAGCTGAAAACACTTTTCCGAAAGTAATCAATTATGCAGTTTTTTGCGCTTTCTTATTTAATATTTGTCTGGCAAACAGACAAGACCTATGGCATGTTTACTACAATTCGTAAACATTTTGCTTACTTTATTTTTCACTATCCACAAATCAAATGCGTTTTTCGGTCTTTTTTGAAGAGTGCAATCATAATCAAGTTTTTGTTTTTGCTTATTAAAGCGTGTTGCTAGGTAAACAATTTCGTTGACGCTCGCAAAGACTTTGCGTTGACATATAGGCTATAACTCACATCACACTTTTTCAATCTCCAAAGTTGAAAGAAATATCTAATATTGAGGAAAAATGCCAAAACTCTAATAGATTGTAAAATTAAGTGATAAAATTGCGAGGAAGTATACTTGAAGTAATTAGCTCATTTGCTGAGACATCGCCATCGGTCCTGAGTTCAAATCCCGGGTCGGTCAAATCAGCACAATGTCGCCAACGGCTCGCCACCGCTATGACGCTCCTTCAGAGCTGCGTAGCCCAGGCGCTAAGCCGCGGAGATGGGCCCCGCAACTCGTTACAAGCTTCGGCGTAATACCGCGATTATAATGAAGATTTGGTTTATTTGAATCGATGCAATGTTTTTGCTTGCAAATGAAGCTGCTCCCGTGTTGACTTACCTCAAGGCTTTTGGGGTTGTGGGGACCTTTTAGGAAATGTTTGCAAGACTGGACCGATTGCCTAAGCCCATTATAAGAAATAAGACAGTTTGATTCGATTCATAGGACAGTTTGATTCGATGACCTTCTTAAGGTTTTTTACTGCCCTGTCGGAATTAGTACCAATAAATAAGCATTAAATTAAGTAGCATAATTATTCAGTGTTGTTAAATACTACGATTGTATTGGCTTTGTGATTTGTGGTATTGATTCTATGGACGAATAAACGAGTTGAGTTGAAATAAACGCTAGCGACTTTTTTTTCGAACAAAGGCGTTGCTATCCTCAATTAAAAAATCAAACGAGAAACAAAAAATCTTACGATAGCAAATTCTATTGCAATGCGAAATATGTCACTGCTCTTGAGTTAAAAAATAATTTTAACCAACTAGGTTGCTGTAAATAATGACGCAAAGCAAGAATGGCCTAGCGGTGCCACATCTTACATACCGTAATCGTAATGGTTGTGATTCACGGCTGGAGCCAATTGGCAATATCATTTGACATATGCACCGGGTGGCTGCTTGCTCGAAGAGCGCAAGCTCACTTCGCCGTCTCCTTCAATTACTGTTGAATTTTCAGTTCATTGTATTCTAAAAAAATAGCTGAACTCATGCTTGGTAAAAGCAAGTAGACATCGCCCAATGTCTAATTGGTTTTGCATCCATTTCAGAATCTCTCACCTTTGCGCTATCAATCCATTCTCAACCAGCTGTCACATTTTAACACTATCTTGTTACGAATCACGCCTGACAAAATAATGTTGCTCTGTTGGCACGGTATTTCATTTAAGAAGTCCAGCCCTCAGTTGTTATTTAACTGAGTAAAGGAGCTTTTCGTATCTGCTATGTTCAAATGAATGAGAAGGGACTGACAGTGTTTTAACACAAAATAAAACAATTCATTCTTATCCGTATGAAAATTTTAGATTATATCTATGACTTTATTTGATTTCCAATCTAAAGCAAAATTAGTCTGACCTAGCAAGCACTTCTAACTATTATCGTCTAGCCACGCAATTGTAGGCTACGTTGTTAATTTTCTCACCGATTAAAAAATTATGAAAATGACACTGCCATTTTTTCTACTTTTCAATAAGAGAAATATTCTAAAATCGAATCTACATTATACTCGCGGTATTACGCCGCAGCGTGTAACGAGTGGCGGGGCTCATCTCCGCGACTTGACGCTTGGACAACACAGATGCGAAGAAACATCGCAGCAGTGGCGAGCCGTTGGCGACAACGTATCCGATTTGACCGGCCAGGAAATTGAACCCCGGATCTCCCGAAGCGATGGCAATCTCCTTAACAACTGCACCAACCGACCAGTTGTAATATTCTATGAAATTTTAGAAAATTACACTATTCTTTTACGAGAAATCTGGAAAATAATTTAGCATAATGCACAAACCACAAAATGAGCGTTTCCATGGATTCTCTGATCGAGAGCGAAGTTTTGCGCTGTAATTTCCTCGCCGAAAAATAAGGTCATGTCTTATCATCAAACAATTCACTTTAGACTATCAAAAGATTTTTGTTGATTTAGATGGGCTAGCCGTGTAAATTACATGTAGTCCAACCTGATCAAAAACTTATGTAACAAGACAATGTAGATATAGACATAGCAACGCTTTCCATAAAACAAGCTTTAAATAATTTTGAAAAAAGACTAAAATATTTCTCTAGGCTCTCTCGACGGTCTAGTGCTGCGGTCCGTAACCTTTTTTTGAGCTGCGAACCGGCGGCGTAGCGTGAAATTTAAAAAAGGGAGTAGGGGCTATAAACTGTAAAAGCCATCAGAAGACTGGTAGGCCTATATTTCGGTAACTTAGCAGACTTTGTTCTTTTTTTTTACAAAAATGCAAAATCAAAAAGGGTGTGTGTGGGGGGCTGAGAGCATAGCATAATGCCCCCCTCAAATACGCCCTTGCTGCGAACCTCTAAAATGTTCTAGTGAAACCTATTGTTCATAAGAATTATGTAACGATAAAATAGTCTTGCTAATAGTTAGAACTAGAAGTGGTATAAGACATCACTATTGGTGCGGAAGGTCTGGGTTCACTCCTTTTCTTGGCCGGTCAAATCGGACACGTAGTGTCGCCAATGGCTTACAACCCCTGCAACGTTTTTTTTTTTGAAGCTGTGTTGCGCTGGCTCTAATCCGCGGAGATGGGCCCTGCCACTCGTTACATGCTTCTGCGTATGATACCGCGAGTACAATGAAGATTTTATTTTTTTGTTAGAAGTTAGTAGATACATCTACGCCGTACATGCATTATACCGATAAAACAAAATCGGCGATTTTCCCTTTTCCAAAATCAACTTTGTAGCTATCTAGACTTAATATGTCATCAGAAGCAATAGACTTTTTAAGGATCTGTATCCTAAAAAAAAGGCATTAAAAATACCCAATTTATTATCTCTTCAACCTTCATTAAAGTTGCATGAGAAAAAATAAATCTCACAGATTCAAGACAAATTTATATGCATCTACTGTATATCACCTTGAGTTTCACTTTTATTCTTTGTAGTGAGTAGCGCATAGCCTGCTTGTGTTCCAATTGAAATTAAATCTAAAATGGCTCGTTTTTTTGATTTGTTGCTAGCTGAGAATGTGGCAAACAGAGATAAGCAAACCTGTCTATGAGCTATTCTAGTATAATCTAAGAACGCAACAACAAAACTGGAGTGAGAATCAAACCAATGGCTAGGCCCTGCGACCAAACTGTCACGTTTTGACGAAAGCGCACAAGATTGAGCTTCTCGCTTGACTGAGCAAAAAAGTCTGCATACGTCATTTGTTCTAACGCTGAGGTTGAGGCAAGCTAAAGAACATCGAAAACTTTTACTGACAACTTTGACTGATTTGTCACGCCCATTAGCAAATGAATTACACTAAATTTTTTCGATTTCTATTCAGTGAATCTACCATTCTACCATTACGTTTTACATGCACTGCACCGTGTGGACTGTAGTCCATTTCGAATTTACAGTAATTAACAAATTAAATCTTCCTTATACTTTCGGTAATTGCCAAAGCTTACAGCCAGTGTTGGGGCTAATCTCCGCGGCTTAGGGCCAAGGCACCTTGGCTTTGAAATTTGAAGAAACCTTCGCAGCGTTGGCGAGCCGTTGGCGACACAGGGTAATGCATTACGGCGACTGTAGGTCTAATTACCAAATCAAGTTTTACCGTGACAATGGAAAATAATGCTTTACAACGAATTGAAATTAGTAAATCAGTATATTCCCCACACATGAATTTAAATTATCAAATGTAATTGATACTTTATTCACTTAATGACTGCAATGGAAAATTTTTCACTGTCATCCAAAATTATGCAACAATCTGCATAAGCCTTATGCAAGAACCTCATTAGCCCATAATCAGTAACAAAGAAGAGTGAGATTGTGATATAACCGAAGATTAGGTGAACTGGAACACTTCCCAAAATCTATTCTGAGTTATTTGTAGAATCACGGAGATAAGAACAAGGCTTTTTACCGCCAAGTGAGCTAAGTAAAGCCAGGGGCGTATCCAGGGGGGGGGGGAAGCCGCGGCCCCCCGCAGACAAATGCACAAAACTTTCGTGGTGTAAAGGTGATATACGTATAAAAGACAATCTGAGGGTGTGATGCCCCCCTCTTTTTTTGCTGTTCACTTGACTTTAGGCGAAAAATTGGACATCTGCGTGCGTGATCACCTTTTTTTTGCTCTTCACTTGACTTTGGGCGGAAAACGGACCGCTTCGAATAGCGCCCCCCCCCCCCTTTCAAATTCCTGGGCACGCCCCTGAAAGCGTTAACTGAGATAAGACATTGGAAAAATCTGTTGACGAAAATCGAAACAGTATTGACGAAGAAAGATTAAATTGATTTTTCTTACACCATTTCCTATCAAATTCTCAATTAAACAACTACGCAGGTTCAATACAAAATGATTTTCCTTAAACACCCTGCCCCAAGCGAATTTTTTGCGAGGTTATGTCTTCAAATACCGGTGCTTTGAATTTCTAGAAATAGTTGGATTTATTTATTGTAAATTATATATTAGCAAGATTACAATGTTTTGAATAGATTTGGCACTCGTTGCAAACAGCGTCTGGAAAGAAAAATCGATCAATCGCAAATGCAGCAATTTTTTGAAGCACAAATTCAACTTTTTCGTGCATAAGAGTGTGTTGAATTTTCAAGATTGATGAAACGAAACTTTTTAAATTCATTAGTAGTGAGAAATATTTGAAAAGTTATTAATGAAGTCCCTGGTTAATTAAACACAAAAAGCTTTGGAAAAAAGTAGCTATAAAAATTCCATGAAAATCTTCATGTTTTTAAAATGGGTAACAGCAGGTAGGAAAAACACAATTCATTTTTGTCGGAAACAGTAAACTTAACAGGTTACGGTGGCCAATTAAAAAACATGGGAGGTCTTGACTGACCTTCATATTCACACACAACTTCATATTACGTCCTAACAGGTGCTTTTAAAAGCGCATGGTGGCATTTAATTAGAAAACTCAACTTAATCTAAAAGAGGTGAACATTAAGCCCAAACTTACAGTCGCTCGAAAAAAACATAGCCTACATTGTATTACGTACGGGCTATTGACGGATCTATAGAAAAACTAGAGTGGAATCAACCTCTCTAATTTTCTGCTGTGCGTATAGTACACTGATACATCGATACTCCTAAACGTAGAAAACTACACGATAAGCCTTTTCTCATTTTTAGCCCTCCCGCTCCTACAAAACTTCTCCGTCATGCATTGAACCGCGTATCTTCCTTCTGGCAAAAAACACACAAGCTCAACCATTCATTAACTGTTGTTAATGTCATTGTTCTACATAATTTGTTAATTGTGCTCTAGTGTTAACCTTTCTCTCGTCGTATTAAACGCCTTAGATTAGCACCAATTGCTGTATTATGACACTGATGCTTCGTAGCAAAGCAGTAACCGAACTGTGCAAGTTCTTACGTTTATGTGTTTTTTGCGATATGGAAACTTCATCATGACCAATTTAAGCAGAATTTAAAAAAGTGGACCATGGAAAGTTTTTAAATTGAAAATGGGCACGGTTATAAAAAGGTTGGGAACCCCTGCTGTAAGAGGATGTGAAAACGAGAACTTAACGCCATTCTAAACAATTTGTGTTCATTGAACTTCCCAGAATTTAAAATTTCGGTTTGAAACATATGTTAGACACTATTAATAGAAATATGCTGTAAGACATGTTTGCTAACTTATAATCGTTACAATGACTTTAGAGATCAAGTGTTTGCATTAAGTTCAATATTTGGCTTTCACATTAAGGAACGTCTGAACGATCTAAATACTGGCGCTTGATTTAAACAAGCTTACAAAAAAATGACGTCTATCGACAGGGCTGCAAACTCGAACTTGAATTCGAAAAACAAAAATTCCTGAACTAGATCTTGATTTCGATCTCGTCATGGGCGGCGGAACCGGGGGGGACGCGTCCCCCCAGAAGATTTCAGAGGGGACAGGGGGACGCTTTTTAGATTAAAAAACGTCTAGCTTCAATCAGTATCGTACAATGTTGGCCTGTATATAGCTGATTAAAAAATAACTCAGTTATCGAGCAAATTTGTCTTGTAGATCGTTGTTCTAAGCGGAATAATAACGATTGTACAATGTACAATCGCTAGTTGTAATGGGTATTGTGCGATGTAAAGCAGTGCGCGAAGTAGAGGGGGACGGGGAGACATGTCCCTCACAGTAAAAATAGTCGTCCCCCCCAGCATAGAAAAAAATTGTCCCGTAGGGAATGTCAAAACGTATCCCCCAATCAATAGTATCGTAAAAAGTTAAATGTTTTCTATACGTGTATCCTGTGGAGTGTGGGTACCGGTAACCTACGGACTGCGGCGATACTTTCCAGCATATCTTGTAGCCATTATGACTTCCTTCACAAACCAATCAAGAACAACCTTTTTAATGCGTCTATTGCAGAACAGAACATTTTATTTTTCGTCAACAGGAAACAATGTCAGCAGCTTTATATAAACATTAGTGAAAGCACTAAGAATATGTTAAAGCAGCGGTTCCCAAACTTTTTTAAAATCATATTTGAGATTGAGAGTATGATTTAAGAAAATGCTATAGCTTTCGCGGCCTTGCCCCGGACCTCGTTGGGGTAGCTTACTGCTCTCCCCCCAAACATCTTGTTTCATTTATGAAACAAAAACCTGCCTAAAACAAAGGTAATGAAGTGTTCGAAATTCTCCCGTTGATATATCATTTTTGTTCATCATCCTGGTGCATGGTATGCAAACACGCAGTACGCCCTCCGCCACTATTTTAATTGCTCATTGACCAATGACATCGCCCCATGAACAATTAATACCATTTTGCAACACTGTCTTGTTATTTGGGTTCACAATTTAGGCAAAATTGCAAACAAAAACATCCCCCCAGTAAAAATGTTCTACTTCGCACACTGGCTTCAAATCTACATAAATTGAACATGTGGACAGGGTGTTGTGGCAACTAGTTTAAGCTAGAGATGAGCAAGGGCGGATCAAGGGGGGAGACAGGGCCGGCGCCAAGGGGGGGCCTGGCCCCCTAATCAACAAGCATACTCTTTTGAAGACAGCGGCTATTGTGCTTAGCTTCAAACTTTGGCCCCCCCTGATAAACGCTTGGCCCCCCTAAGTCGACTGCTCTGGCGCGGGCTCTGGGGGAAATGTGTGGTATGCATCCCCCCACCAGTCACTTTTCATCAATGTTTTTGATGAATACAATTTTTCCATAACTTTGAACCTCTTCGATAACAAAAATCCTTACACCTATAGCAAGCATAAATCGAAATGTGCGACCAAAATGCATCGCTCAAAATTAGGGGTAAAAAATTTTAGCAGAATTTTTCTTGAAAATTGTTTAAAAAGCCCTAAACTGGCTATTTACGCTGCCTAAATTTTAAAAAAATTTTCGGGGTAGCATTCCCCCCCTATCTTCTTGGAGCTGTTTCTGTTTCTTGATCTGCCTTGAAGTAACTCTGCCGGAAAAATGACAAAATGTGCTTTCCTTCCAACCCCCTGAAAAAAACTCTGAATACGGCACTTGCACAAAACATTTTCAAAGAGCTTAATTGCGCCCTTTTCCGGGTCTAAACGTCTAACGTCTTTACATTTAGTTAACATTCAACCTGCTTTAAAACCTCACTACCCGCCAAAATTTTCTGGGTCCGCTCCTGGAGATGAGAGGTCAAAACTTTTGATAGTCAAAAGGTTGTTTCAATAAAAAGCAGTGTAAAACAATCGATAGCTTTAGCACGCTGAACTGGCTAGCAATGGGATGCAGGCTATTGCTTCGCTTTGTAAGCACATGTTTCGTTCGTAGAATGTTTGACAAATTTGTCAACTCCTTATGAGATTGTATTGGTCAACTCTTTGTTTTAAGAACAAAATGCAAATTTTCGGTAAGATCTTGCTTTCATTTTTTTTATTAGGTTCGTACCTTTATTGTCAGTAAATTTTGCATCTAATTCATTCTGCTTTTCAATTTTTTGTGTTGGAGAATCTCCATAGATCCTTCCACAAGTTCTTACCGTACCTTACTGCTGCAAAAAAACACAATATTTCGAAAATTCCTGGATCCGCCTTTGATGCGCCGTCCCTTCCAGCAAAATTTCGTTCCGCTGCCCCTGGATCTCGTCGACGAAAAACGGAGATAATTTTTTCCAAACATTACTGCAGAAACGCAAAGTAGACAACATTTTTTTCATGCTGGTCTGGTTCGGACCTTAAATTTAAAAAAAATTGGAAAAAAATTTCGGGTACAGATTATCATATCTATTTTGAAGCGGGCAGAAGCCCCACATATTGTAGCTAGGGGCTCTAGAGTCGAGTAATACTACGTTTAACTCACATTGTTTGTTGTCCTAAGAGACGAATTGTATTACCAGTCGATAATAACTTCTATGCCTTAATGCTAATCCAAGCGAAATAGCAGGGAAGCGTTAAATCAAATATTACAACAATGCACAGTAAAACGAAAAACCGACAATAGCTTCTCAAATATTGTCAAACAATAAGCGCAAAGATGATCATCATCATTCACTTGCGGAAAAAACTTCAAAAGTTTTTACTTTTAAATGATCTATTTAAGATGTAGGCAGCTGATAACATTTTTCGTTTACCTCTTCGTGCAACTTTCTCAATGTTTTCCTAGTTGTTAGGCACATCGCTAGTCGGTGCTAGAGGTATGGAACTCGAATCCCTGGCCGGTCAAATTGGACACAGTGTCGTCAACGGCTCGCCACCGCTGCGACGTTTTTTTGGAGCTGTGTTGCCTAGGCACTAAGCCGCGGAAATAGGCTCCGCCACTCATTACACGCTTCGGCGTAATACGGCGAGTATCATGAAAATTTGATTTGATTTTTTTGGAAACACTTTTTTTACAGAGATTTGAAAGTGGAAAACCTTTTACTTGACCCTGAAGGAAATCTGAAAATTATTGATTTTGGGCTTAGCAATATCATTGCAGAACGAAGCAGTGACCTCTCCTGCTCTCTGGTCACCCAATGCGGCAGTCCTGCATATGCGGCACCTGAGCTACTTGCTAAGAAAAGCTATGGTCCCAAAGTTGATGTTTGGTCAATGTAAGCGAAAAATGTGATTGTTATTGTAGTAGATAATTATGATACATCAAGTCCAACACGATTTATGTAGCATTCAAACTAATGCGAGGCGAGGATCAAAGCGATTTTTTTATCTCACAACGGCTATGATCCAAAGGTTAGGGCTCTCTTCTTACCTAAGTTTTGTTGATGCAGCTTTTAATGCAATGCTTAGTGATGATTTATCTCGGCGTATGGAACAAGCAGCAAAAAGAAAGCAGGAAAATATTTTCGGAGCTTGTGCCTTAAAGACGGTGCATTTTTGGCAAGAGTGTCAACCGAGAATTTTCTGGGAAGGGGACAATCATAATTTTTTTTCACGGCGAACACCCTTTGCCAGTCTCCATGATTGCTGTAATCGGTGTTTTTTCCGTGACGAAAAGACAAGAAATATCAGTTGCTTACTCAAACTGTTTTATTTGTAGAGGTGTAATCACTTATGCATTGCTGGTAGGAAAATTGCCTTTTATGGTTGATCCATTCAGCATTCCCAAGCTATGCAAGAAAATGTTGCGAGGAGAAATGAATCATATTCCCCCCTTCGTGTCTTCTGCTTGCAGGTCAGTAGACTTTAACGAGAAAGTAATTCTAAAGCGATCTAAATTAATTTTTTTATAGGGTCTTTATACGGAAACTTCTTACTCCTGATCACAGCCACAGGCCCTCTATTCGAGAAGTATCAAAGTTGAAGTGGCTCTCGATGTTTGCTGTATCACCAGGCCATGCTTCCATCAAGAATAACTTCTCCGGATTTTTCATGTAAGTTTGTCAGTAAATGGATAATGTCAACAGGCAGCGAAGTAAATATATTAAACCTTGTTGTTACAGAGACAGCGTCGAAAAAGAAGTAAATGTAAAACGTAGACCCAATTTTCTTGCTCCTCTGTTCCATCCCCCTATAGACTCATCAGTAATTCGTGACATGGATTCCTCGTATGGATTTTCAAGCTCGGAAGTGATACAGTCTGTTCAAAAAAATAGACCTGGTCCAGCTTTAGCCACTTATCATCTTCTAAGAAAGAAAAAGTCTTGGAGAAAGTCAAGATTAACAAGCGGAAAGCAAAGTGAAAGAAGGTCATCAGCTAAAGTCAAGCAGAAACAAGAAGAAAAATCATTAAACCAGAACGTTTTAAATGCCAGCGATGGTGCGGTTTCAATTAAAAGCCATCCACAACCACTTCAGCTTCCCAATAAAAAGCCGTCTGACAGCTTAAGCTCTGCAGAAAAAAGACCATTTAAAATAACTTTATCAAATTCTTCGAAAAACGAGAAAGAGAACAAATCTATTGTGACAGAAAAAGTTGATTTTAATGCAAAAACTACCAAACAACAACCTCAAACTCCCACAAAGTTGACCATCGTACCAAACTACTTCAATTCTGCAAAACCAGCTTCACAGCACATCGACAAAAAGTCAGTTGAAACCAAATCTGAGGAAGACCAACATCAACCACCGCAAGCAAACAAAAATGTGTTGTCCATAGACCACAACAGTAACACAAAACCAACCAATACAATCACTATCAACCCTAAATCTCATTCTTCTGAAGTGAAAGAGATGTTGACAAATATGCAAAAAGCTAGGCAAGTCTTGGCTAAAAGACAACAACTCAACCAGCAACAAAAACGGGTAAATTTATCCAATTCCAAAGTTGATCAACCAGTGCCAGTCATTCCGACAAAAAAACAAACCGAAAAAGAAAATCAAGCAACGGTGGATGAAGGAAAGGGCGTACCACAAACATCAGTGAAAGCATCACAATCAGCACAGAAAATTTACCACCAATTAATATCTGAACAAAGGAGCTCTTCCCAGCAGGCTTCCCGTTCAAAGGTTGAACACAATTCTTACAACAATAAACAGTCTCCTTTCAAAAGACCTGTTTCTCATGATTCTTTATTGCCAGAAATGTCTGACAAAACGATTGCACTTGATCGCATAATTGCAGGGTCTCCTCAGCGATGGAAACGCTCGACAGAACTGTCACATTCACCGGAAAAAAACAAGCAAGAAGCAAAAAATTTACCTGGTCCAACTAGAACCAACCTAGTCACCCTCCCACGAATATTTCCAAAACCTGTTCCTCGGAGAGAAAGAAACTCCCAAGAACACAAAATATCTCCTCCCTCAAATGTGAAAACAACCAGACGCTCGTTACCGGCGTCATATGCCCACTACAGTGGAAACCACAGACCCTCTTTCCAATCAACGGCTAACTCAAAAACAGAAGCAGTGAACAATTACAATCATAAAAAAGGGGACACAAAGCCTGCAATTGCACCCAAGTGGCAAACCTCACCCACTAAAAATGTCAATCACGATGTGAAACCTCAATTCAATTACTACATCAGCAACCCAGCCGGTACTTCGCCTTCTCACAGGCAAAGACCCAAAAAAGTTATATCAGAGCCAATTGCTGCAGCTATATCTTATCTCACCGCAACTAAGCACAAAGCTTTTCGTAAAGAAAAACCTCCTTCCATTACAACAGGATGAATGTGAAAAAAAGTAGTTTGGATCCAACAGATTTCGGGGGTCTTCGTTTTTAAGCCGCTTCATATTACAATGGATGGTGACATTAAAGCCGATGGGAATTCCCAAAACGTCATGCGCAATGCAGACATGCTCTTACCAGGGTCGGATTTACCTATAGGCTAGGCGGGTTAAAAGCTAAGTCCTCAAAGAAATAAGGGGCCTGAAGATTGACCATCAAAACCTCATCATTTTTTGGAAACGACCGTCAAGATCTTTGTGCACGTAGAGACGAGTCTGATTATTGGTCACTAGAGCCTCATAGATCAAATAGCCTAGTGCCTCTCATTGCCTAAAGCCTGGCTCTTACCCTAGCCCGATACGTGTATGGGTTACGCAATGACGTATTAGAGAATTCTCGTCCACCGCTTTAAAGTGAGCCATCCACTGTAATATAAGGCGGTTTAAAAGCCCCCAGATTCCTATTGCAATTACAATCGTTATATATTGCGTTTGCACTGCGCTTTTCGATATTGCAATAAGAGGCTACTACACATTGCGCGGTATTTTAATAGCCATATATTTGTATAGCATAATTTATGTTTGATTTCAATTTGTAGCCTGCAAGTTTGTTCAACACCCAGAGGCAAACGAACTTAATTATAGCTGTTTTTACGCAGTCCCGTCATTTCAACTAGTAAAATGGCATCTCAACAAAAGCGTACGTAGGGGCTAGGACTTCATCACGCGTTAAGTCTTCAGCAGTCCGATTGTTTTACAAAAAACTTACCTAAATGTGTGAAAACTCCCCGCGTGCCCTCTTCTCAGAAAATGTCTGCGTACGCCCCTACGTCTCAAGATAAACTATTTTATTGCTCCCAAGTGTTATTTTTTTTAATTTGTGTGCATCGCTGCGTCGCTACACTGTTATAAATATTTTATCTGCTAGTTTTGTTTGTTTTTACGCTGAATCGATATGAAACGCAGATTAAAATCACGGATTAATGTTCGTCCGTCGGTTAAACACCTCACATAGCATAAATAAATTTTCTGTGATGTAACTTCGTTAACATAGATAAATTGATAAGGTTATTTTAAGTTGAACTGAAAATTCATCAGTGATTGAGAAAGACTGCCAAGTGAGTATAAGTTCTTCAAGTAAATGTGGTCGGCTTCAGGCGTGAATCCAACCGGTTACCAAAGATATTATGCAACCTGCTTAATTGCTACCACAGGCTGAGTCCCTAAAATTACGGGACAATGGTCACTGGAGTAATTCTCAGAATTTTCCGCTTGACATCTCGCAGATCACATTCACAAAACTACAGACCTTTTCAGGCATACCGGTACGTTAAAAGCTTTGTCGTATTGCTTTTAAATAAATTTACCGTGTTTGTCGCTGATTTTTACGTTGAACAGAAACCTGCAGGCCCACGGTTTGGCTGGGCTTATGTCGAACGAATGCACTATCCTTTTCATCTCTATAAACACAATAATAAATATCGAGCGCTGAATACTCAACACGCGGCTTACATGCTAGTTTGTTCTTAGCAATTTGTCGTAATACTACAATTTATCCTTGCCTATTTTTTTTTAAACTGCGTTTTTAACGCAGTGGTGAAACGAAACCTTAGGCTTAGAGCATGCCATCACGCTTATAAGTAACCTTTGTCAGTAGATTCAGCCTTTTTCTAAAACAAGGTTTCTTGACCTTTTCCTCGTTAAGCACCTACTGAGTGGTAAAACAATCAGCCAGAACCCCCCATAAGCTGACCCAAAATTAATGGTCCTCAGTTTGATTTAAGACTTTAGTGGTAAAAATGTTGATTAACAAGTAGGCCTATATAAAGTAGCGTATTTCGCATTGGTGCATCGCAAAAGCGCAAATTGTGTGCACTATTTCCAATTAACACACATTTTTCTCTAGCATAGAATGTTTAACGTTAGTAATACGTGAAAACTTGACTGCCATTTTAGCAGTAACGCGACCAGCGGTGGGGGAGAGGGGGACCGGGGCTTTCGCCCTCCTTCATTTAGCGCATCGGATTTGTTTTAGAAATTGATTACTAAAAGGTAAGAGCCGATGAAAACGGGACCGTTCATTGTCTATAGGCTACCCGGCCTCCCACCCAGGGTTTTGCTGGCTACGCACCTACATCCAAGTATATCCCAGAAATTTTCATGTGAAACCCTGGGGTTCGCAAGATCCGGCATAAGAACCACGGTTCTAGGAGCAACAATCGCTTTCTTCACCTGAGGTAGGTCTGCATTGGGTTTGGTATCAACCTGACCAGTTAATTTTTCTTCATCTGCCCCAAGTATTAATCAGACTCGCAAAAATTAGCGAAAACCTTGCTTTGTGATGTCTCGCCAAATCTGCAAACTACAGTAGCCTACGAAAAATTGTGGGTAGTTTTTGCATTCAAAATGCGCACGAGGCACGACCAGAGACGCTTTGATTTCCGCATTTCGAACTACGTAGGCTACTTCAAATAGATCACATCAGACCGCCGAGAGCAGTGGCGTAGCGAAAAATTTTAAAAGAGGGGGAGAGTGCTCAAACAGCAAACGCCATCAATAGTCTGGTATATTTTAGTAACTTTGGAACATTTGTTCTTTTCTCACCATAACAAGTCAAAGGGGGTCATGGCACAATGCCCCCTCCCCTTAAATACGCTTCTGGCCGAGAGGATATCACGTCTGCAGCTGGAGCAATAGTCTCGGGATTCGTTAACCAGCCGGGTTAAATGAATGGATTTAAAATTGATGCTCCGCTTCCTACTTAACATTCATCAATCAATAAAACAACAAAATTAATGGTGACAAGTGACTGAAATATGCTAGACTCTTTTGTTGACTTCTGCATGTACCTTATGGCCAGGGGCGGATACAGGGAGGGTAGGATGAGGAGTATATGCCCCCTGCCACCAGCCATTTTCAAAAATGCTTTTGATGTAGGCTAGCCTACAATTTTTCCATAATTTCAAACCTCTTTGATAACAATAAGCCTTAAGCACGCATAATCGAAAATGTGCGAACAAAATGCATAATATTTGGCGAAGCACTCAGAATTAGGGTCAAAAATGTTGAACAAAGTTTTCGTGAAAGTTATTCAAAAAGCACTATAATAGCCATTAAAGTCTGTAAACATTCAAATTTTTCCGGGGAAGCATGCCCCCGGACCAGGGTTGGAAAAAATCGATTGTAATCGATATTCTTTACTTTTTATTCATCGAATGCACTGGAACCTTTACTTTTTTAAAGGAGTATCGAATATGGCCTTGTCTTTACTTTTTTTCGGCGCAATTCGATACTTTTTGTCCCAGTTACTTTATCTCAATTTAGTAAATTTAAAATAATCGTCGGTATGTCATTACCTTGCTTATGCTGATAAATTTTGTTTGGTGCCAAAAAAGATTTTTAGTAACGAAGCTGCTTCACATATCCTCTGTCCATCGTTTGTCTGTAAGTTACCGTGAACTATCGAATATCGATTGTTTTACTTTTTTGGGTATCGATTCCCAACCCTGACCCGGACCTACCTAAAGCTTTTCTTGTTTCTCCATCAGTTTTAAATTTGTTAAGCCGAAAAAAAAAACACCAAAAAATGTGGAAATTACGGCCCCCCCCCCCTTTAAAATTTCTCGCTATAAGCCATCGTTAGCATTCACAAAACAGAGCGCAGAACAGGCCGGCAAGTTGGCTAATTGTGCTGTGGGGGAGGGCACTCAACGGAATTTTCCGATCTTAAGCGGAGAAGGGGTGGCGTGTAGCCTATAACGTTTCCGTCGTTTTCTCAAAATAGGAAGAAACATACGCAGCAAAAATTGCATTTGTGCTGCACTGATGTCCTTAATCTAAATTGCTGCTGTAAAAAAATTGGCTTGGATTCCATTTCGAAAATAAACTTGCCGGGGCTATGGTATAGCCTTTGAATTGCTTGCACTCTTTAAAACTTCTGCCTAACTGCATTAAACATTTTATTGACAAACAAATTTTCGAAAAAATGGCGATGACGTCACAATAAACAAAGCAAATGTTTGAAAAACAACGCAATAATTTAATTGACAAAGCACGCATACAGGAAATTCTTTACAAATATCAAATGGTTTGCAACTTGACAAAACATCTTAATTAAGTAATTTACATGAAGGCAGCATTGCGCCTATACGAGGCTGTAGTTGCATTTTAACTGGAAGTTGGCCTGATGCTTCACTTCATATATTCTCTGTTCACATTTCTGGTTTAAATAAACCTAACAGATCACGGCCTTTCCGCATCATAATCAAATTTTTGATGTTACGATAGAAGAATGTGATTACGACATCAAAAATTTAATTATGATGCAACAAGCCCGTGGCTTTTCGCCCGCATAAAGTGGAAACGTGGACAGAGTAAAACTGATCATCTTCTGGGATTCCCCTGTTCTATGTAAGCAAAAAAGCAAGCTAATTTTAAGACGCAGTAAATACGAAAAAAATTGAAATTTTTTTGCCAAGCATATACCGCTAATGGTGCCAGCATAATGTTTTAGCACTACCACGCGAAGTAAGTGATGCAGAGCGATTCCAGCAGAAAAAAGGACTAAGAATTAAAATAAAAAACAGCGAACATAATTTTTTTCAAGGTACGTCAAAAAACAAACAGTCTGGGGTGCAACATGGGACTAAGACTTCCAGTAAACGCAAAAGCAGAGGCTGGAGTCGGTCGGTTCGCATCGGTTCTATGCAACTGTCTCATGGCTTTTAGTAGATTAGCAAACCTGCCAGCATTGCGGTTTTTACATGCACCATCAGTTGAAACGGAAGCAGTTGAAAAGAAACTTTTGCAATAGAACTAGCCGACAAAAAATTTAAATCCCACCCATTGCGCAGAATGCAATTTCGGTAGGACCCTCTCTTAGAACAGAAAATCACCTCAGTATGTTGAGGCGATTTTAAGTCTCAAGAAGCACTTAGACTTGTCACTACTGAAACGCATTTAAACAAAGACGATTATTAAATGTAGCAAAGAAACTGAACCATTGGTAAATAGAAAGACATTCAAAAGATCGCAAAACGTAATTATGAAAAACTATGCCTTATTTCTGAAGCTATATCAATTGCGACCTTTTGAAATTAGGCCTAGTTTCTCATGGCGAGAAACTTGAACAAAAACATCAGTGCAACTAACAAGAAAAAATATTGCGAAAGAAATTTCATCAATAACGTCGCACAAACATAACATAGCAAGTAGTAGCTAGATATGCTACAAAAAATTCAACACAATTGCTACTAAAGTCGAAAAATTCGCAACAAAATTTGACGGCCTTTAAAACAGAGTTTTGATTTCAAGAATGACTCACAATTCACTAAAATAGAGAAAAAACATTCTTAAACTGGACGGACAACTTGATAAGCTAATTTATGAAAATTAGGTCAGGGTTTATCGCCGCTAACACTAGCCAACTTTCTCCGACGGCAATCAGTCGTCGTTTTTGTGAAATCAGTGTGCCTGAACGTAGTTGCTACCCATTTACAGAAGTGGCAATATTCAAAGTACACTTTGTCTCAAATTTTGAAGTTTCACCATCGCAAAAGCAGTTTCGCGTAGCAATTACTGTAAATATGTATTGTTATGCGCAGCATTAACGTGATACAATTCAGTCCCTACTACTAGGCATATCACAATAGAAGAAAGTAGTAACAAAACCAACGCTGCAAAATTGCATAATAATACTGCCAGGATTTTTAGCACGGCTGTGTGGGGTTAAAAAGTTGAAAAATCCGTACAAGGGTTACCATTGGTTCAAAAGTCCGATTTCGACTGGATAGAACAGGTATGCATAATCTTAAACACTTGAACTTGGCATCGGCACCAAATGAAAAAAATCTGATTAGCTAATCGATTGAATCCTGATTAAAGTTGAGTTCGTCGGATATATCCAGACGTGGTGTGCTGAGCCCGAACTCCGGTGACCGAGAATCCGTCACTGAAGCCCCGGAAGAATGGGGCAAATTTGACATATTATAAGAATTCAATAATGAAAATTGGGACTGGAGTAAATACGGATTTATGGAGGATGTTCCGTGGTTCAACAGATAACGTTGATTCAAAAATTCTAAACAAAAACCAAGTGTTAACATAGCAATGCGCATAATATGAATCGCATCAAATCATTAATATTTGGTTGCACTTGTCTTATACGTTGAACTAGACATCACAAGTCGAGGCAGGAACCACTCCTCTGAATCCAGAAACAGTGGACATGGAATTCTAATGGCAGTTAATAAGGTGTAGTCACTGGCTGGTAAGCAAAATCAGCTACTCCACATAAAAGCTACTTTTTGCAGATCAAGTTCTAGCAATACCTAAACAAAAACACAGCTGATGTGCTGTCTTTAAAAGTAAAATCACTTCTATTACTCTAACAGGTACTTTAGCTTTGTTGACTGGGGAAGGAAAGCTGCTACCAGTAAAGCTGGATGCTTGTAAACTACTATCACTAGATTTCGTTAGGCTATTAAAATTTTACATCGTTGGAATCACTCACTTAAAATGCTCTAGCTGTTCACTACACCAACTAACATTACTTACTTTAACACACTGAATTATGATCAGTCGCAAAACTTCAAATACATCTCTCCTTCTGCAAACTCTACTTCAGAAAACTGGGATGTGCTTTGCTGCTAGGCTCATTTCCTATGTAGGTCAGACTTTACAAAACAATATGCTGTATTGAATAGGTTTCCTTTACTGCCATTTTTTATACCACTTACTCCGCATGTTATTAAAGTAATGATACAAAATTCTCAACTATTATAGATGCGGATTTGCTACTCGCTGTCTTTCATCCCAAGGTTCTACAGCTACACCCATTCCAACTTGCTTCGTCTTAAGATGACTCACAATCTGCTCATCAGATTTCCAGTTGCTATATATAGTTATATACTTATCTCCTAACACGAGAAAGCGATCAATGCGCTATAACCAGCTCGCTTAGGAGTTGCCAGCCATCTGCTTACCACTCTAAAGATTGGGGGAATCTCGCTAAATGCCTTTCCCATCGGCACAACAAGTAAACTTGCCGGCTTGTTTTCCACACTGTCCCTTTAATGCTGAACATCAAGCAGGAAAGCTGTGAATTCCAATTTTGAAACGACTAGTTTGACCCAGTGATTTTCAACCAAGTTTACAATTTAGAGTAGGGTTCAAGTACATGCACAAAGGATCCCGAGTCTCAGGAATGTTTCATTGGGATTCCGCTCCACCAGACAGGTTGAAACCACTGGTTTGACCCGACTCTGATAATAATTAACTACCAACAAGAATAAAACTTAATTCCAAACGAAAAAAATGAAAGTACCTTTTTTATGCAAGAATCACTTTGGTCACTTACTCATGACCGTAGAAAACAAGAGCATTCATATTCAGTCATATTTTAACTTCAAGCTTATAAATGTGCAAATTTTGAGGCTACTTAGCAATATCGCAGAACAAAAACAAATCCGTGCAATCAACATACCAAGTGGTGATGGGTGAGGTAACCTCAAAAGAAAACTTGGGTCATTCAGTGGAGTGTTGAAATTCAAGTTTGGCGAATATCGATCCAACCCAAAATCAAGATTGGGGAAAGGGGGTAAAACAGTGGGTGGGGTACTTGCTACAAATGGGGACGGAATTTGAAGGTTTGGAGAGGGATCTTTTCTACCATTATACGAAAAGGGGGAATACTGCGACGGCAGTGATGTTTGTTTGGAAGGAGTATGGCCAGCAGACAAGTCATAGGGTTTGGCTTGAGAATAAGTCTGATTATGGGAATTTCGGGTTTTGAACAAGGGAGATTCGCTTTTGCAGTATGGAGAGCTGGCAGGGGATAAATAGGGTTTCGATGAAATTTTTTGCTGCGGGCTCTTACGATATGAGCTCAAATGAGGGTTGGACGAAGTCATATCGAGATGTCCATTCTTCAACTTAGTAAGTCCAAAATCACCAGGTCTGTGAAAAGTGTTTTACAACACGTGAAAAATACACAATAAGTGAACATGAACACCCATTAATAGCAATTGTGTGCCTCACAAACACACACAACTCGAAAAACACAACTAAACCTTTACCTCAGCATTTACGCAATTAAAGTCAAGGCCAGTATTCAATTCAATCATTTTGACTAAACAGAAATGCCAAATTGGAATTAGTAGTCACATTAACACTAACTTCTTCTAATTCAAACACCAGGTCGATAGCAATAAATGCAAAAGTTATAGGCAGCAAAAAATACAGCAAGTTATAATAAAAAAAGCAATTGTTCTCTAACAAAAAACACAGTCTTAAGGAGCCATGCTGTTAATATCAACAGCTCTATCTAAACAGTCACATTCACAACGGCTGAGACGGTTTCTCTGATGTCATTTCCGTTTGGAAAAGAGAATTAATTTACTTCAATCAATTTTTAATCTGTTTAGCCGGGGGAAAACAACTTTAGGATCTAATACATTCGCACCTGATCACTTCATACATTTCACAAAAGTAATTCATTTGACTAATATATGTAAGGGGTAACTTGATAATAATGAACTACTTGCTTCGAAATCATTTTCAAGAGTCCACGTATTGGGCTAGTGACAAAAAACAAATAATCGAGCTCATAGGCTGCTAGCACCACACGTCAATTTACACAGTAAATACTGAAGGGGGTGTAACAAGTATAATCAACACTAGGAAACTCGATTCAAACATGACAAAGCAAGGCTAGGTCCAAACACACAAAACTTCCCTCTAATTCGCTGTTTATTATGCTAAAGTGAATGTTATGGGCCATAAAATTGGAGCAATAGCGAAATACACAATAGTTTGCTTTACAACTTAAGTTTTAGAACTCAAAACAAACGAAGCTATATCAGATTTTTCAAAAAAGCTCGGCAACAAGTCACAGCCAAACGTAAAAAGCACCATTAATGTGGGCAATTGGGACTTTTACCACAAAATTAACTTTAAATACTCACGAAGATGAAACAGACATTGGAGTGTTGTTGGAGGTGCGACTAGGAGATTTCGGAGGAGCTTTAGGAGCATCTTCCTCATCACTAGTATCCCCAGTTAGATCAATCACATCCACTTCTTTACGAATGCTGTCTACTTCTAACGCTTTTTGACCAGATTGACTTAAATCTGCAAGTCAATGTACAAGATTTAATGCAATATTTCTCAACGGTTCAGCTCAATATGTATATATGTTATCATATAACATTTACGGTAAACCGTATTATCGATTTTTAGAAAATTGGTAGCACAGCGTTATCAAACATCCAACCCTGCAATCTGTAGCCTAATAACTAAACAGACAAAATTGCAGCCGAGTGAGCTGAGTACAAAATGCCTTCAGTAAATGCAAGCAAGATTGCTTTGTTGAAGTTTAGTATTTTGTAAACGCGAAAATGACACAATAGATAGCTAGATAGATAGCATGCATAAACTGTACAGACAGATTTTCAGTATAAACATAATACTCAAGTGCCAGTTGTAAGTTCGTTCTATGGTAAATTGATTACTATCTCACCAGACGTGGAAGTCCAGTTAAGCCCATCAACAAATTAAATAGATCGCGGTAAGTGCAATTACAGGATGACCGGCAAATTGAATAAGCAATGATGCCAGTTAATTCAAAAAACAATTTCCCGTTATTTCACCTCGAAAATAGATCTCAAATTCTCAGAAACGCAAGCGCTTTTTACGAAGAAAATGTTCTGAATACTTCGTGACTAGCCAGTCATATTTATAGAATACCTTATAGCAACGTAAAATTAAGTCGCAGTTAATGAGGCTTTTACCCATCGGTAGTTTTTCGCGAAATTGCAAACTGTTTTACAGGAACCTGGCCTACAGCTGTACTGAGAATTTAGGCTGATTCAATAGGAAAAGAACGATTTTAGCAAACCAAAAACGATATATCTTTGGCTTGTGCCTTTTATGCATCTTAATCAATCATATCAGCAAACTCTTTCATAAATAGAACAGCACATGTCATAGCTTTCGTAAAAAAATACTTGCAATTGAGTAATAGGCTGCAACTAGCATGTCAAAAATTCGGCCAATACCTACAAGTGCAGTGTAAAATTGTATCAGCAATCAAGAAGTGTTAACAGCATTTTTGGACCAAAATCATACGCATAGCATCATAATTATCACAAACTGGGATTACACTTAATTTTCGAAAACAAACGAGCTTAAAACCTGCGCAAAATTCCCTTTAATATCTGCCAATAGCTCAATTAGCTGAGCATAATTTCTTTGTCATACTCTGAAACAGCACACTGTCAAGGTTTGACCAGTTTCGATTCTTCAGAAAGTGAGACAACTAATATACAGCTTCAAATGAATTTGCTACAAAAACAGTAAGCCGTAATATTATGGCACGTTAAACCCAAATTTTGGACTGAAACAAAGCTCCATTTAAGCACCTCAACAAAATTAAATTCACTGCTTTTCTGCGAAATTTTTGAAGTGTGAATAAAAACTACTCGCACCCAAAGCAGACAAATTGTATTTCAAACACCTAATTCACTTATAAATCTTGCCTTGTTTATGCTAATACGAACCGTTTCGTTCCTGGTGAAGCTCATCAGCTTCCTTAAGTGTTTAAATTAAACGAGTACCGCCAAATTGGAAGATAAAACCATAATATAAATTGCAAAAAAATCCAAGACCATGCCGAGAGTTGAGATATTAGCCAATAGACTATAGATAACAAAAAAAAATTTTAAATTTCTATTACGCGCTTGTACATAGTGATAATAGCCGGAATCGCTTTAATAAATTTCAATCAACGTAATTTCAGACTGATTTCACTTCACAGCAGTTACCATAGTGTACATATACAAAATTTTTGGAAAAAATCAACGTTCTAAATGCATAAGTCAAAGAAAAAAATATTGCAATATGCAGAAGAAAATGATTTGATGTAAGCATTATTCTATCAGCTTTTATAATAAAAAAATCGCAGTTTTAACCATGTTGATTTTTTTCTACGACTTAATACAATCAAAAGCAGCATTGCATCATTTAAGCTACAAAAAACTTATTATCCTTACATAACGTACTTGTAAAATAACAAAGAGGAAACAATTTCAAAAATGCATTTGAAAAACTAACTAAGTTTCCAGCTTAGCAAGGTTTTCTTTTTACGGTTATTACTACAATTCACAAACTACAGATTGTAGCTTGGTGTGAAGTCACGGCCTCTTTCACACCAGGTACAGCACACCAAAGTGTATCCGCAAAAATTAAGTTCTCTAAAAATGCTTTAAACTTTGGAGACCACCAGGGTAATTTGCCATGCTTGCGCTTCCGCGTTAAAACGTAATAAATTATTCAGAATATTCATGCGCTGAAATTTGTGCACAGGACATTTCTATGCTGGAATGAGGGGGAATTCCCGAGATCAAATTGTGTTCAATTTTGCTGGCAATTAGCGCTCATCTAAATAAAGGCAAAGGGCCACAGAGCCCCCGGGCATATTTTTCTTAGAGATACCACGCCTTATAATGCTTAGTACGCTGGTAATTACTGCTTAAATTAAGCTGCAAAAGACACAATGTACCGAGAACGAAAGTATTTGGCTAAAGACAAAACTTTATCAGCCTACATTATCAACTAAAACTATAAACATTAAAAAAAAAACAAGAATTTGTTTACAAAAATAACATCATACCACTAATTTACCAAATTTACTCCAATATCATCATAAAATTATTGCTGCTGGTCCCAACATTAAATTTTTTTTGTATTTAGTGGCATATTCATCCTCCCATCACGAGAAAGCGATCAATGCGCTGAAACCAGTTCGCTTACGTGTTGCCCGCCATCTGTCTACCACACCAAATGGGGGAAAACTGCAAAGTGCCATTCCCTACGGCACAACAAGCAAACTTGCCGGCTTGTTCTCTACACTGTCACTGTAATGCTGAGTGTCAAGCAGGGGAAGCTTAATGCTTATAGTGAAGACATAACCCCTGGCATAAACAAAAAATTATGTTGATAAAGCTTTTAGGTGTTGGACGAAAAAGCTAACTACCCCGTTCAGTTTTTTGCTATCTGTTAAGCTCTGTTCCAGCTTCCAGTTCGATTTATAAACTTGTGTTTCTCACCTATTGGTTTGTTGGTATTAACCAATGCTTCACTTTTCTTTTTTGCGCAATGCCAGTTTCCATCTTCAGTAAAATCGATTTCATCCGAATCACTCGTTTTAAGGATCTCCAGAAACAAGCCATCAATACGCAAACTTCGAAACTCGGCAGGTTTGTCACAGACCGGACACATCCATGTCGGTTTTCTAAAAATAGAATCAATTTATGAATAAAAACTTTTGAGTATTCATTAAACAAACAGCAAAATTTCCCAACTGTTACATTCGTAAAACCCCGCAGGTAAACGTTTCTCTATTCAAACAGCGAAATGTTTTTCCAGCAAGAGAGGTCTTCAATCGTAAACGCCAGCTATGTGTCGTGTTATATCAAATAAATTTATCCACACCCGATGCAATAATTAAGGAATCTACTGCAGCTTATCAATCTCAAGCCAATCGAAACTTAATTGACATCTACTTGACCCAACGCAAAACTACCCAAGGTCAAAAGTCAAGAGTGGCACAAAAATAGCTCTTTGTTCAAACCACAAAGAAAACATAAAATAGATTTTTTATTTTTATTTAGTTGCACATTTATCCTCCTATCACGAGAAAGCGATCAATGCGCTATACCAGCTCGCTTAGGAGTTGCCAGCCATCTGTCTACCACATCAAGATGTGGGAATCCCGCTAAGTGCCTTTCCCAACGGAACAACAAGTAAACTTGCCGGCTTGTTTTCCACACTGTCCCTATAATGCTGAGCGTCAAGCAGGGAAACTGTGAATACCAATTTTAAAGTCATTGGTTTGACCCGACTCGGAATCAAACCCGAGTCTACAGCTCAAAAGACGGACGCTCTTACCACTCGGCCAACTCGGCAATTTTTACTACGAACATGCAGGGCAAGGACATGTCTAACAACTTCATCGAAGCAATATGTTAACGGCCTAAAGTTCAAATTGGCTTCAAAAACAACAGAATGGCGTCAAAACTTACAACAATACAAGACTATAACAATCAGAAATTATAATACTCAGCAAAAAAAAAAAAAAAAAAATTAGCTACAATTCGAGCATTAAATCAAAAAAACTTCATGATAAACGAGACGTGGGCATATACCCATTTTCATTAAGGCATACTGATAATACGGAAGGATCAAAAAAAAAACAGCGATAGGCGGTCAGCCTTTAAGACTCACGATTTTAGGGACAAATACGAGTAGCTGACATGGCACTACAACAAGAAAGTTGTTGTTATTCAGACCCTCTTTATAATTCAAAAATCACTGGGAATAAATTGATAGTAATTATTTCAATATGAATGAATTGTTGAAATTTTTAGCAACTTACCTTTCGTTCATTTTCAAGAACAGAGTAGCATCAAAGCACTGGAGATGCCGACATTCAACAGGACGGGTGGGCAGTTGCATACGCATTTTCCCAAGCTGAAGATAAAGCATATCGATATTGCATGAAGTTTTTTTCGTTCTTTTGAACCTTAATGCAATCTACGCTTTCAAGTTGATATGTTAGCTCAGTTTCTAAGCACACGCTATCGGTGCGGAAAGTCTGGGATTCGATTCACGGGCCGGTCAAATCGGCACAGTGTCGCCAACGGCTCGCCACCGTTGCCACGTTTCTTCGAAGCTGTGTTGCCCAGGAGCTAAGTCGCGCAGATGAGCCCCGCCAATGGTTACACGCTTCGGCGTACTTTCGCGAGTGTAATGATTTGATTTTGATATCCGTAAAGTTTCTAAATGCAGGTGAGCTCGAAAAGTCAAAAAATTCACAAATTTCTTAAATCATCGAAAGCTGAATTCGATACTCATCGTCAAACCTCCAATTTTTGCAATGTCATTGAGACATCATTGTACCTCATCATGTATTTTCTATTGAATTTGAAAAAACTGCATCAAAGCAGGCTCTTTGAGCTTCGCACCTCAAAATAACTGCATGTAACATAAGAACTTACCGGGCAAAGTAAGGAGACCTTGAGACTAGTGGTTGATATATCAGATTCTGGGTCTTTGGCTAGTTTTTCGCGAATAAGAGCTTGCGATACAGAAGGTAGAAGTGGTCCCGTGCCTTCCAATTTCTCAAGTAATTTATCAACGGGTAGTTGTCGCACAAGGTTGATACTCACAACGTAGTCCTAAAATGACCAAAAACATATTAAACTCCGAGTTTCAATCTATATAAAAAACTGACGTTTGGTAGAACAGAATTTGAAAATTGCGTAATGTAGAAGGTTCATTTCGCAATGAAATGACCCTTTTCTTCGCGACAGAAAAACATATTGCAGAGGTTTTCAATCGAAAGTCCATGGGCATCTTTGTGCCCACGAAATGCTTCAAGAGGTAGGTAAACACAAAACAGTATAAGAACGAAGAGAGCTGGATCAAGCATACCAAATGTAAAACCAGCTATAACAAGAAAATTTCCGATATATCAGATTCTATTCGCTGTCAAAGTCGCGGCTTACAAGATTATCGCGGATCATCAAACTAATGAGCACAAATGCAAAAACTTACCCGACAAACTTTATGAGACCATCTGATAGAAAGAGTCAAGGTCTTGTGCAAACCTATGTTCTGACATATGGCTGTTATGTCAAGAGGACGATGCTGCTGTTTGGGTGGATCCCCTGCTTTAGTTGGAGGAATTGGTGGAGGAAGTGGCACGTACAAGTTGTTAACCTAAATCAAGTAACAGTTTCATTTACGTGGAACGTCGAAGAGGTTGAAGTTACTAAGAGTCAGGTAATCTATTGCATGCTACTGAACCAGTTTAACAAGATTAGAATAATAATTATTCAAGTAGGCTACATACGCCTTCGTCAAAAAAAATAAATAAACAGTTGAAAGAAGAAAATATTTTCAACTTGGACTTGTCAGTTCTGTTCCCTCCAAGGCGCAAAATTTGAGAAAAATGAGAAATTTTGGGTACAATTTTCCGATTTTTCTGTAAGCCAGCCGACCGGAGTGATGACTTTTGGCCGAAGATGAATCAAAGTGTTCAATATTTTAATACAAAACAAAAGTTTTACACCTTGGAAACTTAAGTTGAGGCAAAATTAAATCAAACTTTCTTCAAATCCTCCGAGTCTTCGGGCAAATTTCGTATTAAAATTTATAGTTGGGCAAATTCGTAAAGAGAAAAGTGCTTGGCAGTCAATGTTTTTGTTTGACTAAACCCAGTATTTGACAAGCTGGACAATCCAAACGTGTCTTGATAGCCCTTTTCCAGAAAATGAGAACTTCTTTTAACAAGCAAATCGGTGCCAGAATTACAAAAAATGAAACGTGTATTAGTGTTCATCTTTTTCATCAAATGATTGAGCAAATGGGTTAAATCGTGACTTTATAGTACAATCTCAAGTTACGGAGTCTCTCTAACGTGCAATATCAATGAATCAAACTTATTCAAACAAAACCGAAGCCAACAAAATTTTCGAAAATGTCAACAAAACTGACAAAATTCGCGATCACGATTTTACAACACTACAGAGCCCTGGTACGGTAAGTACTGCACACCATTTTCTACGCATTTTGAATTCTGCAACTGTGATGTGTGAAACCAATTACCTTCACTCGCAAATCAGGAGGAAATCTGTCGTCTTGTTCCGTCGCGGAGTCCAACAAGCAAAATCTACATTGAAATAATTAAGATTACCTTATGCAAAGATCAAGCAATATGGTTTCAGTAAAATTGAAAAATAGACAGACATGCGTATTGATAAGAGGACCAACCAACAGGCTTTTGATCTCTAATTTTTTAATTAAGCAACTTAAAATCAAATCTTGATTATACTTGCGGTACTACGCCGCAGCGTGTAACGAGTGGCGGGGTCCTTCTCCGCGGTTTTGCGCCTGGGTAACACAGCTGCGAAGAAACGTCATAGAAACGGCGAACCGTTGGCGCCATTGTGCCCAATTTTACCAGCCCGGGTATTAAACCTCCAACCTAGTGCACCGATAACGATGCGCTTAACAACTGAGCTAAAAAACACTGAACTATATTGCCACAAAAAATCGAGTTAGTGACACACAATAGCAAAAAGCCATGTCAAGGTACTAAATTTGTAGCTTTTTGGTTATAGCTACAAATTCTTTGATGCAAGCAGCAAACGACATAGAAACATTCAATAAAAAAAATATGATACGTTGCACGTGGCTCAAAAAGAAGGCCATGATTCTTAGAACACAGTTTAACTCTTTTAAACGAGCGAAAAAAAAATTCAAAATTTTAAGCAATATTTAGCCTGTTTCTATGTCCACATTTTGTGGCCTTTCGACGGGCTTTGCTCGAGTCAAGTAAAATTTTGCTTCTTGTGGGTTGATTTTTGCGAAGTCGTGGGCTTGTCAAGCCGCACCTAAACTGGAGGCATGCAAAAGTGGGCTTTAAGCGAGTCGTCCTTAGCCCGCTCCACGTTTTTGTGGACATGGGAACAGGTTAATTGTGTATATAAATATCTAATGAAGGCCATAAAATTCATCTCGTGCAAGTTGGCTACACTCGACAGCGGCTGTATGGACATGTCAAAAAAATCATTGCGTCATTATAGCGAATAACATTTAAAACAGAGCACGCATTTCGAAGTTCAACGAAGATTTTTCAGGTAAATATGAAATTTTAATTAATATAAATGCTTCCAGTAGTTTCCTGAGGTCATGTCAAAGTTTTTTGTTTTTGTTTCTTCGAAAAATCTCTATCTATCCGTACAACGAAGCACAGCATTGGATACAAACAACGCTCAATTTTTTGTCGGCAAAAAAAAAACTGAAGGTATTATTTTCCCATTGTCACAAACTAGTAAACTAACAAAAAAATAGCCGTAGCAAAATTCAAATATGCCAGTTTAAGAACGCACATACCGGTAGGTGATCTAAATTTGACTTTCATACAAGATAAGACCATAGGCATTATGTTTCGGGATTACGTCCTCATTAGTGATAATGAAAGAGAACCGTATCGAGAATCACACAACAAAACTACTAAATCTGGCGTTCATTCAGTGCAGTAAAAACAATAGCAGAAAATTCGACTTTTATGTGGAGCCATTTACTATACACATCAGCAAACTTACTAATTTGCACAGTATAATCAATTGAGCTAAAACAAGATAAAATAAAAATGCTGTTAAGTAGCGCTTACCTTAGCTGCACTTGAATGCATTTTTTAAATAAATTGTCTGGGTCTTGATGATAAATTCTCGATGCTTGTAGCTTACTTATGGAAAATCGGGTTGATAATTCGTATTGCGGATGATTCAACTTGAAATCTGCATTGATAAAACATCTCATGAAATTTCATAGACAAAAGTTTCTTTTTAGCATATCGAAAAAACAAATAGTCTTCATTATACATGCGTATTACCCCCTAGCGTCTAACGAATGGAGGGGCGCATTTCCGCGGATTAGCGCCTGGGCAACACAGCTCCGAAGAAATGTCGCAACGGTAGCAAGACGTTGCGAACACTGTGTCCGCTGACCGACCCGGGATTTGAACCCCAGACCTCCCGCAACGATAGCAATGTCTTAAAAACGGAGTCAACCGGCTGGTTCCTTTTTAGCACTGATCCACAAATTCAATGTTCATCATCCTTTGCGACGGGTTCGATTCATCCCTGGGGCCAATCTCGGCTACATACCGCATAACCGCACTTGACATATACATCGCGTGGTTGCACACTCGAAGAGCGCTAGCTCGCTGAGCAGTTTCCTTCAGCTTAATTTTATACCGTATCGTAAGACTGTTTATGATCTTAAATACATACAAAAACAATATGCAACATTAACAATTTCAACGTCTATTCTACTGTACTATTAATCTAGTTTGTTCTGTAACAACATAAGAATGTATTGGTAATTGGTATTAATGCCAAGTAAAAATGTAAAACATATAAACTCTGTAAGGGTATCGATTTTCACTAACTAGCAAACAGCAAAGCAGTAACTGTACCGCTTGTTTTGGCTATCTTGCATCAAGTCACTGAAAAAGTGCTGACAAAACATAACATCACTCCATATCTGTCGCAAGTGAAATGCATGGTACGTATGCGAACTCGAGGTCTCATTAATTCTAACTCGCTATTCATAAGGCGACCACCCAACAGCAATAAGTACGCAAAAAAAGATGGCAGGTAATATACGATACGGCATTAGGCTGTAGGCATGCCTTTTTCGCGGCTGAGATGAACAGCCAACATAGATTAACATATTACTCGAAGACTGGTGGAGCTAATTTGGTTAAATAATCTATACAAAGAACTCACTCATTCGGTAGGGAGGCAAAATTTCCGAAAGGTTTTCATAAAATGGCAGCGACTTTATCTTTGCATCACTACGCTGGTGGGGTTCGGGATATTTGGATAAAGAATTGGAGCTTCTGTCATTATTATTTGGTCTATCCAAATATTTTCCGTTTGGAGAATCACTGCAGCAAAGCAAAATGAAGAAACATCACAAAAATGACATATGCTGCACAATAAATCAACTAAAAGCCACGCTTTTAATTAAATATAATAAGAACGGCATCAGGCCTTCGTTTTCAAACACACCGGCTACTTGTACACCAGAAAATGCGTAAAAATTTAAATCATGAACGAGCAGATGTTGCTTTGATTGCATCCAACATGCCATCAGTTGCTATCGCAGCCAGCTGATATTTCCTCTCTGATACTATTCATCTATTTCTTTTGTCTTTCTTCACTATGTTTCTGTATCTTTTTGCTCAACTTTCCATTAGCTGTATTCACCTGACGAGCTCATAAGGAGAGCGAAACCGGTCGTGGATTGCTATTTCTATGCGCAGCAACATTATTTATAATGTTGTCTTTGTTTTTCTTGGAATCAATCTAGCAAGCTCCGTTTGCCTATTCTTTACTTCTCTCTTTTGCAACTGCTGTCGTTTTTACTGTATTGAATGCCCAAACGCCAGATTAAATAATTTTGTTGAGTGGTTTTCGATGTGGTCCTCCCTGGTTGATATCAGTGATGAGGGACGTAATCCCAAAACAGGATGGCTTAGGTTTTATCTTGCAAAAAAACAAAAGATATATTTTATACACATACGCAATTTTAAATCAATAAAGTCGAATGGAAGTTGGGAAGATTGAGAAAATCAAAGCATCGATGATGATTTAAACAAAGTCAAGATATAACGAAAATTAAGCCGATGACAATGTAGAGAGTTTTAGTAAAAAACGAAATTCTACCAAAAGATTAAAAATGCAGTTGCGTGAGAAACTGGCAGCTAGCAAATCATATATAATTGAGTTTTCGATTACAAACTTACTGATTAAATAATGAAGAAAATTTCAAAGGAGAAGCTTGACGAGGAAATCTTCGACCATAAAGCTCCAATATCTTTTTTTGAATCTATGCAAAGCAAACGTATAAAACAAAGACTGTCATGTATCCCCGAAACTCTTGATCAACATATTCAAGAATAAAAATTTCGTGTAACAAAACAATTTAAAAAAGTCGGAGCTATTATACTGTGCATGACGAGAATTCCTATATTGTCCAATATTGCTAATCCAAGTTCAAAGCTATTCTGATCAAATCTTCATCACAGTGGCGTTATTACGCCGAAGCCTTTAACGAGTGGTAGCACCCATCTCTGCGGCTTAGCATTTGGAAAACACAGCTCTAAAAAAACGTCACAGCAGTGGCGACACTGTGTTCAATTTGACTGGCTTAGGAATCGAACCTCAAACCTCCAAAACCGAAAGCGATGTGCTTAAAAGCGGAGCAAACCGGCCGAAAAATATTGCTAAAATACATACTGCTTTGTTTGATCCATTGGTCTTAATCATGAGAAGAACTCGATCAATCAGATCACTTTTCTTTCCGTGTTTGTGTTTTCCAGCTGACGCTAGCAACTCTTGAAGATCAGTGACACGAAAACACTTGATCATACTCTGGAAAAAAATTAATTACAAAGATGCTTAGCACAACTCATGAAATTCGTTGCTGTGAAAGGTTCCAGAGTTGCATAAAGTGACAGTTTCGAAATTTAAAAACTGGGTCGACTTTCCAGAAAATCATTGCAAAAAAGCTTCAAATCCTAGTTTTTCCCTAATCCTGTTGCATTTCTAGGTTTTGCTTTCATAACCATTCTTTACAAAGAGTGTCAGACAAAGGGCTTCGAGGAACCATGAAACTTCTTCAGTTGGTAAATCATTAAAATTTGTACTGCTAATCACTTAATCAAAATCTTACTCCCAAAATAGCCTGGCATTCAACAGTAAGCCATAGAAAACAAGCACGCCTTGTATAATTTATAAAGGCGGATATTTTTAACAGGCAGTGATTTTTTAAGCTTTCAATGGTCTAAATAGGCAATAGCAAAGCGAGGCAGCCTTCCTTCTTAAGAAATGAAACAAATTAATATTCATGCAACACAAAATCCAGTCAAAATCTAACAATAATTGCTCTTTCTTAAATGCTAAAAATTTATCTAAATCTGAAAACAGTTTCATTAAGTCACAAAAACAAAGATCTTGCAACACTAATCACTATCACATAATAAGCTTTCGCTAAATCACTGTAAAGTTACTAAGGCAAGGCTTTCAGAGTAAGGGTGGGACTACGGCAAGGATGCTCTCTTTTACCTATTCTGTTGCTTATTTATATGGATAGAATAGTTAAGAAAAGTGAGTCTTGTGGCGGAGTAAAGATCGGTGAATGCACTGTACAACGTCTGTTATTTGCAGATGATATTGTGCTACTCGACTCTACGCAAAATGGTCTCCAGCAAGCTCTTGACAGGTTCTGTTGCCGGAACGAATCCTCTGTTGCCGAAATGAAAATCAGCACAACAAAAACAGAAACCATATGCCTGTCCAGACAACGTAAGCAAAGCTTTCTCCAAATTGATGGAGTACCACTAAAATAATCAGAGAAATTCAAGTACCTAGGCGTCTCATTCAGATTCAGATTCATTTTATTTCATTGCATTCGTGCAGTATTTAAACAAATATAGTAAATAAAAACAAGAGCAAAATACAGTTCAACAACAAAACATAACACAATATAGAAAAAAAAAAATCACAAGTGACGGCAGACAAAATAGCGAATTGGATATCCACATTGGAAAAACAAGTGCAGTAATGCGCCAGCTCTACCGATCTAAGGTACTGCAACGGGAGCTTTGCAACAACGCCAAGATATCCATTTTCAGATCGGTCTATGTTCCTATTCTGACTTATGGCGGTGAGTGTTGGATCATGAATGAGAAAGTGAGGTCTTGAGTTCAAGCAGCCGAAATGGGATTCTTGTGAAGAATTAGCGGTTTAACCTTGTTGGACAAGGTTAAAAGTGCAGATATTCGTGAACCTCCAAACATCGAATTGCTGCTTCTCCGACTAGAAAAATCGCAACTGCGTCGGTATGGACATGTGACACGAATGTTCCAGGAAAGAACAGCCAAAAACTGTTCCATTCAACACCGATTAGTCAAAGGCCTAGAGGCTGTCCTAGAACTCGACGGCGAGATTATGAAGAAGATCTCAGTTGATCTCGCCTTGGCATCCCAGCAGAGCATCTGTCCTTTGTTGCAGAGGATCAAGATGCTTGGAGGATCCAACTCGAGCTGCTGCTCCCGCGACCCCCTCAAGGATAAGTGGGTCCAGAAAAGTGATTGATTGATAAATTAAAGTTGCCAAATTAATAAAACGCAAAAAGCACCTCTTTTCACCGTTCATTTCGCTTGCCTAACTCAATATCTCAACATTACTGCAAAAGCTAATGCCATAAGTTAACTGTCAAGTCATAGTCAACAATATCACAAAATTTTTTAGAATTAGCAAAACGAAAACAGAGATTCAGTTTTTGAACAGCTGAGATAACTTTTACTTCAATGAAATGCTCAGCGTAATTTTGGGAAATATATTTTAAAAGCTCGATGACCCAAATTTACGTTGCAACTCATAGGTCAAGTATTGATAGCGTTCTTGAATATACAGCAGAGACAACGTCAACACTTGAAACGTTGGGTGAAGTGAACAATCGGCTGTCAGTGTACAATCAACCATCTGCAACTTTTCTTATTTCATTTTTTGTGAGGGTGAGAACCGAGGGTTAACCCTAATCTTTAGTCGCTTGATGTCAGAAGAGTATGAAATGAGAAAAGTTGCAAATGGTCGATTGTTCACTATACCCGAAATGTTTTCCCGATGGTTCAAAAATACTATATTGATATATCATACGTGAGGGAGCTCTTTGTTTATAAGCCATAGGGTCTGGAATTCTGCAATATATCATTGCATAAGCTACAGATCCCTAACTAGGGATGTGCCTTTCAGAATAGCTTGCAATTTCAGAATTATACCGAATAGTTACAACCGAATCCAGAATACTTAATCTTATTGTTTCTAAATCAACCTATTCTGCAAGATTCAGAAGCAAACCTGCGATAGCAGTGAAGAAAATTTATTCGAAAAATTAACCTCATAGCAACACTTTGTTAAAATGAACCGGCATTGTAAAATTTTCAGGTGGAGCTGACGTGGCTGGAATACAAAGATACTTGGAAGTACATGACTATGTACTGCACCACGCATGCAAACACAAATGAAAAATGCCTTGTGAGTTGCCATTATTGGCGCGTTGCCATTATTCCATTATTGCACGTGTGACAAACAATCACAGTTTGTAACAAAATGATTGGCTTTTCAATGAAATCGAATCCAACTACCCAGTTTGTACTGCAAAAACCATTCCAGATAGTTTGGGATTTGAATCCTTGTGGATTCGATATTCTGAAACACCCATCCCTATCCCTAACTGCAATGATGCACTGGGGAATCCCCCCAATGCAGATTAAAAGTGAAAAGCCTCCTAACAGATTTATCAAAGTATATCCAAAAGAAAAGAAACAAGATCATATCCATGACCTCTCATTTATCACATTAAAAATATTGTATCGATACATTATTAATAATACTTTCAGTAATCACTTCAAAAAATATTTTGAATATCATCGAAAATAGCTATCATTTTTAGACTACACAAAACATAAAAATAATGAAACAGAATAAGCAGCAATCATTACCGTCATCTCTTTATCTATATTCACTTGAACAGACGTCATTTTGCATCATAGAGAAGCGATAAATAAAATTTTAAATTACAACAGAACTATATTTGAATTACAACAGCCATTCACAGTGCGGATATAGCCTAATATCATAAATGCATTATTCATCTAAATACACAAAAGAAATAGTGACTTAGCTTACGATATCACTAGTACCACAAGCATTTTTTAAGGTTGCCAAAGGATTTGCCACATGGAAGATTCGCCACAAAGAAGATTCGCCACATAACGAATGTGACCAAGAATTTGAGCCTAAGCGTCTGACAAATGTTTGCAACAGTGCCGATGTGGAAGATTCGCCACACAACGGTGATAGGTTGGAGTCGGGGGGGGGGGGGTTGGGGTTAGGGGGGTTGAGGTCGGGGAGTTGAGTTGGGGTCGGAGGTTTGAGGTCGGTCAGGGATAGGGTTCCCAACTCCCCGACCCCAACCCCCCGGTCCAACTCACCGGTCCAACTCACCGGCCCAACCCCCCGGCCCAACCCAACCCCTTGACTTCAACCCCCCTAACCCCAACCCCAACCTATTACCATTGTGTGGCGAATCTTCCACATCGGCCTGTTGCAAACGTTTGTCCGACGCTTACGCTTAAATTCTCGGTCACATTTGTACGTCTCACCCGATGTGTGGCGAATCTTCTTTGTGGCGAATCTTCTGTGGCGATTCTTCCACGTTGTGAATCCTCTAGCAACCTTTTTAAAACTATTCATGGTGTCATTAAAATACTATTGTGATGTCACATCAAGAAATGAAAAGTAAGCATAAGCTGACAAGGTTGAGAAATGTTGCACGCTTGTACTGATAAACACTGTTCCTTTTAAGTCTTTAGCAAGTGCAAATCTGCCCAAAGATTTACGAGGGGGGTTGGAGAAAGTTGATTCAATTTTTGCCTTAAATTTTTTGCTAAATCAGAGTCAAATTGCTCAATGTTTTTGGATTACCATACCAGAGTATAAAACTTTTCTTATGCACCGCATCAAAATATTGAACAATTTGATTCAAATTTGGCAAAAAATCATCATACCAGTTGGCAAGCTTTAAAAAAAATCAAAACTTTGCCAAAAATTTTTTATTTTTTTTTTTAATTTTCACACTTTAGAAGGATAGTCTAGTGCTGCTGCAAATTGCATGCAAAACAAAGGAGCAAACAATTCATTGGTATTTCCATCCCACGGCCCACATTCAATGATCAAAAAGACTGTACCGATACTACCAGTAATTATATTGTAGCATCTCATTTATTTGTAAGGATGCAATGATGAAACTTCAGTTGGAACTATATACCTTGTACCACAGCCTGACAAAGTACGCTACCATTAGCAATCTTACAAGTACAGAGGTACCAATACTGAATATCAACTATGCTAAAATTGACACTGAATCGAAACATGCAACTGGTACAGGGTATCTGTGTTGATAACAATGTTCCTTGAACTACCAGTGGCAGCCTACCGGTACATTAATTCTTACAAACATAAACTGGTGCATCAAAGCACAAAATTTAATCATAATCAAAATCATTCACAGAAAATAACACAAATCCAACCCAGAACCTTTACGCTATAGCCCATTTCAATTAGCCACATTAACAAGACTACCTGTACCAGAACCACAACAGCTCAGAAATTAGTATTGTAGTATCTGAGTATGGTATACATAAAGTCTGCTTAATCTTAGTGCTGGTTTTGAAACTGTGTAGTTAAACACACAAACCACTTGCTTGCCTTCCACTCCACTACTAGGCTAACAAGGTGACAGGTTTAATCTACACAGAGGACAATAGAGATTTAAATCAAAAAGCTATTGGTATCTACCGACACTTTTCTACCACTAGACTATGCAAATATATGGTATGACGTACTAATACTTTACCGGTATGGTATTGGTACGTACCGACACATACTGATACAGGCCTACCCTGTACCAGCACCATTGCAACACTTGCCATGTGGGAATATATCTGACCACTCCGCACTGAAGCACTTACCATACATACTAGACAGCTGTCTACTGCTTTAAAAGTAGTCTAGGTCTACACTATATTCCGGCAGCATGTGCAAACTGTCTCCTTGACAATAGTTCCTGCCTGGGCTACAGTATATATATTGAGTATTACAGGACAAGAGCATTAACTTAGAAATGAAAAATAAACAGACAACTGCTGTAGTTAAGCACATCAAATGGTGACAATCGTCATAACTGAGAATTAGTTATAATTCATTTCACCAAAACTCTCTTGACTTCAAGCTTCACGGCTAGCCAATACTCCTTCCCCTGTCCTCCATTGTTTGTTGGTTTCTTTGCTTGTTCTTTCCATTTTGCTTACTGTTGGTGTTGGAGCAGATATAGAAAATAAAACTCCTTTAAACTCCGTTTTTCAAAGAAAGAGAAAAACAAAAATTATTCCAGGAAGTGCATTTTCTGGGCTTTCAATTCTGTAAACAAAAACATATTCCCGTTGATTTAACTTACTAAATAATAAGAATACAGCCTTAAAATTCACACGATGCACTTTAGCAACTACAGTGAGTTTCACGCAAAAAACGATGTATTGCCATACCGTGACTTAAAAAAAAATCAGATGGCCATCTGATGATGCGTCACGAGGGATCTGGAAGGTGCTAACGTGAGTTCGTGACGGTGAGTCAGATTTGGCTACCTAACGATGTTTTTTTACGAGAAAAACATTATAGCGGCAAGGTGTTTGCTGTCACTTTGCATGGCGTTTTGAAGTTACATACAGTAACTAAGTAGTCTAGTTGCACTGTGACGACTTTGAGTAACCTCGAAATGCCGTTGACCACACTGTTATGGTTCCTACCAGTACCATTGCACTATATCATAGCGGTGTTGGAACTGTGGTCTCCTCAGTGTCTTTTTATTATCTCGCCGTCATATGTTTGGTTTTTGTTTATTCTTTTCTTACCCTTTTTTAGTTTAATCGGTGTGGCAACCATGCCTACTAATCCCCTCATCTTCAAGCTTCATTCTCGCTGGCATGTAACAACGTTAATCGTTTTGTTGCTTCTTCCCTTTTCTGTGTTTGTTTGTTGTCGAATTCCTATATTGCTGTGATCTATTTAATTTTGACGGTGCAGAAATATAAGACATATTAGGCCTACTAAGTTTTACTACCGTACTACCGGTACTACTACTACTGTACTACTAAGTACTTGATGCTTTTGTGGTAATTGGGCACTTTTTGCGAGACAAGCTGATAAGCTCCAGTTGTTCCAGTAGATATATGTAGACCTAATCAGGGGCGGCTCGTAGTGAAGGCTGCAAAGGCTGCAGCCTACCCAGTTTATCACCTCCTTATTTTTTTTTTTAAGAAGCAAAATTTTTTTACCTATTCTTGTCTTTCATACAACTATCGACAATATTTTTTTTCAAAAAAAAAAAATTTTTGTACAAAAAATGGCAACACGTAAAGACAGCCACAGCCTTTCGTAGCAAGAACTAACCCTGTAGTGTTACGTCATCAATGCTTTATGGAAGTTTGAATTACGTTCAATGAGACGTGTTAAGGCTGTGTCAAAGCAGCCTTTTTGGTGGTTATTGAGGTGTAAAGCTTAGAGATTGGCTCTATTTAGTTGCAATCACATAGAGATACTGGGTTTAATGAAAGATATGGGATGTTACGGGTTGCATACAGCTTAAGCTTGTAATACAGTGGTAAAGGCTAGTAGACTTTAGTTATACCTTATTTGAACTAATAGATTGCGTAAAAAGAAAAACTTTTAAGCTGTTGATTGACCGGTACCGCAGCTTAGCTAGGTTTGTAGACTAGTGGTAGCTTTTTTGTAGCCCACTAGATGTAGTCGACTAGGTACAATAGCAGAGTACCGGTAGTGTAGGCTACTTAAATAGAAAAATTTGTTTAGGCCAAACTTGTGTTTATTCATGTAGACTACAGGTGCAGGTTACCTAGGCTACAGATACGCACAGAATCAGCTATTGGTACAATGGCATGATAAAAAAAAATTGTAGAGTAATAATAATTCATGGGAAACCTGCCAGTGTTCCTGCAGTTGTGTATAGCCCAAAGCCTACCGCCTTGCTAGTGAAACAAAAAGTTTTTTTTCATTTCAGAGCGAGTATTTATTCTGACCAGCTTTTCTAATCATGTAGCCTACCTGTGTAAAATAGTCACGAGCCGCCACTGGACCTAATAACGGTCTTTTTCAAATTTACGCGCTGGTTCCGAGCAAGCAACGAAGATGCTTTCTGAAATTTAAACTCGCCGATGAACGGTTTCAGCTTCCAAGATTTTCGGTTGATTTACTTAGTTGAGTCGATTCTAGTTTAGTAACAGCTGCTTAAACAACCAGAAAAGCATTTATTACTATCTCACCCACCTCCTCCATAAAAAAACTGCGCATCCTTATAGACATCCCCTCTGACGGGCTAGATTTACGGCTGCAGCCGATCGCATTTGATGAGTAGGCCTGCAGTGCAGGCTATCACATGGCTATAGATAGAAGGAGCACTATTTTTGTATTTAGTTGCATATTTATCCTTTTATCGCGAGAAAGCGACCAAAGCGCTAAACGAGCTCGCTTAGGAATCGCCGGCCATCTGTCTACCACACCAAGATCGGGAAATCCCGCTAAGCGCCTTTCCCAACGGCGCAATAAGTAAACTTGACAATTGTTCTTCACACTACGCCTATTACATTAGCGGGTTACACGCTTCAGTTTCCGCTAAGTAGATTTTTTAGTTTAACCGGGTTCTTTCAACGCGCTTTTTAGGGGGTTAAACTTACCTGTTGCAAGTGAGTAATTTCCAACCCGCAAAGTTTTCTGAAGCAGAACGACGTAAGTTTGCGTCTGACGTAAGCGGGTTGGATTTAACGGGTAAATCGGTTAAGTTGTGCATGTGTTATGTCTCGGACTGCACTGACAATTGACTCGCCTTACTTCCGCTAGATTTGATATGAAAACTCGGAAATAACCAAAAAATGTATTGTAATTAAAGGAAAATCCAAATAACAAAAAGGCAGCGAAGCAAAGCGTGTTTTCTAAAGAACATAAAACTCTTCATTAACAAACGATAGACAATCAAAGTTCATGATAATGATTGCAAAATTAAAACGGAAATAGATTACAAATACTGATAGAGAAAAATCTTTAACATAATTAAAGAAATTCCGTAATAAACACTATAAAACACACAAGTAGAGTTGGAGACGCAGTAATGCAGCAGGCAAGCACAGGCTACCGGAGTTTTCCACTTGTTGTATCAGGTACAATAAATGGAAAAATTGCAAAAAAGTTTGTTTCAGGTTAATATACCATGGTACATTAAATGGAAACACCACTTAATGTACCATGATTAAATATGATAGATGGCACATTAACCCTATTCTGACAAATTTTTTGTACACTTTCAACAACAACGAAATTCAAAAAGCTTTTTTTATTACAACATCATGCTTGATGATGAACACAATCAATGCTCAAAAGTCTTATTATTAATCGCTGCTTTCATACTGATCGGCATCCAAGCCCTCGGTGATGTCACTCGCACCGTTCAAAATGTAATCCGGTTCATCGTCGGACTCGTGAGATTCCACCTGAGTGAAGTTTTCAGCACTGGCGTTTTCAGTATCAAGAACCATTTCTGCATTTTCTAGAGCCACCAAAAGTTGCTTCAGACGCTCATTTAGTTCATTCTCAGAGACTTTTTCTCCCTCCTGCTGCAATTCCACACACTCGAAAGCTCTTTCTGATACTCTTAGGCAAAAAGCTGCGTACAGCCTTCGACATCATGTCCACCACAGCTTGATATGATAGTTTCCGTCGATATCCTTTGCCAGTCATTTGTTAGAGACCATTTATAAGCCAGTCCAACCAACCTCGACGAAGAGCAGCTTTAAAAGAAATGTTAAGTGAAACGTCAAAAGACTGCAGGGTACAGGTCATTTTTGGAGGAATCACCTATACTTCTGAGCAACAATTGTCGCGAAGAGCATGGAGACCTCTTCTTTAATATGTGATCCATGGCTGTCCATGTAGAGTATTGATGGTGTACGAGCTAAAAACGGTCCACGCTGAGTGAAGTAGGTTCGAATCCATTTCAGCATCGGAGATACGTTCATGGAACCACCCATGCTAACTGCAACTTCGACGTCAGAAGGCAGATTCAGTTATGGGACATTTTAAGTCCTTTGAATATAATCAAAGCTTTAACCATTCGACCATCTGCACAGCAACATAAAGTTACTGTGAAGCGCGATTTTCTATGGCCTGTATCAACGCCGTCAACATTTTTGTCACCTTTAAAATGAAGTGTCTGATCTGAAGCCATGTCGAAATAACGCGGCGTTTCGTCCATATTATAGATTTGCATCAGGTTACATCCAACTGTACTCTGAGCAGAACTAACAAAAAAATTATTTTACAATCTTATACTTTTCCACTGCAGTGCGTCCGTCCTGCTGCCCTTGATGCGTAATTCGGCGGTTTCCAATATGGTGACGACGACAGAAATTAAAAATCCAATTGTTAGAGTCAACAAAATCGATAATTTGTAATTCTTCTGCAATTTCTTGAGCCTTTTCTCGCGGCCGAGTGTACTTAACTTGGTGCTTGTGCTCTCTTTCACCTCGGAACCACATAATGAGATGCTTTTCGATTTCCTCAAATTCGGCTTTTGGGCCAGAGCCGCTAATCCTCTTACGTTTTTGTTTTTTACTGATGAAGACATAGCGGTCTTCCTTTCTTGCCCAGTACTTTATTTGCTTTCTCTGAAAACCTGTCTCTTTTTCTAGTCTGTACCAATATTTACCGCTTTTGTAGCGCTTCACTATTTCCAGTTTCGTTTCTACTGAAATATCTCCACGTTTAGCTCGATTCGACGACATTTTGAAAAGAAACGTTAAAGTTTTTGGGGAATTCAAGTTAGTTCAAAACTTTATCGTGTCACAATGCTGGAATAATGACGCCTTAAACCACCCCATGTGCATGTTTTTATTACGAACATTACATGCACTGATCATGCAGGGACTAAAATTGTTTTGTTACGATGGCTGGTGTAACAAAATGTATCAATAGACATTCAAACAAAACTTAGGCGCCTGTTGTACCATGGTACATTACCAGGCACCTATTTCCAGTTAATTTACCCATGGTACACAGGATCACTTATGACTATCATTACGTCATGCAGAAACAACAGATAGTAGAAACGTCATTTAAACAATTCACTGTCGTAAGAAACAGTCAATAATCAAAATATATTAGTGAAAGTACATACCCGAAAGATGAACAATTAGTCCAACATGTGATCCCAATTCATACATAAAGCTATAATCCTCAATAATATCTGATTTAAATACTCATCAGCATCTTATTCAAATAGAAAAAACAATGAATTAAATAATTAACTGACTATTAAGCTATGGTTCCACCGAGAATATTCCCATAATTTTCGGTGAAAATGATTGGAATATTCCCGGTGGAACTGAACTTTATTCCATTCCATTACTTTGCGTCATTTTGCGTCAAATAATTTTCGCGGAATATTCTAATGCGTGGTGGAAAATTTAAAATGCGACGATTGGAAAATTTTGGTGGAACCGCACGTGGAAAATTATAATCTTCCAGTTTCGCGATAATTTTCGGAAAAATTGTGATAAAATATTTTTAAAAACGGTTTGATATTTGTGACGGGAAAATAAATGGAAAATTATTTCACTGTGGTTTACCTCGTACAGTATTAAAAAAACGTCACAATGATACTTTCTCATGATTGAGAAAGAAGCTTTGCTGAAATAGTGTGTATAGTAGGGTGTTGCAAACGCCCTCATGTGGTCAAAAACAAAAATACTTTTGATATGTTGTGACCAGTCCAGAAAAAACTCCAGATATGAAGTTTTAGAAAAATAGAACATTATTTAAGTGTTCCGCTTTTCATTTCCATGACGACAGGCCTATAGATGCTGTGAATTTTTCTATCTCTTTAACCACCTGTGCTAGAAAGTTGGTTAATGGCTCATATGACTCAGAAACATCAAGTGTCTATCTAACTTACAGAAGAACTAAGTTATATGACTATTGTGCTTAGTTTTTGAGCAGTTGCGTTAATTATGTTTCAAAGTCAGGTTTTGGGGGGATGCAATGTCATTACTTCATCTATTTAAGCTACCTCACAATGATGCAGAGCAAAATCAGGTACCAATCTTGCTTTGATTACATGACAATATACTACCAGTGTTTTAGCTCATGGGCGGAGTAGAAGTCTCCTAGTTTTTTTAAATTTTGTGTTTGGTTTGCATATAGATTACAAGCTGGTGTGATATGGATGAGTTAAAAGTTAAAAAATTATCTCGGTGCAACTTGGTAAACAAATTATCCGCAAAAATAGGATGACTAAACGCGATAGAGATTCTCGTTTGTTTTTGCTGGTATCTGTTTTAACTCAAAACTTAATCAATTAAGAATGAAATATCCCATGGCAGAAAGCAGTGCCTCGTCAGCTTCTCAAATTTTAAACCTACGCTGCAAATTTTGCTTTGGACCTTGATCGGGTTACGGAAAATTATTGCAGTCCCACCTGAGAAAATTCAAATAACTTATTCCATTTTGGAAAATATGACGGAAAATTAAATCGTGAAAAATTTAACCGTTGCGGTTCCACCGGGAAAATTATTTGAAAATTATACTTTGTGCGTCGATATTTATCCGGTGAGATGGAATGTTATTAATTTTCCCGGTGGAACCATAGCTTAACCGAACGTACATTATCACTTCACAAGTCATTTTGCGCTGCTCAATCCTGCAAGCCTGCACTGCTGCACGATTACCAAACTAGCGGTCTTAAGCCGTGGTCACATTAAGCGTTTAGTAGCGGCTGTAGTAGTAGCGGCTACTTCTTTTCGCCGCTACTAAAGTGGTCAGATTGAGCGAATTATCGCTGCTACGAATAGCAGCGATTTGGAACTCACGCGTGTGCAGAGGATGAAGAATTCAGCAGTTGAAACAGAACTTTAGCTACATTGAAATACCGTAAGTTCATCGCTTAGTTCTTAACCGCATTATTAGATTGCTAAGCGCAGAAATGGGGAAAGAAATTCGGAGTAACATATATCAAAACAAAAGCAGAAGATGGCTGAGGATAGAGTGTCCAGAGGAGAAGAATATGGCGCGTCTGGCACTTTATTTAAAGAGTTGGTTGCAGAAGGCCTAGGCGGTTATTTAATTATTTAAATCTAGGCGATTATTTAGGCGAAGACCTAGGCGATTATTTAAAAAGTTAAAAACGCTTTGAGGATGGATTCGGAAAAGTTTCATAAGCTGATTCCCTGCTCGACACAACTTTTTTCAAGAAAGCTTCTGGTTTGTCGTACCACGCTAGTTTAGGCTTCTATTGTGATCGATTCCAGCTCCGCTTTTCATAGACATAATTACTTTGTTCCTTTCGCTTCTGTAAACATCTTTAAAGCTTTTCAATTATTGCGCAACGTTTCCGCATCGTCGAAATCTACGTTTCTTTAAAGCAACTCTTCCATCAGTTTTAAAAATTGATGTTTTCTAGGATTTTTTTCATGTAGAGCAGGTTACTAGAATCTTATACCTTATTACCCCGAGATAGGCTATCTCGTGAATTTTTATATCTTCTCGGGCCCGCTTCATGTTTGTAATTACGTAAAAAATGAGAAACCATTGTGGAAGTACTTACGCATAAAATTAGCAGTATTTATAACATAAGAATCGCGTCTTGTCTAGTTTACGCAGGGCCGGAACTCGGCAATGCGGCCCCCCCCCCCCCCCCGAAATCATGTTTCGGGGCCCCTTAAAATTTTTTTCTAGGATAGTGATGCAAAAGAGCGAGCCCCGAAGGGGCGATGCCAAGCTAGGGGGGTCTGGGGGCATGCCCCCCAGAAAATTTTGCGGATTTTGACCTTATTTTGGAGGCTTTTTGTGCGTTTTGAGCCTTTAAAATTCCTCAGTTTCAACAAGGTTTAGTAGTCTGTTTAACTAGGTCCCTTCCAAACCCACTAAAATAATGCTGCAAGCAAACCCTACTCTAACATTTCGCTACCTTTGCGAAGAAAAAACGTTTTTATGGCTTATTTTTGCGCCTTTTACTTGAGGATGAGGAGCCCTTGGCAGGAACGGATCTAGAAAGTTTTGGTGGGGGAGATGTGATTTTAAATTAGATTGAATGTTAACTAAATACAAAGACGTTTAGACCCGTAAACAGGCGTAAATAAGTCCTTTCAAAATGTTTCATGTCAGGGGCGTATTCAGAAGTTTTTTCAGGGAGAGGGCACTAAATTTTGTCACTTTTTCAAGCGCAATTTTTTCCCGGAAGAATTATTTTAAGCAACTTAAGTAACAAAAACGACTTTAGTTGGGTCCGGGGGCATGCTCCCCCGGAAAATTTTTAAAAATTTGCATACTGTAACGGTCATTTTAGCACTTTTCGAACAATTTTCAGGCAAAGTTTGTTCATATTTTTGGCCCCTAACTTTGGGTGCTTCATCAAATATGATGCATTTTGTAAGCACAGTTTTGATTATGCGTGCTTAAGGCGACTCAGGCATATTGTTATGAACAAAGGAGCCAATTTATGTTGAGCATTGGGGGAGATGATTTAGCAAAATCGACCATTTTTTGATATTGGTTGGGATGATTTAGCAAAATTGACACGTCTGCAGATGTCCAATTTTTTGCCCACAATGAAGTGAAGACCAAAAAAAAGGTCATAACGTTCCCAGATGCCCAATTTTTTGCCCATATTGGGGGGGATGCTGCCGGATTATTGGGGGCTGGGGGGGTACATCCCTCCATGGATTGGCACCCATGGTTATGAAGAGGTTCGAAATTATAGAAAAACTTTATTTATCCAAAGCATTGTTGCAAATGGCTGGTGGGGAGGTGCATCCCCCACATCCCGCCCCTGGATACGCTCCTCGCCCTTGGTATGCTACTAAACGTTTGTTTGCTAGTTTTGCGAGTGCTATTTTTCGAAAAATTTGCAGGGGCCCCCCATGGCCAAAAGCATAAATATGGTAGGCCTATGGGGGCCCCACATCGCGCGAATTGAGACAAAGTATATATTGAATCTTAGAATAGGCCTATTTAAGGCACCTTTATCATACGTTGATTAAATAGTACTACATACTGACTATTTATGGAGCCTCCTTTTTGTGCGCCCCCCCCCCGGTTGGGGGGGTACTGAGTTTACGTCACGTGACCTCAAACACGCTCGGTAGCGCCTACTAGAATTAGTAGCAGCGTCTAATATGAAATTTAGTAGCAGCCACTACAGTAGGTGGTCACATTGAACGTGTAGTAGCAGCTACTGCGAAGTAGCCGCTACTAAACGCTCAATGTGACCATGGCTTTATGCTTACATGCACGCTTTTCCAAGTAAGTTGCGAAAATAAGCAAGAACTTAATGAACAAAAAACGCTTCGACTAGACGTCGGGAAATACCGTAGAACAGTGTCGCAGTTTTAAAAACAAAAAACTGTATTCGATTCCAGAGATAAATGAATGCATAAATTAAGAGAACGTATATATTTCTACTGCATGTTAATTGGCTTACTGTCCCTTTAGCCTAATGCTGAGCGTCACGCAGGGAAGCTGTGAATACCAATTTTAAAGTCATTGGTTTGACCCGACTTGGAATCAAACCCAAGCCTACAGCTCAAGAGACGGACGCTCTTACCACTCGGCACTGGCGTAGCCTGCCCAAAATTTCGGGGAGGGGGTAAAACTTCATAGGCTTTTCCAGTGACGCACCCAGGAGTCGGCTAAGGGGGTGCCCCAACCGGGAGTCTGGGAGCAGAGCCCCCAGCCGCCACGAATTTTAAGGGTTTTTGCAAGAAAAATACTCATTTTAGCGTAGTTTTTTTGTCGAAAAGTGGTCTTAATCCGCCCCTGTTTGCGTTGCTAATAGATTTACGGACCCCCGAGTGATCTTAATCCGCACCTGCTTGCGTTGTTAGTAGATTTACGTTATAGCATTAGTATCTTTGTTTGCAGGCTGGTGGTCACTGAAAATATTCCGGGGGTGGGGGGCAATTGCCCCTTTTGCCCCCCTGGCTACGCCCGTGCCACTCGGCCATCTGAGCTGTTAAATTTCTTTCTCACCCTCAATTGTTACTCTACAATTTTCAGTAGGCCTACGACAATGTGAAAATAATTTCTCATCTGACTTATAATCTCAGTCCTATTCGTTCATTAACTATTCACAGAAGTATTTTTATTATGCTATTCAATTTTACTTTAAACTCCACACTTAAATACCGGTAAATGGAAAAAAGTCGGTTTACACGGCACAACCTAACTACATACACCGGTATACCGAAAGATGATATTGTCACATCAAGGCATTTGCGTATTTTTTTGAGCAGGAATTGCCGAAGAGAACTGAGCGTAAAACTTGACTAATGCATCATTGCACTAGGCTAGGGGGAAACGCAGAAACTTTCTGAAGGGGACTTGTGACTGGGTTTAATTTTCCATTAAGGCTTTTTGCGTGTTGGCCCGTATTGGGGATAGGTTGAAAAATAGAGAGGCACGAATAGGAGCACTCCTGCGCCACAGATTTGACTGCTAATATTTCACCATATTCCCCATTAAGTTGTGCAGCAAAATCTCGATGCAAACCGAACACAGCAGGCATTAATAAATGTGGCTGCTCAAAACTACAAGTTCCGTTTGTAAAGTAGGCTAATGCAGAGATGGAAGTCGGGTCGGGTTCTGGCCGGGTTCGGGCCTAACTTTCATAAGAGAAATCGGGCTCAATCGAGGGCACACTAGCTAATAATTTTTTTACATTAGGATATTTCTCAAAACTAGATTTTTGTGCGCCGAACGGCCGAAGTGACTAGCTGGTAGTGTACTACAGATTTAGTAATAATTAGAAGCTCTTCTGCACTAAGATCATTAACAAAAGACACTGCGTTATGCATTGCTAATAAGTGCTCTAGCGCTCAGTCGGAACGCGACTTTTCCTCCTGCGGACTGACCATAACAGCAAGGCGGACATTGCTATCTCCAGAAACCGTGGAGGCAATAGAACTACTGAATTCTGCTTATCAATAAATAAATCAATCATTGATTTATTGGTGTTTTTGTTTTGTTTTTTTCTAAACAATAAAACTGCTTTGCAGCACATTACCATTCAATTATGTAGCATAGCCTACTTAATGAACCGGAAAAACTACTGTCGGGCCGAATCGGGCTTCCTTATGAGACCTCGGGTTCGGGCTTACTTCTTCGGGTTCGGGCTGAACCAACACGGCCCGATTCCATCTTTGGGCTAATGTTCCGTATCAGCCGTTGACATTGCTAATTGCTATATGCCATTGTTATATTTCACAACTGCAACTGTCTGTATTGACGGCTTATACTACACCTTAACTCTGCTCGTCTGCATTAGGTCTAAAACAGTGCCGGCGCTAGACCAATTAACCCCCCCCCCCCGAAAACTTCACGTATGACCCCCTTTAGCCGCAAGCGAATGGAAGGTAAAGGTGGTTTTACACAGAATGCGACGGATATTATGTTTTTACACATAATACGATTGCGTTCGATTTTGCATCTACGTACCCTAGTTTAAAATCTACTCACGTGTTTTGATGCATTTTCGTACGTAATTTACTTAAGTGCATTGCATCGTATAATTTTGTGTAAAACCGATTTTGCATTTCATGCATATTCGTGCGATTTTTGATGAACGAACTTGAAGGCTAAATATGCCTTTACACAAAATGCGATTGCGTCCGATTTTGCATCTACGTATACCTATTTAAACTTTTTTGTTTAAGTTGGCAAAAAAGTTACAAAACTTATTTAAGTAGGCTTCTACAACTAGCTGATCGTCTGACGTAGGCCTATACCAAGGATTTCATCAATCAGTTGGTTGGTGGTACAGAACTTGAAAATTGCCAGAAGCAGAGGTTTCATATTTGCCGAAGCTTTTCGTCTGACACTTGTCAAGGTAATCGTCAGAATAAAGAATTTAGAGCTGAGACCGCTTATAAAAACGTGAGAGAAAAGAGAAATAGTTTCTGATTGGACGAAAAGTGTCGACCAATCAAAAACAGAAGCGCTAGTGAGAGATTTTCAGCGCGTAGACAAACTCCTTTTGCTGGCACAGGATTGGTTGAGAAACTTTGATGTAAGTGGCTTCTAAGGCAGATAAATGAAAAGCCGAGCGACCTTTTGAAAGGATTGAAAATCTGTCATCGCTGTAGTGTAAGGCACAAGATTGATTGGTCAGCAGATGTTGTCCAATTGCCGAGTCGCAAATAGGTTCGTGATTGGTCAATTTGCACGAGCGATTGAAGGCCTTGCGATCTTGAGAAACTTGACCAGTTCTCACAGATGTAGGAACGTGTTGCTTAATTCTGTCCTGCAGCCGTTGAGATGTGCGACCCACGTACCGACTGTCGCAGTGGCACGAAAATTCATAAACGATATTGCTCTGTTGAGAAGCAGGAAGCACATCTTTTTTGCTTGTGGGCAGAAGTTGTCTAGTCGCAACGAACACTTCCCAAGTTCGTTCGATCACAGATTGAGAAGTCTCGCGCTAGACATAGTCCCAACATTGAGCGCGCATTTATGAATGACGAGATCGAGAAAAACCGGTCCTTGATCGCCGTTCTCAAAAGTGAAAATCGTTCACTTTGGCAAGAAGTCAGGCGCTTCTTGTCATTTTTCGATTTGCTACGTTTCTGTCGATATGTAGCGATCATTGATAATCGTAAAGAAAGAGTTAATCGACAGAAAAACGCAAGAAATCTGCCTGCAGTTACTTTTGCAACAGCGTTTTGGCAACCGGGCAAACCCGAGTACGAAAAACATCGTCAACCTTTCTGATTACAAACTCTCTGCCACCGAAGAGTTCGTTCTGTCCCACGGTCTCAATTTCTGCCTACCACCCTCCACCGTGAAGAGAGAAGAAGTGTTCGCTGAGTTTGAAGTCCTCATCGTCCAACTGCAACATCATACTCACCAGTCGGCTGACCAACGCGACGCCCTTCGGGCAAAGCTGAGTGATTTAGCTCATGCGTATTGCGGCAGCCCCATTGACATTGGGGATTTTCTCATATGAAAAAAGAGTGTTTTCAGGCTATCAAGGCATTACGTTCTAATGATGACATCCTCATCACGAAGCCCGACAAAGGATCCGGCGTAGTCATCATGAGCAAGACAGACTACATTTTTAAAATGGAGTCTATCCTTCATGATTAGTCCAAATTCAAGGTCCTTGTCCCAGTCCATTCCAACGACAATACTGCCAAACTGGAGTCTCGATTACAACGTCGGTTATTGAAGCTTCATAAGGACGACCTCTTACCACCTGGAGTTTATGAAGCTATTCGACCTACAGGCTCCCTAAGACCACGGATGTATGGCCTTCCGAAGACGCATAAGAAAGATATACCACTACGCTCTATCCTCTCGATGGTTGGCTCATCCCAGCATCAACTGGCTAAATGGCTCACATCTGTTCTTGATCCCGTGCTCTCCCTTTACTCTACCTACTGCATCAGCGATTCCTTTACCTTCGTTGACATCCTCCGTAACTCTGGCCTTTCACCTTCTTCTGTCTTTCTCTGTTCTTTTGACGTTTCCAGCCTCTTTACTAATGTCCCCCTCGCAGAGACTATTGAAATCTGCGCAGACGCTCTGTACAATAGTGTTCTCACACCTCCTCCCTTCCCGCGTAATATATTTGTTGAACTGATGCGAACTGCCACGTGCTCAGTTGAATTCAGTTTTAACAATATTATGCACAAGCAAATCGACGGCGTAGCTATGGGATCGCCTTTGGGACCAGCTCTTGCCAACATCTTTGTGGGTTTTTGTGAATCTAAGCTGTTTAAAAACGTGAAGAAACCTCTTCTTTACCATCGCTACGTTGATGATACCTTTGTAGCGTTTAACAAGGAAGCGGATTGTGAAGAGTTTCTCTGTCACCTTAACTCTCTCCATCCTTCTCTACGCTTCACGTTTGCAAAAGAGTGTGACAATTGTCTTCCGTTTCTCGATGTTCTCGTTGAGAAACATGATACTGAATTCATCACTTCCGTCTACAGAAAGCCTACATTTACAGGACAATACCTACGTTGGAATTCTTTTAACCCGAGGAAGCAGAAAATCAGCCTCATTAACACTGTAGTCCATCGTGCTCTGATGATCTGCTCCAAAGGTAAACTCTCAAACGAATTAGACAACATCCGTTCCATCATGGTTGAAAATGGCTATCCCGACCACGTGGTCAGCTCTTCCATTACCAGGAAGATACGAAACTTCCGCAGACCACCGTCATACGGACCGAAGAAATGTCCTGTTTATCTACATCTTCCATGGTTGGGTGCTATTTCGACGAGGTTCGAAAAGCAAGTCGCTTCAGCAGTTCAACGCTGTCACTTCTCTGTGGAGCCTCGCGTCGTTTTTACGACTAGACAACTTCTGCCCACAAGCAAAAAAGATGTGCTTCCTGCTTCTCAACAGAGCAATATCGTTTATGAATTTTCGTGCCACTGCGACAGTCGGTACGTGGGTCGCACATCTCAACGGCTGCAGGACAGAATTAAGCAACACGTTCCTACATCTGTGAGAACTGGTCAAGTTTCTCAAGATCGCAAGGCCTTCAATCGCTCGTGCAAATTGACCAATCACGAACCTATTTGCGACTCGGCAATTGGACAACATCTGCTGACCAATCAATCTTGTGCCTTACACTACAGCGATGACAGATTTTCAATCCTTTCAAAAGGTCGCTCGGCTTTTCATTTATCTGCCTTAGAAGCCACTTACATCAAAGTTTCTCAACCAATCCTGTGCCAGCAAAAGGAGTTTGTCTACGCGCTGAAAATCTCTCACTAGCGCTTCTGTTTTTGATTGGTCGACACTTTTCGTCCAATCAGAAACTATTTCTCTTTTCTCTCACGCTTCGCCACAGAAGATTCGCCACAAAGAAGATTCGCCACACAACGGGTGAGACATACGAATGTGACCGAGAATTTGAGCGTAAGCGTGGGACAAACGTTTGCAACAGTGCCGATGCGGAAGATTCGCCACACTACGGTGATAGGTTGGGGTTGGGTCGGGAGGGTTGGGGTTAGGGGGGTTGAAGTCGGGGGGGTTGGGGTTGGGGGGGTTGGGGAGAATTGGGAACCCCCCAACCCGATCCTCTGACCTAACACCCCCGACCTCAATTCCCCCGACCCCAACCCCCCTAACCCCAACCCTCCCGACCCAACCCCAACCTATCACCGTAGCGTGGCGAATCTTCCGCATCGGCACTGTTGCAAACGTTTGTCCCACGCTTACGCTCAAATTCTCGGTCACATTCGTATGTCTCACCCGTTGTGTGGCGAATCTTCTTTGTGGCGAATCTTCTGTGGCGAATCTTCCATGTGGCGAATCCTCTGGCAACCGTTTAATATATCCTCACTTACAATATTGCATATCTAGCTGGGGAAGAGCTACTAAAAGCGTTCTCAAACCCCTCAGTATCATTCAAAAACGTGTGTTAAGACTAATAACCAAAACTCCATATCGAACACCCTCTGCACCACTATTCTTTCACCTAAAAATTCTAAAAATTGATGATGTGTATAAAATATGCAACTAATTAACTAACTTCAAATTGCGAGAATGATGCATCATGTAAACAATCAAAACAATACCGGTACATGGACAATAAACAACTCGATAAAACTAGAAAAATTGCATAATCACAACACGAGAGCATCATCCCAATATAATTCTCTCATTCCTAATATTCGCACCAATTCGGGAAAATCCTTGTCTCCATTTGCTGGAGCACAGATATGGCATGAAGTACCACAGAGCATCAAATCTTTATCAACAGTTAAGTTTAAAAAACTGTGTGTCAATTATTTGCTGGAACAATACAAACCAATCAATTGATTACATTATTAAATTACACTGAGTGAACATTAATGCGCTGAAATTCCTACATACTGCATATTCTGATATTAGGTTAAACAAATGATTTTTTATATTTGCTTAGCTTATTAAGCAACAAATTGTTTTTTTTTTTTTTGTGGTTTTGTTTTCTTGTTTTACGGTGTTGTGCACATATGTAAGACTGAAGCCGTGCTGGTGAGGTGGCAGCAGACTAGGTGACCGTATGGTCTTTTTGCTGTCTCCTCACCAAGTGGTTCCACTTGTACACCTACAGCAACATTAATTCGTTTATGTGTTGCCCCTTGGTGGAATAAATTGAATTGAATTGAATTGAATTAAATACGCGAAAAATTATTTTCAACAAAACCGCAACAACCTTTTTGAGAGTCACGTGATGCGTAAAGAAAGTATAAGTACAAAAACTTTACGATTACATTGGCAACGGTGAGGTGGTGCGGGGGTCAGAGGTGTACAGGAGCCGGAGTCGGAGTCGCAGCAGGAGCAGGAGTCAAGCAAATTTTTCCGGAGCCGAATTGGACTCGGAGTTGAGTTTTACGTCTCAGCTGGAGTAGGAGTTGGAGCCGGAGTGACTATTTCTTTAAGCTGCTATTGTAGTTAGTGAGCAATAAACTGAACGTTGACGAGGTTATGCACGCTATGAGACATCGATTAGCGCACAGTCTCTAAGCACAAGTACCGGACTACCGGTAATATAAGGATAGAGGGATCGCGCCGTGGCCAGTTAAAATTTTCGGTAAAATAAGAACTTTTTTTCCAAAGACTGCATTTGCGCCTCGTGCGTGACTGCGCGGTAGGTAGGTGCTGCTGTACTGTGTAGCTTAGTCAGGTACATAGCTTGTTTGGAATAAGCCGTATCGTATTGCAGTAAATTATTTTTATCAAGCAAAAGGGAATTCAGCTGCGAAAGTTTTGCGTGCAAGTGATTACCATATACAATAAGGTTTTGGGTTCGGGTAGAGTTACAGTAGGGTTAAAATTAGATTTTTCCAAGACACAAACGCTTTCTTGCGATGACACAGGGCTTATTCAAAATGAGCAACTCTGTCTGTCTAGACTGTCTGTAAGTGTTGTAACTTGTAAGTGTAAAGAACAAACAGCTGACAGATCACTTTGTTGGTGCTAATCATGGCTGTTCACTTGCTTAATGCTGATGCTATCTTAAAATTGTTAAAAGAAGAAAAAGTGTATTCAAAACAGGCAAGTGGTGTTAAAAGTTCTGTTTGGAACCATTTTTCACTGCTATATTTTTCCCAAGATTATTCAAATAGTCCAGAACAATATACCGGCTATGTATTGTGCAAACACTGCAAAAAATCTTTAAAACATAATCGAATGACAAGTGGTACAACACACCTTCATGAACACTTCAAAACGTCATGCGAAAAAAACCCCAACAAACAGAAACATCAGCAACCATCTATTTCATCTTTTTTAAAATCCGATCCAAAACACAGTCAGTCTGATCAAAAAAAGCTTATTAATGCTTCTGTTCAGTATATTTCCAAAGACCTAAGGCCATTTAAAGCTATAGAAGATCTTGGCTTTAAAAATGTTGCCGAGTATCTAGTTGGTCTTGGGGCAAAATATGGGAAATTTGGTATTACAAAGGCACTACCTTCACGCAATACTGTGAAGAGACATGCAGTTGACCAGGCTGATGACCTGCAAAAGAAAATTATTGGCTTAATGGCATCAGCATTTGCAGAAAATGGTTATGTTGGTATAACCACTGACATGTGGACTGATGGCAATAACAGAGCATATTTGTCTTGACTTTGCATTTTTGCAAGAGTGAATGCTTACATTACTGTGTAATAACTGTCGATCAATTTGTGGAAGAGTTAAAGAGTGGAAAAATATTAGAGAGGTTATTGTCAAATTTTTTAAGGAAAGAAATATCAAAGAAGAGTTATTGAAAAACAATTGCTTTTTTGTGACGGACAATGGAAGTAATATGATATCAGCTTTGAACAATTTTAAGCGATTGCCATGTGCATGCCATATGCTTGCCACTGTCTTGGGCCATACGTTGCAGTTGAAATCAATGAGCAAGACTTGTGTTCCAATGGAACCTGATGATCCTCACCTTTCAATTGTTGATGACATAAAAAGCGCTGTTTCGGGCGTTAAAGCTATAACAACATATTTTAAGCAATCTGGACTGAATGGAAAGCTAAAATCGACCTTGAAACAGAGCAACGAAACACGTTGGAATTCCACTTTCCATATGTTGAAATCGTTCCAAGAAAACAGAACAGATGTGGAGGAGATATTGAATTCAAAAAGGCAAAGTCACTTACTATTAAGTGTAGACATGGATGTGGTTTCAGATTTAATACAATTTTTGTTGCCTTTTGAGGACGCAACCCTGCAATTGGAAGGAGATCAACATCCAACTTTACATCTAGTTTTTCTTTGTTTATCAAAATTGAAAAGATTAATGGCCAGTGGACCGACTGATTCAGCTACCATTGCTTTCCTGAAAGAGCGAGGTTTTCGTTATGCTTGAGTAAAAAGTTTGTTTTATCAGAGTATCACTTGCTTGCGTTTTTTCTTCATCCCAAATTCAAAAGTTTGAAAAGCCCCTCTTTGACAGAAAATGATAAGCAAAGGATTTATGATCTTGCAAAATCCAGTATTGCAATTTTGGCTTCAACCACAAGTGAAGCAGAAGTTTTCATCTTAGAAGACCATTCATACGTTCAGCCAAAGAAAAGATCAAAGGCTTGATCTTTGGAGGACGATTTTTTTGACTGGCAAGATGAATCAAGTTGTGAACAAACTGAAATGGACGAGGTCGATTTGTACAGAAATGCTTCATTTGATAACCAGACTATATTTGCTGAGTGTGTTGCAAACGAAGAATTCAACATACTTAAGTTTTGGAATAAAGACTCTATAAAGTCTAAATTTCCCAAACTGACTCGACTGGCATTAGGAATTTTAAGTATACCATCATTTAGTGCTGCAAGTGAAAGAGCGTTTAGCACTAGCGGCAACATTCTTGATGTGAAGCGCAGAACACTCTCAGCCACAGCTGTAACCAGCTTGATGATTTTGGACAGTGCATGTAATCCATCAGTAAAAGATCTTTTGTATTAAAAATCACCATTCATTTTAAAAATTGCCTTGATTTTTTGTAGACTCGTGCTACTGCTTAAATTTTGCTTAGTTGTGATTAGTGTTTATGTGTAATTTTTAGTGCTAGACAATTTTTTGTCAATTGCCATAAATGCAAAACATCATTTTTATGTATATAGCATCTTACTATTAGCGTGGTCCAACTACTTTTGACTGGCCGACCACTTTTTTTAAACATGGCAACATGTAGACCACTTCCAACAAAGCGAACTAGTTGTTCTAATGCAACATAATATGTGAGCATAATGTTATATGTATACACTGTATGCATGTATATATCTCATGCTTTTGAGGAAGCTGCACCATATCTTCCATGTTGTGCAATTTTTGTGTAAAACTTCCTGCAGGTTAAAATTTTTAAGAGCAGTTTTTTACTTCTCACTGTGTGGTATTTTTTTTTTATAGCAGTGTAATGTGAGTGACTTATTGCAGTTGCTATGAGCGGTGGTGCATAACCTGTATTTGGATTTTTTCATTTACACATAAAACCTCTGTCCTCTATACAGTTCAGGTGTGTTACATATATCTTTTCAATACTATTCTTTTGCAATGCCTAGGAGCCTCAAAGCTGTTTAACGAGGTGCTGCAATTGTGTTTTATTTCGATACTGCATTTGTACTTATTTCTTTAATTCCTTCAATTGTTACAGGAAATTTGCATTTAGAAATACTAGAGCTAGCTAAACTAGTCATGAATCTATATTCTGGAGAGCATGAAATTTAACACAGGCCTAAAGTTTGGATAATATTCTGATCGTGAAGTTTGTAAAATACTCACTCTAAGTAACAGGAGTGAAAACAGGATTTGGAGTTTTGAATTTTGGCGTAAACAGGAGTAGGTGTTGGAGTGGGATTCTGTAATTTCGGAGCAGGATTGGAGCGGAGTCTCAAAAAAGTGACTACGGACACCTCTGGCGGGGGTTAGTGATATGGCCCCCCACTCGCAGGTCAGGGGATCAATGCCCTCCTAGGTATTGTTTTTTTGTCAGCGCATTACGCTGAAGTCGCTGTTGCGATTCTGTTGAAAAAGATTTTTCGCGTATTTAGCTTCTCGTAGTGTAATATTTTGGAATGGAATCAAAAATGACAGTGCATACAGAATTTTCCGCAAGCTAACTGCTCTTGTGCGGATTTGAAGTAAAATATTTACCTGCACCTTGGATAAGATGCTTCACGATGATTATCTCTGCTTGGTGGAATCCGGCAAGCAGCAAATTAAAGAAGTCAAAAGAAAATTCATCCGGAAAATTTGGAAACAAGGGCAACTTCTAAGCGAGTCTGGATTCGTCCTACGCATAGCGCCTCCGCCGCTTTCTCGTGATAGGAGGATAAAGATGAAGAAATCAATCAATCAGCTGAAAACCACTTAAGGTACCGGTACTAAACATTACATAAAAAAATTTTTGAAAGAACTTTTTCAGAAAAAAAAGTATCGCTTATTGAATATCGATTTCCCACTCAAAAAAGTAGGGAAAAGGCCCAATCGATAATAAAAAAAAGTAGAGAAATTTTGCATTCGATGACAAAAAAGTAGAGAATATCGATTTCTAATCGATATTTCCAACCCTGGTCAGGGGTTCTTTCACTGGGGTCCACAAACCCCTAAGGAGACCGTGGACAAGTTGTGAGGGGTCCATGAACACTGAATCAAAAGGTTCCGTACTGTGAAGACTGAAAGAAAATTTTTTACAAGGGGTCTATGCGAACAAAAAAAATTGATTTAGGGGTAGGTTGAAAAACGTCTAAGAACCCCTGCAATAAGTGAAGCAAAGATCAGAGAACCAGACAAGATTGCTTGATATCTTTAAGTGCGTTATAAAATTTGAGGTGGCCATGTTGCGCGTAAACTAAGGTTGGGGGGGGGGTGCCCGACAGCGCGTAAAATATGTAAGCTGGGGGAGGCCCGGGCGACCGCCCAGTTTGTTCTTGCATAAGACCACCACTGCGCTTAATAATTTAAGCATCCACCAAACGCAACATTAAGTCAAACTCCTGGCAAACACGCCTACCACTTGATAATTTAAGCATCTACTAAACGAAACGCAACATCAAATTAAACACCCGGCAACACTTGTTGATTTAAGTAGCCTACCTGACAAACGCAACATCAAATCAAACACCTGGCAAAAGCTTCTGCCACTTGTTGATAAATAACTGACGATTTGCACCTCATTTTTTTGCCCTTTCGGAAAAATCTATGCACAGAGAATCAATGCAAGTTTGAATTTGAGTACTAGTTTCTTCACAATTAAGAAACCTTGCTTGTTTAACGAAAACTTCTTGAATTTGTGCAGTATGCAGTAATTTCCTTGTTAGAAATTAGAATTTTGAATTAAAATTGCGTCACTAGTGGAATCACTTGTAGCTACGGTAACAGCGTACAAGATTCCAGCAGCTAGGCTTGTCTTCATCATGGATTTAAAGGTGAAAACTTTTGTTTACAACAAAAATTGTGAAGAAATTACAGTAAAAGTTCAAGGCAAGTGTTTTTTCAAAATCTTTAAGCAGTATGAAGCATAAATTATATTATACTGCGTAACTGTTTAGATCACGGGTGTCCAACCTTTTTGGCCAAAGGGCCACATGCAATGTACGAATAATTGCGCGGACCACTTGAGTGGTTACTGCTAAGACAGACAAACCTTCACACTAAAACTCTCATCTTAGGATCAATTTTTTTATTGTTAACTTCAAAGGCATAGATCAAAACATAACAATAACAAAAGAAAAATAACAAAGTAAAATTAAATAAATAAGTAAACGAGCACAAATCTATTTTGAGAAATAAAGCTAACAGAAGCTGTGAAGGGACCAATGGGTCTTCGAGTCAAACAGCTCCACAAAAGATGATTATAAAACTTCTGCGTTTGTTTACTATTTTTTTATTACAATAAAAAGAGAAAAAAAGGGCAAACAGACTGTTCCAAAGCTTCTACTGAGCTTATGTATTATATGCATCACTTAATAACGCTTTATAAGTATTTCGAAATTTGGAGTAAGAAAGTTGTTTTAATTTTTTCTCAATGTTATTCCAAATTTTTACGCCGGTATATGTGAAAGATTTTTGAAATCTGGTCAAACGAAATCTGGGAATATAATATTTTAGCTCTTGAATACTTCTCGTTGTATGTTGATGAACTTCAGAGGGTTTAATAAACTTATTATTAAAAGTAGTTGGAAGGCGAGATTTTTCATACAAATACATGAGACTCGCTATTTCTAGTTTGCAAAGATCATGAACTTTCAATATGTTTAAATTTTTATATGATAAGGATATGTGATCACATTTGCGACACCCCACTATTGCTCTAACAGCATTGTTTTGAAGAAGTTGCAACTGTTTTTGTGAGCTTCTAGGTGATGTAGAGCCCCAAACAGTTAAACCATAAAGAAGATGTGGCTGCACTAAAGTATAATATAAAGACAGCATTGTCTTGGCTGGAAGATACTTTCTAACTCTCCAAAGTATCCCGGTAGCTCTTGCAATCTGTGAGTTAGTCTTTTCAGTATGAAATTTAAAGTTAAGATAGTGATCAATATAAATTCCAAGATATTTTACACTATTTTGCGAATTTACATAATAACCATCAATATTGATTTGAAATTTAATTGGAGGGTCGTTTAGAGTGGGTTGGATAATTAATAAAGAAGATTTCTGGGGGTTAATCGTCAGTTGGTTACTTATCATCCAATTCGTGACTTTAATCATTTCGTTATTTACAGAATTTTGTAATTCTTGTACGGTTTTAGCTTCGATCAATAAGCATGTATCATCTGCGTACAGCCTAGGAGTACATTCTACAGCATATTGAAAATCATTCACATAAATAATGTATAATAAGGGTCCCAAAATTGACCCTTGTGGTACACCCATAGTTAAACGTTCTAGATTGGAACATACGTTGTTTATATTTACAAATTGCATGCGATCGCTCAAATAGCTTGTTAGTAGCTGAAGTGCAATCCCTCTAATCCCGTAATGTTCTAATTTTAAAAGGAGGCGTTGATGTGAGACAGTATCAAAAGCTTTTCGAAGATCAAGTAAAACAAGAGATGACAGAATTTTTTTATTGAGATTGTCATATAAAGATGTTGTGATATCTAATAGGGCGTGCGTGGTGGAATGTTTAGCTCGAAACCCGTACTGATAAGGATTAAATACATGATTTTTTTCTAAAAATGATATTATTCTAATTTTAATCAACTTTTCTAAGATTTTAGATAAGCAAGGTAGTACCGAAATTGGACGATAATTAGATGATGAAAGTTCATCATCTGCTTTGTAAATAGGAGTTACCGCCGCAATTTTTAGGGCGTCAGGAAAAATGCCGTATTCAAAGGAGAATGCGTAAAAGTAAGCCAAGTACGGCGCTAGCACATTCCCAGCAATCTTAATAAAGTAAGAGGGCACTGCATTATTTTTTGCAGATTTTTTACATTTTAAAGAATTAATTATGTTAAATATCTCATTGCTTTGCGGCGGATTTAAAAAAATTGAGCTTTGAATGCGATTTTGCAAATAAGATTTGCAATGGTTTGGGTTTGTCGTAATAATTTTATCTGCTAGCATTTTGCCTACATTTGCAAAATACTTGTTAAATTTTTCCACTACATCAAATACATTTTCCACTATTTTACCTTCATGCCTTAATTTAGTAGGTGCATCAGAGAACCGTGTATGTTTTTTCTAGCAGGTAAAATTAATCGCAATGTTTCCCAAAGTTTCTTTGGGTTAGACCTGTGTTCATTGATTTCGTCATGGAAATAATTTTTTTTGCTAATTGTTTTTAAATGGGTTAGTTTGTTAGCGTATCTTTTGTAGAAATCAATTTTTAATGTGTCTCCACTTTTGTAGTGAGTATTATACAACTTCTGCTTATGACGTATGGAAGTAAAAATACCTTTTGTTATCCAGGGCTTCTGTAGCAACCGTTTATGTTTTCTACTAACAGTGCTAAAAGGCGCATGACGATTAATTACATTTAAGATACATTGGTTAAATTTATCAAATTCTAGATTGAAATTTACGGGGTTAATTTCGGGCGACAAATTCATATGAGATTCCAGCTTAGCATTCAAATCGTCACAAAATTTCGCTGCTTCGAAATTTTTGAAATTACGAGTTTGCAATGAATTATTACCACCGGTGGGTTTATTACGTTCATTTCGGGATTGATTAGTTTTCAAAATAGCAAACGTTAACGAGTGATCAGAAATGTGGTAATCGATTACTCCGGGGATAACTTCAAAATCCTTTTCGTTCGTTAAAATATGATCAAGTAAAGTTTCAGTTTGATGTGTAACACGTGTCGCAGTAGTTATGACAGAGAAGCAGTTGTTACTTTTAAGAATTAGGTTATATTTTTTTGCCAGATTTTCTTGATGGTTATTTAATAAGGTATTGACATTCATATCGCCTATAATATAATACTGTTTGTGTTCCAGGTTTAAATCCGCTAAACAATCATTTAGTTTTTGCAGAAACTCTTCTTCATTATTACATGAGGGATGTCTGTAAATACAGCCGAGAATACGTTTTGAGTGGAATGAATCTATATCAGAAAATTCAAGCCACATCTCCTCAACCCCAGCTACACCTAATTTTGTAGTTGTAATTAAATCAAATGTTGTATCGTGTTGGATATATATTGCTACACCACCTACTACAGTCGGGGAGTTACAATGAAAAAACTTGTACCCTGGCAGCTCGATGTTAGTAAGAGGGACATCTGCTATAAAAAAAAATCATACATGTACATGATTGGCTGAATGGTACATGTACATATGGTACATATTGGCTGAATGGTACATGTACATGTACATGATTGGCTGAAACTCGCATATATGCGAGTTTCTGTAATGCATAAAATATCTGGCTGAATGGTCAAATTTAAAATTAGGTCATAAAGCTCATCAAAATGTTTTTGTAGGGATGAAATATTCAAATGCATTATGAAAAACTTATTTTTTTTATCAATTATTAGGTTTTTCATGGTATAGTCAGTAATGCTGCAAGGTCTAATATTAGGGGGAATTACAGAATCTAGATTATCAATTATATCATTAATTGAAATTTCATTATCGCTCATTTGAACTGTTTGACTCGAAGAAGAATTAACATCATTTGAAAAGTAAATACTGTAGTACAATAATTCTCTACTAGACAGTCCTAGCTGCATTATAAGTAAACATATTAGCAAACAATTAAAATAAAATATCACTCACAAAAAAGTAAAGTTATTCACTATCAGAAGCAGAATCTGAGCAGACATTTGTCGACTCAGCATTGTTGTTGCTATACCTGGCATTATCAATGTACAGGCAATAAGTTGCTTTTTCAATTCGCCAGACTGCTCGTCTTCCGTTCTTTTTTGCTTGTTTGTATGCAGGAAGGAGTAGTTTCTTCTGCTGTTGCAACACACGTGGTAAATGTTCGGTAACGTAGACATAGTCAGCTGTACCTTCAGATTTTGTTTTTCTTTTTTCGTTGTAAGCCCTTAGATTTTTTAGCGACCTCATGATTAGATTTTTGTCTGAATAACTGGTAAGTTTCACAATGATTGGACGAGTGACTCGCTTACCTTTCCTTGTGATTGAATGTTGTGGCAGGCGGTGAACGTCTGCTATTGCTACAACATGAGCCTCAGGAATTTTCAAAGCATGATGCAAAAATTTTCTAAATTTAGCTTCCGATTCCCATTTAGTTTCCCAAGAACTTTGGCTATTCTCTTCAATTCCGTGTATTAGTAAATTGAAACGTTTATCGTAAACTTCTTTTTCCAATAATTCCCTCTCAGTGTCTATTTGAAATTCTTTTACGTTTTGGTCAAGTTTGTTGATTTTTTCTGAAACACTTCCGCATTTCCTGGTTTGGGTTATTAAGGCAGTCTCCAGCCGAGTTACTTTTTCTTCTAAAAGTTGAACCGTTGCGACATTAACCTTGTCATCTAATTGCTTTTCAATAGTTTCACAGCGTTGATTGATTTTGGCCAAATTTTCTGTATTTGAATTCAATTTCTTTTCAATGATATCCATGCGGCTTTCCAATGCGGCTTTCCGCATGCGGCTTTCCATCTTAGAAATGTGTATTATCCTCTTTTACAATATTATCAGAAGAACAATAAACATACCTACGGTAAGCCTAAAGTCAACAAAGTTTTTAGCATTGCTTGCTTTTCGTTTCCTATTTGACACTTTCTATGTCACTGCAGAGTGCAGAAGACACAGCCAACCTCGGGTATCGGACGATTCTGTTCTCGACTAAGTCGGTTTCCAACCAAAAAATTCGAGATTCTTCTTCATTTTTATCCTTCTGTCACGATATAGCGACCGAGGTGCTATGCGTAGGACGAATCCAGACTCGCTTAGGAGTCTGCTTGAATTTTGCTTGTGACTTTTTCAATTTGCTGCTTGTTAGATTCCACCAACCAGAGATAATTGTCGTGAAGCGTCTTATCCAAAGACGCAACAACGAGGCTTGGGTTAGAGTTCAACCATCAACGTTGCGATCATGGCCGTCGTAAAAACGACTCTCCGAACCACTCACCCACGCTACCGACTATTTTTACGTCTCAGACGTCGAACATAAATTGCGATCACGAGTTCACGACCAAGCTTAGCCTATTACTGACTACTGATTCTTGAAGCACGAGCACGATTGTGTGGAAAGGATGCGGACGTAACAATATGGAAAATGTAATGCAAAACAATTTGCATTGTGGTGGAATAAAATCAATTTGAAAGAAAGCAATCAACAAAATTAATGCCAATTTCTCGGAATGCAAGTTCAACATAAATAACGTAGCAATTAAGTTGATAAGATTGGTCATTTTGAAAAACTCGCGCGGGCCACTTAAAACTTTTCCGCGGGCCACGGGTTGGACACCCCTGGTTTAGATCGTTAAAAAATAGGAAGTGTCTATTTCACCGGAAATTTTGGTTACCGAAGTTCGAAAATCGTGGTTTGCGGAACCGGAAACATTCCCTAAAGGTTCCCCTACTGTGAGAGTCGCACTACAGGATCCGAAAACGGTTACGCAACTACGATTTTTCAAATTTCGGTAACCGGAACTTTCGGTGAAATAGACACTTAGTAAAAAATATGCTTAGTGGCTAAATTCTTTGCTAGAAATAAATTTTTTCCAAATTTTAATTGAAATTGCGCCAATAGTGGTATCACCATTAGCTACGGTAGCAGCGTACAAAATTTGAAATTTAATGCTAGCCTTGCCACTTATTAATTTAAGCATCTGGCAATTTGCCACTTGTTAATTTTAGAATCTGCCAATCTGAACTCATGATTTGAAATTCAATGTTGAATGTTTTCTTGTTTTTTTTTATTAACCTTTCTGAAGTTTAATTGAAATAATTTAATGTTGAACCCGCCACTTGTTGATTTAAGCATCTGGTAATATGCCACTTGTTAATTTTAGAACCTACCAATCTGAACTCGCGCCTACCAATCTGAACTCGCGCCTGCCATCTGAACAGGCGCCTGCCAATCTGAACCTTGAACCTGCCCCTTAAACGGCTTGATTGTTACTTGACTATACTAATGACGATGTCGCACAATGAAAGCTATGCAGCTATAGCCTTTTGTGAGCGATTGCAAATGGGCAGCAGAAATTGCACAAAAAGTACTATCGTAAAATCAAAAATATAAAACTCTCGCTTTATAAAAAAGTGAAAGTAATTAGCCTAAATAACGCGCATTATGACGGTTTTAAAAGATATAAAGTGCGAATGCATGTGGATTGTGAGTTGCTCGTCGCTTCCTCGTAATTTTCTTGTAGTAGTAGTGGTGCATTTTATTTCTGCACCGTCAAAATAAATAAAACACAGCAACATATGATTTCAAATACAAACGGATGCAGAAAAGGGAAGAAGCGACAAAACGATCAACGTTGTAACATGCTAGCGAGAGTGAAACTTGAAGATGAGGGGATTAGTAGGCATGCTCATGTAGCGGCCGCTTCCACTATGACGTCAACTGTGACTGTTCCTTGGGAAGAGAGCCCAGCGGCAAGCGTACACAATCGTTCTCTTGGGCTCAGCGTGTCCACCATCCAACCAATAGCACGCGGATGGATTTATAACTTTCCAACTTAGTCCAACCAAACAGTCAAGATATCATTAAGAACACCATTTTAATCAGATTAATCCTCGTTCAAGTCAAGTAGGCAAGATACCTTATTACAAATAGAATTGTAGTTAGTACAAAAACAGTTGCAAACAAAAAAAGAACTATGATCGCAGGCTAGAATGATGTCTCCATGGCGATGACGAGACGGAGTGTCGCGGAGTTGAATATTGGAGAATTGGAGTGCAGAAACAGATGTTTGGCTGGACGAAAGGGATTCAAGGCGAGACTAGTTGCTCAAGCACCACACTCACAACACCCGATTAAACTGAAATAAGGCAAAAAAGAACAAAAGCAGACAAATGACGGCGAGATATAAAAAGACACTGGAGAGACCACAGCTCCAACATCGCTATGATATAGTGCAATGGTGGGATCATAACAGTGTACAGCATTTGAAGGTTACTCAATGTCTTCACAGTGCAACTAGAAAGAACAGAGAGACCCAATCTAACCCCATACCAAGCGCCATTGAGACCATAGAGTAACCACGAAAGGCCTGACAGGCAAAGAAACCTACCTAAAGAAATCCTGTCCAGCATGAGCGCAGATTTACGACAACTATCACAAATGAGAAAAAAAAAATTTTTTTCTTTTGATGAGATAGTTTTAGTTAAGATTTTAACAATGCACTATGACTATGCATCCCATGCAAGAGTATATACAGAGATTGTGTAATAAAAATTGACAAGATCAAGTTGTTTGCGAATCTGGGGGTAAAACTGTTTCAGGAAACTGGTGGTCTCTCAAGATGGCAAGAGCTAATAAACAACGAAAAAAAAAAAAGACTAGTATCCTGTTTGAGAGGGAGCCGAAGGCATAGCAAGAAGAACCGAGTACAATTTGGCTTGCAATAGATCCTGCCATCTCACCAAATCTAGGCCTAATAGCTAAATACAAATGTCCAAAAGCGACGGTGGGTTTGAAGTTAGGTGAAACCACAGGGCTCGACGTACGTTACTTGAAAAAAATAGCAGAAAGCAGTTTTCTGTTCGAAACAATTTAACCTATGCAGGCAGGGTTAAGGACGAGCTAGTAACTATTTAAAAGGTGCTGTTTTAATTTTTCTTGAATGCGGCGATTGTCTTAGATTCTCTATTAGGTAGCGGAATATTATTCCATGTTTTGGGACCGATATATCTAATTGATTGCTGACTGACAGCACTACAACAGCTTATTGGGATTACGCGACTATTGCTTCGAGTTGTAATTGAAGTAGACTTGGATTGGAAAATAGGATCGAAAGCTGATGGTAGAGTACGGTCATGGAATCTAAACATAAGTACAGCCATTTCATATTTAAATATATCGTTAATTGTTAGTAAATTATGCTGTTTCATCAGTTGCAAGACGTCTTCATTACGGCTTAGTCCTAAAGTCAGTCAAATAAATTTATTACAAATACCCTGAAGTTGATTTAGGATTGTCGAATTACCAAGGTTCCAGTTAATTATACAATAGCGAATACGACTTATTACCAGTGAATGGTAAGTCGATAATAAAGAATGCTTACTGAGATAAGGTTTGACTCGAATCACGGCACCCAAGATAGCACACAATTTACTCTTAAGAGCTAGCATATGCTCCTTCCAAGATAGATTTTCATGAATTATTGTTCCTAACACTCGCACTGACGACACTCTTTCAATTGGAATGTTGTAACTGCAGCGTTTTAGTTTTTTCTTTCAGTGGTATTGATCGCAACAGAATTTTTTATTACTGCGATACGATATTATAATTTTAACCGCAAAATTCGAAAATTCAAGAATATCTCGCCAGTCTCTGCTACCTATTTTTATCAAAAGTTTGTTGGGTAATAAAGCAAACGCTTTTATCATAAGCCACATGTTGCACGAAAATGAAATTTGTAAAGCGTCTATTCGATTGCATATGTTGTACAAAACTTCAGCGCTAACTAAAAAGTTTGATTGCAACCGTAAAGAAAAGTTTTTATGCCTTAGTTGGGTTGTCTTCTTGTCCATATTATTGAAGCTTCAGTGATACGGCCATCATACCTTCATTTGGTAGCCAACAACAAATGGCTTGTTACATAAGAACTATAATTGAGCTTTATTAGTTTTGGTTCAGCTTATTTTAATTTGTAGTTATGGTAAACCTACGATATTGCTATTTCTGAAGTAGTGATAATCATTGCAATACGATTAATTATCTCTGCTTATGATAATTATTTATAGGCTCTCGTTGTTGGCACAGCAGGTGAGGTATTGCGGGCTTTAGCATATGGTTTACGCTACAGCAATGATCAGAAAACTATTGGTTCAATGATAATTAAATTATTTATTCTCCCCAAGCTTTGTTGTTGCATTTTTGGATATGATTTTCACAATGGCTTGACAGAGTTACTAAGGCAAGATATTAACCGGAACTTTATTAGAAAGCTTGAATGAGACAGAAAGTTTTCACAGGTCTGAGTTCGTTGCATACACACAACGACGATGTTACCACTGATTTTTTGTCTCTACTATAAAAAAAAAAATGATCATCGTCCTCTTAGCTACAAAATTTATCTATACCGTAAATTCGTAATAGCAGGGCCGGCGCCAAAGGGGCCAGGAGGGGCTTGCCCCCCAGAGAACAAGCGTACTCTTTTGAAGACAGCGGCTTTCGTGCTTAATTTCAAACTTTGGCCCCCCTAAGTCGACTGCTCTGCCGCCGGATCTGCATGATAGCATTTGCAGTCGCAGTGCTAAGCATATCTCATGAGTAAATTAGTCTAGGCAATATGTTGAAAATCTATAGGTTTTACCTATTTGTTTATTTGCATACCGGTACTTATCCTTCTATCACGAGACGGCCTCAAGGCGCTATACCGTCCAAAATACGTCATGCGATCATGACTGTTCAAAATATGTCAATCCACTGGTACACCTAGTCCTAATCAATTTTCCTTTAGGCCTATTTAAGAAGGAACAAAGTCGTCGCCATTTGTAGCATTTATTTCAACACTACGATAGAGTTTTATGAAACGCTTGATTTTGAAATTGTACAATCGCATTGGCAGTAACATCATCCCCACTCCCCACCTTATTTGCAAAAGTTTGAGCTTTTTCATAAAGAAATAAATGTACCGTACCAGTACCTAAATTAAACAGTTTGCCAAGGCTTATACTTCATAAAATTTTGTGATATACGAATAGGTTTGTAAAATCTCTTCGGATATGTGTTACCAAATACGCGAAAAGTCATCAGTGACATTTTAGATCACATAATTCAAACAGTTCACCACAACATGAAATATTTCAAGCAAACTTTTCAAAAAAATTCCATACGTGCTTAAATTCGCAAAAGAAATCGAAACCTTCTGTATTTAAATTGCAGTTAAAGTTTTCTTAAAAACCCCTACCAAGGGTATATACCAGGGGTGGCCCACCCGCGGCTCGCAAGCCGCATGCGGCTCTTTGCCCAGTTTCATGCGGCTCTTTTTCACATACTGTGTTTCTTTTATCAGCAGCCTCGTTCTGTAACATGTAGCGTTTGCCAACGCATAAGTTGCATTATCACGTAATAATCGCTTTGTTAGAGAATTACGACGAGGCGTTAACGAGTGTCGGGGGCCATCTATTTGTATTTAGTGGCACGTTTATCCTCCTATCACGAGAAAGCGATCAAAAAGCTATAACGAGCTCGCTTGGGAGTTGCCAGCCATCTGTCTACCACACCAAGATGGGGGAATCCCACTAATTGCTTTTCCCAACGGCACAACAAGTCAACTTGCCGGCTTGTTCTTCACACTGTCCCTTTAATGCTGAGCGTCAAGCAGAAAAGCTGTGAATACCAATTTTAAAGTCATTGATTTGACTCGACTCAGAATCAAACCCGAGTCTGTATCTCCAGAGGCAGACGCTCTTACCACTCAACCATTTGAGTTATTATCTCCGCAGCTTTGCGTCTGGGCAACACTAAAGTCCGAATAACTTAAAGGACTTCGGGCAACACAGCCTCGAATTTGAAGAAACATCGCAGCGGTGGCGACACTTTGTCCACTTTGGCCCAGATCGCCCAGGCAACGAATCCCAGACCGTCCGCACCGATAGCGATGTCGTCACAAACTGAGCTAACTGGCCGGTATACTACTAATCCAGCTAAGCAAAGCATGTCTAATTGTCTATCAATAAGAGGTATGGTGATGCGATCATTATCCCTTGCGTGTATGACATGGCTCTTTGCTGAAACAACAACAAGAAATGCGGCTCTTGGCATCTGACTGGTTGGCCACCCCTGGTATATACAATAAATAAGCTAAAGAAAGTTTTTAATTTACGTTTCTGCAATACTCTGGAATTTTTAAACATACATATAACGTTGCCTTTACAGTACTTAAAATTTTTTGCTTTTCAACGTTATATTTTTTGATTGATTTGTTTGCAGCACTGCCTCACCTTTTCCACTTACCAGTCATCACAAATACTAACATTATCAGTTAAATTTTAATCAATGTTGTTGTACATTATGCGGCATAACTTATTGTTTTATAGAGCTTATTCAGAGCTAGCGAATTAAGTACCGGTATAGTTAAATTTTAATCAATATTTTTGTACATAATGCAGCATAACTTATTGTTTTACAGAACTTATTCAGCGCTAGCGAATTGAGTATGGAGAATAGACCGAGCGTCCAAAAAAAGGCTCCGACTGGGAGCAAAGTTTGTTTTTTCTATTATAACCTACATGCCTTTTTCTCTCGCGCTGAGTTTCCAGCATAGATGGGCAAGTTAGTGCAAAACGTTAGCTTCGTTTACCAATACTTCGTTAACATAGTTATGCACCTTTGTTAACGTTAATTCGTTAAATTCAGCTTCAATTAACAGAAATTAATTAAATTCGTTAAATCGTTAATTTTGACTTAAAATGGCACTTTTTTTTGAAAAAAAGCTTAAACTTTTTTAACATCAATGTTTGCGTAAACATTTAAGCAATTTTTTTGCTCACAAGCCATATGTTTTGTTGTTTTTATCCCGCTTTTTGACCTTATTGGTCGTATTTTGCTAGTTTATCGACGCCAAACTTAACCAACAAGAAGAGAAATAAGTGTTTACAAAAATTTAACGGAAGTTATTAAGCACTAACGGAAGTTAATTTAGTCTGTTAATTTCAAAAAAAAATTTAACGAATTAACTAGTTAATGAAAAAGTTAGCTTCGCTATTAACGATTAACGAAATTGTGCCCACCTCTGGTTTCCAGTCTATGTAATAGAAAGAGTCTATGGTTAAATATCGCCAAAGCTGATTTAAACATTCAGATGTAGACTATTGAATAATGGCGCTGCACGATTAGATTTCTTATCGCGTAGTCAGCATAACAAAGAGACAATATAGGCCTACCTGAGAAAAAATTAGAAGACCATGAGCAAAATCAAACACATGAATCCAGTACAAACCCGAAAGTGCTGGTTGATTTGGTCCATAAAAAAGTAAAGAAGGGATGTTCAGCGATGTTACATTTAAAGTAGAAGACTGTTTGCTTCCAGCTAATCCTACGACTTTGTCCTGACTTTCCAAACAGTTCAAGAAATGTGTCAGTCGCTAGTAGATAATACATTTTGTAACGATATAACTGTTTAATATGTTTTGTTTTGAATGCTTTGTCCGCTGCAGTAGGTTCTAGACTAGGGGTGTGCAACCTTTTTCACTGGGGGCCACTTTCGAAAATTTTAACAACGTCGAGGGCCAGTCACCGTCAAATATGTATAAAATTATAAAATGCTAAACACAACCCGTGTATTGTGTTAAAAATTATTATATAGCATGTGGTTTTATATATCTGAAACGTGCGTGCGCTCGCGCGTGCACTTATTACCTTTATTATTATAGGATGTACCTTTGTTATTATAGGATGCTTTATTGCCTTTATTATTATAGGATGTTCGTTAAGCGGTTTGCGAGTTCGCAAACTGCTCGGTAAAAAATTTTTCCTCTTTAACGCATTTTTCGGGATTACAGAATTTTCCGAGCAGGCGAACTCGCTCGGCAAGTAGCGAGAAAAAAAAATGAGCACGTTAAGTTACCGAGCAACAATTTCATACACAACTAGCCATGGCAGCAGATGGCAGAGCGCGGTTTTATAGGTCATAGTTTATGCACTGTAGCTAGAACAGTACATCCTCGATTATCCGGTCATGTTGGGCAACCTTTTTCCAAAATCTTGACCGGATAAGCATTTGGCTGAATAAGAAAAGACATTAAGAAAAAAGAACGAAAAAAACGAAGTTAGTATGAGAACAAGCTTAGCCACAAAACAATTTAAATGCTAAACGAAAGAGACATTTGGGTAAAGTTTAAAATCACATAGTTCAACAAAATAAGTTATTAAACAGTTTAACTTTCATCAGTACTATTGCTGAAAAACGAAAGGATGGAGGTTTGTTTGATAGTGCTTTCTCGCCTTTCAGCAGCAAACTCACACGACCGGTTAATCGAGGAGCCGGACAATCGAGGGCCGGATAAACGAGGATGTACTGTACCTAGTTTATGACACAACTAGAGCTTTATGCAACTCCCAGGCTTGTTGTGAAATGATGAATTCAAGTTCAAGTGCATTCATGCATGCGAATTAAGAGCCAAAGGCTCATTAAAACTATGCGATATTTTGCAAACTATTTAAGGCAATTACCAAAACTGGTCAAAATATTAAATCTGAGCTTTTGAATACTCTTGGCGAATATGGCATTACATGTGATGTTGTTAAAAAGCATGTGGTGTTTGTAACAGACAAGGGAGCTAACATTAAAAAAGCTCTTGAATTTTTTTCATTGGATTCCATGTTCTTGCCATATTTTAAACACCATATTATGTACAGCTTTTAAGATGAAATCTGATGACCCAGAATGCATCATTGAAGTTGGCGAAAGTGATGATGGCAGTGGCATTGAATGTGTTCAGACACTACTTGAAGCTGTAAAGCAGTTGGTTACATACCTAAAACGAAGTGGTCTAGCGTCAAAGTTGTCAACTACCGTTGTACAAGAATGTGTGACAAGATGGAACACCAAGCTAGCTGAGCTTCAAAGCGTGCAAAAGGTTTTCCCAGAAATTCAATCATTGCTTTGTGAAAAAAATCAAGAAGATCGGATTGCAACTATTGATGTTATGCTTATGGAGGAACTTGTTCAGTTTTTATTGCCTTTTAAATTAATCAGTGAAGCAATGGAAGGTGATAGGTACCCCACATTTCATGGTGTGTTGTTGTGGAAAAGAAAATTGCTAGATCATTGTGAGATTGCTTTGAATGATACTCCAGTTGTCTGCATACTGAAGAGAAAAGTAAAAGAATTAATTTCTGAGAAATGGCAAGACACTAGTTTCCACAAAGTGGCTTTGTTTCTGTTTCCAAAATTTAAAAGTATGTCAATACTTCCCTCTTCTTGCCATGGACATGTCCATGATTTGGTCAGAAGGTTGCTTCAAACACAAGACTTCAGTGGAGCTCAATCTGATGCAACTTCAGATCATTGCTATGTCACTGAACCATCTACCAAAAAGAGGAAACCTGATCTTGTGGAGCATAAGTCTATGCATTGCAGCTAGATGAATATGTTGATGAAGTTCAAGATCGAGATTGCACAGATGAAGTAGCAAGATATGTTGAAGCAGACTTTTCGTTTAGTGACAGTGCATCTTGCAAAGATCATGTTGGTGGTTTTCATGTTTTAAAGTTTTGGGAAGAGCAAAAAGTTTCATATCCCAAACTAGCAAAGCTTGCTAGATGGATTCTTGCAATACCAGCATCTTCAGCGTCTTCTGAACGTGTGTTTTCCTGTTCTGGAAGAGTATATGAGAAGCGTAGAAGTCGATTATCTCCTGAATCTCTTGATGCCAGTCTTTTTAAATAGCTTTTTTAAAAGTAGTGATTAACTTTCTATTAATTTTTAAGTACCGGTGACTTGTCTATGGGGCACAGTGCATAGATCAGACCTTGAAGGAATTCAATTGCTCTTTTTCCATTCTTATATTTTTTTAAAGCATATTTTATATACTTTACCAAATTTGTATCCTGCAGCTGTTCAGTTTATTTGTAGAAAAAATGGCTATCTATAAAAAGATACTACTGGTATCGTGATTTCTGTTTCAACGTACTTTATACATAAATGCTTGAGCAGTGCTATAGTAGCACAGTTGTCAGTGACAAGTTTCTGCAGTAGTCAATACATTTAATTATTGAGCAGGCTCGGGTAGCGTCTAGTATCAGCCCCCAAGTTTGGTTAGGATTAGGTTTGGTTTGGTTCTGTTAGGGTTAGATTCATTTATGGTCAGGTTATGAATGAGGTTAAGGTTGGCAGACAGAAAAAACATGGGGCTGATACTAGACATTACTCGCAGGCTTATGATCTACTTTTGAAGCAACTGAGCATTAATTTATGTGGCAGCTACAATAAGCTAGCTAGTTGTGTATGTACCGTTAAATACTTTTGTGAGAATTTTTTTTTGTGGCATACCATGTGTTTTAATTTTGAGCAAGCTATAGTTATGTAAATACTTTTTTGAGAATGTTTTCATCCATTGCAGATGCAATATGAGATTATTTTTCGAGCTGGCTGATTATAGTCAATTGTTGGATGCTTTTATCTGACAGATAGCGTACTTTTTGAGTTTTTGCTCTGCCTATTCTCTTCTAGTGCAGTAAATATTTGTCAACCACTCTCTATTCCATCACTAAAAGAGTTGTTACATAACTGCAGGAACAACATATTGTATTTTTAGTTTTGTATAGATTGTACTGTTGTACACTATGCATATATTATTTTTACTCAAATGCTGATATTAATTATGTTTATTTCGTTTCAGATATAGGCATGTGTTGTCTCAGTAATTTGAGGTTAATTTGTGTAAAGATCTTTTGCTCAACCTTTAAAGAATACTTTGAATAATTATTCAAATTGCATATATTCGAAAAAGGTTGGTTTAATGAGGGTCTTGTTAAGATCAACTCCCAGTAAACAAATTTCAGTTTCAATTGCGTCATAATTTTACACTCCAATTTAGAATTTAGTTGGTTGTTATAATTATATCAAGTATGTGTGATCTTAACAACATCCTAAAAAACTGCGGTGTGCAGCGCGGTGCGGTACTAAAATTGTTCAACAAATTGCGGTTGCAGCGCAGCTTGCAAACTTAATTTGTGTGTCCGCGACATCTCAAACCTGTAATCCAGAGGTGGGCAATTATTTCACACGAAGGGCCAGATTTGGAAAAATCGTTGAAGCCGCGGGCCGCACGCTGATTGGAAAACAAGGTGAAGACCTTTTTTTTGGGAGATCACGGTCTACGTACGAATGTGATCTTCAAAATAAAAGATTTTCATCTCGTTTTTCTTGTTTTTTATTCCAATTTTGCACCGTGGAGGCTTATTTTTTTGAAAATCACTGCCATCCATGATCTCTAAAGGGAGCAAAAGGTCTTCCGCTCAATTCACGGTGGGAGTGTAAGTTTGTGTAAGTGTCGGCGGGCCAGAATAAAAAGACCGCCGGGCCGGATTTGGCCCGCGGGCCGTAGTTTGCCCATGTCTGCTGTAATCCCAACTTTGCAGTGTTGCCAGATTATTATTTTTTTCCAGCCCAATCAGTGACAAAAACTAGCCCAAAACCATCCCAATTGTAACCACCAATATTAATCCATTGTGAATGCATAACATTAATGCGTCCACTGTTTTGCGGAATACAACACATCAGCTAAAACAGTAACAAAAACAAAAATAGGTGGTGCAAAGCATCAGGGGCGGATCCAGAAAGTTTTGGTGGGGGGGATGTGATTTTAAATTAGGTTGAATGTTAACTAAATACAAAGACGTTTAGACCCGGAAACGGGCGTATATGAGCCCTTTCAAAATGTTTCATGTCAGGGGCGTATTCAGAATCTTTTTCAGGGAGAGAGCACCAAATTTCGTCACTTTTTCAAGCGCAGTTTTTTCCCCGCAGAGTTAATTTTAAGCAACTTAAGTAACAAAAACGACTCTAGGGGGTCCGGGGGCATGCTCCCCCGAAAACTTTTTGAAAATTTGCATACTGTAATGGTCATTTTAGCGCTTTTCGAACAATTTTCAGGCAAAGTTTGTTCATATTTTTGGCCCCTAACTTTGAGTGCTTCATCAAATATGATGCATTTTGTAAGTACGGTTTCGATTATGCGTGCTTAAGGCGACTAAGGTTTATTGTTACGAACAGGGGTACAAATTTATGTTGAGCATTGGGGGAGATGATTTAGCAAAATCGGCCATTTTTCGCCATTTTTCGATATTGGGGGAGATGATTTAGCAAAATTGACACGTCTGCAGATGTCCAATTTTTTGCCCACAATGAAGTGAAGACCAAAACAAAGGTCATCACGTTCGCTGATGCCCAGTTTTGGGACATGAAAATATTGGGGGAATGCTGCCGCATTATTGGGGGGGGATACATCCCTCCATGGATTGGCACCCATGGTTATGAAGAGGTTCGAAATTATAGAAAAACTTTATTTATCCAAAGCATTGTTGAAAATGGCTGGTGGGGGGGGGAGTGAAATAAAAACAGTGCGATAGGTTAAATAAATAGTGGGGCAAGAGAAATGAAAGCTAAATACAAACGGTGTGGCAAGCTAAATACAAACGGTGTGACAAGCTAAATACAAACAGTGTGACAAGCTAAATTAAAACTGTGTGGCAAACTAACATAAACAGTGTGACAAGCAAAATGAAGAATTGCATAAAAGCAGTGTACATTAACACTTAAAGTATTGATGGCTAGTGATTGTCAATGGTAGCCCACTGGTTTAGGCACATTATTATAATCATTAACATACTGTGGAATAAAAAAAAAATGTAAAGAAGCTTTGACCATCTAACTAAATTAAAGAAAATACGTCGTTTGACATTTAAATAAATGAGGAAATAAACAAACAATTATATGCATATCAGCATTAAAACATGTTTAGAAAAGATGTACCGGTACTACACTGCCCAAAAACCCGCAGCTTTAAACAAAAAGTAGCCCAAGAAACCGCAACCCGTAAACTCTAAAATTTTCCCGCAACTTCGTATCGAAACCAGCCCAATTGGGCGGGAAAACCGCTCAATTGGCAACTTTGCGAGCTCGTTATCTCGGCTGCCACTCGGAGAATTTCTCCTCCGAGGAGAATTAGCGAGAGAAATCGCTCGCTAACACATAAAATCCTGTAATAACCCTCCAGATCTCTCCGTTACGTAATTTCACTGGGTTAAAATTTGTGCTTGTGACGTCACAATTGTGTTTACTGTGGTTTGGTGTGAATTTTTGCATGTCATATGATTTCTCTTTGACGTCACAATCGTGTTTACGGTAGTTTAGTGTGAGTTTTACATGTCGTGTAATTTCTCTTCTTGTTTCTTTTTGAGAATGTCGTAGAACGTTCTTGAGCTTGAGTTTTGAGTTAACATAGGCCTGAATTTTCCAGCGTAGTTATTCGGGTGTAGATTTAGTGTGCGTAGAGTAAGCAATATTGTTGTTTGCTGAAGAATATAGCCCTTGTTGTATGGTGTTACTGAAGTGAGCAGTGGTGCTTGTGTTTATTGAAAAGTAGTACGGTGAGTACCGTGGCTAAGTGAGTTAAGTTGGGTCGATTATTATATTCGTTCGGTAAAGAAGGTCTTGGTTTTTTCGTGAGGTCAGATCTAAGAACGAATTAATTCCTACGGTTTGTCATACAATTCTTATCAATCTTCCTGTCAGCGAAGTAATACTATTTCCTATTTCGCGACACATTTAATATCATATTTATCTTTGTTTGCTGTTTGTTTTAGGCCTACTTGAGATTTGAACTACCGGTGTTATTGTAGTTGGGTACGACAATGTCTTTATCATCGGATGTAGAACAAGATTTATCATCGGATGAAGAACAAAGTTTATTATCGCATGAAGAACAAGAAGTACAAACTACAACGTACACATCAATCAACAATCCAAAAGACCTTGTAAATTACCTTAACCAAAAACGCCACGAAGGAAAATTCAATGATGTTAAAATCCAAGCAGGGAACCAGATATTCCCAGCCAATCGCATGCTGTTGTCCTGTCATTCTAAATATTTTGAAGGGATGTTTCAGTTGCCACTGAAGGAACTTCATCAAGATATGATCGAGATCAGAGACTTTGATGAAGAAGCGATTAAGATGTTGATTGATTTTATTTACGAGAGGAAAATCGATATAACCAATGAGAACGTTTGGAAATTGCTTCCAGCATCCCACTACTTGCAACTAAAAGAGGTTACAGAATTCTGCTTTAATTTTCTAGAAAAAACAGTGTTGGATGTAAACAACTGTTTGGAAATTGTGCTTGCATATGACTTATACCAACCGATCTCGACCTTGGATCGTGTGTACTTTTTCATCGGTGATAATTTGGACGAAATTGTGCAAACCGAACATTTCAAAAGTTTGTCCAAAGCCAAACTCATAGCTATAATAACGAGCCTCGTTAATGCAGAGCAAACATCGGTATACAACGCAGTCAAGCAATGGGTTAAGCACGACGTTGAACGACGGAGGGCAGATTTCTCATCCCTCCTCATGTCCATCAATCTTTATCAACTTCCACGTAAGTTTTTAGAAGAGACAGTAGCAACCGATGAACTGGTGAAAGAAAACTTGGACTGTGTTAACGTACTTTTCTTACAAATGATCAAGAATAACAAAGATTCAGCAATGGAAGGACGTGGTTCAAGAATTCTATTATTAGGTGGTGGTGGAAGAAAAGTCACCGAACTGATGAGTGTTTCCGGCGCATCTCAAACAGTTTATTATCCCAATTTGCCAGTGATAATTTCTGGTCATTGTGCGGTGAATTTACACAATGTTGTTTACTGCATTGGAGGTCGCGACGATGATCAAGAACAAAGTACGAAAAATGTTTATCGGTTGGATTTGAACAAAGAAACGTTGAAATGGGAAAAAGTGTGCGCCGTGAGTCACGTTCGAAAAAGTTTTGCAGCTTCAGTGTTTAAAAACTCAGTAGTTGTTTGCGAAGATTCCGAACCTTTAGGGCAAACGCAGATTATTAAGCAGACAGGATTTTCTTTCGGAACGGTTAAGCAAACGCAGATTATTAAGCAGACAGGATTTTCTTTCGGAGGGGTTAAGACTCATGAAATATCCAGACCTATTTCGTTAACAGGCCGAGGAAATTCAACGAGCACACTTCTATCCGATATTGCAACACCTGGTGATTCTCTTGAATTCTGCAAACTGAGTTTCACCGAATGGAAAAGAGTTTCGAATGCGCATTGCAGTCAATTCCACGAGCATGCACTCGTTACCTGCAACGATTTCTTGTATGCTCTGAACAGAAGCAATGGAAAAATAAAACGTTTGAGCGAACTTGATGGAAAATGGGAAGACGTTGCGTCTACAATAGATTCAAGAAGTGATTTTGCTGCTGTGAGTTACAAAGGATACATTTACGTCATTGGTGGAATTAAACCGTCCGAGTGTTTTTGTGGTGAAGCAGATTTAGACGGAAGTACACGTAATGTCCAAAAGTTTGATCCGTTAGAAAATTCGTGGTCAAACGTCACCAAAATGAACTATGAACGAAGTGGACATTCCGCTTGTGTTTTGCGCGACAGAATCATCGTAGTAGGAGGCAAAAACCGGCGAAATGATCTGGTCACTAGCGTTGAATGTTACGATCCAGTGTTTAATACATGGAGCATTATACCTGGGGTTACGCTTTCCGCCCTCAAGCCCGCCATAGTTGTTGTGTAAATTCTATTCAATGTTCGGCTTTGAGCACTAGACAGTAATTGCTTACCAAGTTTTACAGTTATCTTGCGTCGTTTTTAAATTCATCCAAGAGACTCTTTATTTGCTTTTTGTCAGCGCATCGCTGAAACATTCTAATGCAACCATGTACCCCTTTATAAGAAACGTGTAACGGTCAATATTAGTTCATCATGCTAATACCGGTAGATATGCAGTATCTGTGTTTGGGTTTAAAGACCGTTTGAAGCACCTTTGTCGACCTCTTAAGCCAAGGGTTCGAGGACAGCCGGTTGAAAAATACTGCTCCAATTATTGCTTCCATTGTATTTTCAAAATCTGTGATTTGATAACTTTTTACGAAAGCTGGGACTCATCATTGGGGTTTTTCGATTTTGGTTTAAATGTTCAAGAGTGATCTCGCCATAACAGAAACTTCACTTTGTTTATTGTGTATGTTTACTTTTGCCCAATTTTGATGTAATTGCTGATTGTTAAATTTGTTACGCAAAAAATAGTGTTAAATTTGAAAAATCTTTCTCAAGTTACTCTCTTCCCCTAATGAACAGTAACATGGTTGTAGTAGCCACCGCGATATAAGAGTCTTGTAATTTTTAGCCATGAAGTATACAGAAATTCAATTAACAACAGGGCTAAAAATAAGAAAACATCAAAAACACGATACAAGTGAAGACGAACGTATTTAATGTCTAAAAATTAACTATCAAAAAATTTGCCCGCTCGATATGGTTAATTATTGCTTGTAGGTATTGTATTGTATAGGACAGTGGTTTTCAACCTTTCTGGTGGAGCGGAACCCCAATGAATCATTCCATACTATCGAGGAATCCCTGTGTATTAATTTACTAATTTACTTGAACCAAGCTCTAAATTGTAAACTCGCGGAACTCTAGCATTCCTCGAAACCCCGGTTGAAAACCATTGGTATGGGTAAATTCGCTTTGTTGTGAAAAACTGTTGTTTGTTTTATTATTTTGTAATGCATGCCTAACATTATCCATAGCATAACACGATAACATTGTATTATATTTTAGCCTCCATAAGTCGTAGCATGTAGCCATAACCATGACTGATCTAACTGCATATTCTGTATGTTGTTGTAAAACCAAACTGCTATAAAAACTTTTTTGTTTCTGATCTGAAGTGACCTTGTCACTAAGGTATCAGTTTAATCAAGTTCTGCTCCGAGCATGTTAACGATTTGCTCAAATTTCTAATCCTTAAAAACGTTAGAAGTATATACTTTTTTCATGATTTTTTTCTATTTGGCACGAATACGGTAAAAAATAATGGAAAAGTTTCACTCTTCAATCTAGATAAACTTATCAACTTTTTCTGATACGATTTTTATGGAAAGGATTTTACTTAAATAAATTTTTGTTTTGTGTACTTGAATATTTTAAAATTACATAAGTTTAGCTGTGCACTTTTTGACAGATTATTTTAACAAATTTGTTGACCTGAGTAATTGAATATGACAGCAGTCGTGTTTGTGTTATTTAATGAAAAACTTCTATCTACGGTTAAGTTGTAAAAGAATAGGCCATCGTTGATGGATGATGTAAATGCTATTTAGAACTCCTGATTATAGGCCTACAGTAGATGCGTTTATCCATTTGCGGCAACGCCGTACCTTATTTTTTTCTTTATTTCATTTTGACGTTGAATTTTAGCTCGGAAACGCGTCAAAAACCACTTTTAATCATCGAATTGTCCCTGCACAATCTGTACGGCTTCATCGCTCAGTATCAAAAATGTACGGATGACGTTGACGGCTGGAGCGACTAACAATGCGACTTTGATTGTTACTATCAATCAACAATCAGCTTGCTAGACGCTGGTTGGCAAACTAATGTTATACGATAAATCGCAGGATGAAGAAATAAAAAAGTTTACTTATCTGAAAATCCAATTAAGAAGAGTAAAGATGAACATGGTTGATTTTAACTATAGATTCACAACCAACTAAGCTCCTCAAAACTAATCTTACTGCCTACAGACTTGCACATTTCTCTTTCGGAGTTTCAACTCTATACGTTTCAAAGCAAAAAATATTTGATCTATTTAATTTTATTAAGGTTAGATCAGTGACCAAAGTCTGCCTTGCATCTCACCAGCGGAAATAAACATCGGCAACGCGGTACAGCGGTTTGTAGTGTTGTTTTTACGACGACCATGATCGACAGGTTGATGATTCCTCGCTGTTGCGTCTTTCCCACCCAAGAATCGTTGTTGCGTCTTTGGACAAGATTGCTTCACGATAAGTATCCCCACTGGGTGGAATCTTTCTCAATGTCTGGAACGTTTGTTAGCTAAGCGTTGTATATTGCATCATGTAATCGTAGGAGGCGATCCGTCGTTTGTCGTCTGGACCTGAAACCTGATTGTAAATTATTTAAAAGATTATTTTTCCAAGAACCATGCAAATCTTGTTGCTACTATTTTTTCCATTAATTTGCATAATTTGCTAGACAACGAAATGGGCGATATGACACCGAAAGATTGACTGGTTTATTGACTTTATGAATAGGTATCACAATGGAATGCAACCAATTCTTTGGTGTGTAGTCTAAATAGCGTTAAAAAGCTGCAAAATATCAATGGAAAAATCTGGTAAGTGTTTAAACATTTTTTAGCACAGTCGGTCCCGCATACTTAAGTGAAGCGCTGGCTACTTCCGTATCTGTAGCCTACATAAGTTAAGAACTGGCTCGATTTCGAAACTCGTAGCGCACCACGTCAGAACAACAATAATTCGTAGAATGTATTGACACAAGACGATGCGCTTGTAACGGTTTCTAAAAAACAAACAAAATAGTCCTAAATTATGGAAGAAAGAACTAAGAGCGGCAAGGGCAAACACAAATAAATAACATACCGAATATTTGAAGCCAGCAGTAGTAGAACCAGACCAAGAAAATAAAGAGATCTATAAACAAAATTGCTTTAAGACCAGGTAGGCTAAGCGAAACTTACGCCAACATAAATAAATCCATATTATAGTTAGTACACAGTGGCGTAAGCAAGGGCGGAGGGGGTTCCCGGGTCAACCTCCCCCCTTGTCGATTAGAGATGCAGCGAAAAGTTACCTTTTTTAGAATGATACGCCTTTTGTTCGCCTTCCTTCGAGCATGCAAAAATTTCCAACCTTTCGTCTGTTCCATCCAACTTTCGTATTTAATCTCGAGATACTTTGATTGTGATGTAACAGTAGCGGTAGATTAACTTTTGCAATGTGTCGCTTGAACCGCATTTTTGTCATTTCTGTTGCAGTGAAGCAATAAATAAATAGGAGTTTCCTTTAATGGCATATAAGCAGTGGCGTACGCTTGGGCGGGGGTTTGGGGGTCAAACCCTCTCCCCTCATCAACGATTTAAAAAAATATAAAAACCTCTATTTTTGAAACGATCGGCCTTTTTTCATACTGAGTTTGCCGAAATTGCTGTCATGTTTTTCTGTGCTATCCAACTTGCTTATTAATCTCGAGAAACTTTCATTGTGATGTAATAATTCCGGTAGTCAAACTTTTCTGGTGAGTTGCGCTTGAACCAACGACTAACACAAAATGCAAGCCAGGACAAAGTCAATGGGTGTTGTTGAAGCTGGAGTCGTGTCGTGATGTCATGAAGCGATTGTTTTTGACGGCTATTTCAAGGCTGGACAACACAACCTTCCAGCGCAGGAGGTATTCTTGGAAGAGAATGGTTGCAAAGTAGGCGGATGTTCCGCTTGCGATGTCGTAACTTTGAGTTAACCAAACCAGCCAGTTGGGGTTAACCGAAGACATCGCTATCGGTTAGGGAGGTTTTGGGTTCAATTTCTAGGCCGGTACCGGTCGTTAGCTTAGTGGTCAAGCGCACAGAATATCGGTGCGGAAGGTCTGGGGCTTGATTCCCGGGCCGGTCAAATCGGCACAGTGTCGCCAACAGCTCGCCACTGCTGCGACGTTTCTGTATTACCCAGTCGCGGAGATGACCCCTAGAGGCGTATGCAAGGAAAAGGGCCGGGAGTTACCCTTCCCCTTGACAATTGCAGAAAAAATTAATTCTTACTTAATTTTGAAACAAACCGACTTTTCTTCGTGCAGAGCTCGCCGAAATTGCTCTCATGTTTTTTCTGTTCGGTCCAACTTTCTGATTTAATCTCGCGAAACTTTCCTTACGATGCGATATGCAACAATACTGGTAGTCCAACTTTTCTGATGTGTTTTTCTTGAACTGCATTTTTGTCATTGATGCTGCTGCTGTGAAGCAGTTGGTAAGTAGGAGTTTCCTCAAATACAGTGTCTCTGCAGTAGCTATGGCTGCACACAAATTTTTTTTTTAAATCAAATCTTCACTGTACTCCTTTCATTAAAATCGCTGCAGTACCGAAGCATGGTAGCGAGTGGCGGGGTCCGACCCCGCGTCTGTGTTTGATTTGACCGGCCTGGAAATTGAACCCCAAATCTTCCGCATCGATAGCGACATCTGTAACATTACGCTATAACCGTCCGGTTTGATGAAAAATTATTTTAAACGTTAAAAATCTAAATTGACACTGCCAGTGACGTCACATCGTGATGGCGTAGTATTACGTAGTATTTTACGCCATCACGATGTGACGTCACTGAAACCCCCCATTGAAAATCTTGCGTACGCCACTGTTAATACATACCAGCAAAGAAATTCCAGTCTTGAAGTTTGAGCATCAGATAGGATTGGAGATTGGACCAGATTTAGAATAAATTAAACAGAATATGAACAGTCTCAGAACGTCGACTGTTCTTGACGACGGTCCAACTCGAAAAAAACTAGAAATCAGAGCTGAGATAGCAGCATGCAACAATTGCGAAGTTCAGGGAAAAAAGGAAGCAGCTACACAGAAACGGTTGCAAACTGCTTCAAGTAGTAAATAAGAGAAATTGACCCTGTCGCGCAAGTCACTTTAGAGGTCAAATGAAGAAAACGCAGTGAAGCAGAAGAACCTGGTTCGAAACTAACTCAATATAACATTATGATTGGTAGAAATTAAACACAAATAATTAAGATGTAACAATCTACTTATTCATTCCGACACCCGCATAAGTCAAGAGCTACAGAACTTTCCAAATTTTATTGGTCATCCGTTAACAAAGGTTCTAATTCAATGGTGAAATGGTCAATGAAGAAAAAGTACTGTAGACAACCTATCAAATGGGGAGAAGAAGATGCAACTTGTGCTTAGATGAGAAATTTATTATTTTAACTGTCGGAAGAGATGACAATTTATTGAACAAGCGCTCGGAAATTGTATCTAAACGTAAACATAAAAATAAATATTAACTAAAAAACTTTAATACCACTTAAGCATAACACTTTATGCATTTTTGTGAAAGTTATGTATTGTTTGTAACGCTTTTGACTTATTTCTACAGTCAATTTGCTGCTTCGCTTTTGTTTAATTGGCACAGCCATTCACTCCATACCCCATTACAGTATAACTTTTTCTATTACGCCATTACCGCGTAAATTTGTATTTTGCCATAATGGCCTTTATCCTAGTAATCAGCTGTCATGACTTCCCCTCGATTAACAGAAAACATAATTAACTCATGGACAGGATTTTTAGTAAACTTGATGAGGAAAGAACGGAGCTAATAAAGCAGCAATGCAGAATTACCGCACTTAATTTAGCATTTAGCCTAGATAAGGTTGGCCAAACTGCGCGGTGCGCCGATACATTATAGCAGTTGCTTCAGTGAAGGTTTTATTAATTGTATTGGACTTTGGTAAATACCCTTGTGCAAGTTTTAAGATTTTCTTTGTTTAGGCTCCCTGATGATCGCGTAAGCGTGAAACGGATCGTTGGAGTTTTGTAAATAAATGCTGCCAAATTAATCGAGTTACTTAATATCAGATATATCTTTATCTACTATTTCCTTTAGGCCTACTTATAATTTGAGCTACTTAGCACAACAATGTCTTTATCATCGGATGACGAACCAAAAGTACAAACTACAACGTACATATCAGCCAACAATCCAAAAGACCTTGTAAATTACCGTAACCAAAGATGAAAATATATTGATGTTAAAATCCAAGCAGGGAACCAGATATTCCCAGCCAATCGCATGCTTTTGTCCTGTCATTCTAAATATTTTGAAGGAATGTTTCAGTTGCCACTGAAGGAACTTCATCAAGATACGATCGAGATCAAAGACTTTGATGAAGAAGCGATTAAGATGTTAATTGATTTTGTTTACGAGAGGATTATCGATGTAACCAATGAGAACATTTGGAAATTGCTTCCAGCATCCCACTACATACAACTAAAAGAAGTGACAGAATTCTGCTTTAATTTTCTAGAAAAAACAGTATTGGATGTAAATAATCGTATAGAGATTATATGTGCATATGACTTATACCAACCGATCTCGACCTTGGATCGTGTGTACTTTTTCATCGGTGATAATTTGGACGAAATTGTGCAAACAGAAAAATTTCAAAAACTGTCATAAAATAGGCTCATAGCTATAATAACGAGCCTCATTAATGCATAGCAAACATCAGTATACAACGCTGTCCTGCAACGGGTTAAACACGACATTGAACAATGGAAGGCAGATTTTACATGGCTCCTCATGTCCGTCAATCTTCATCAACTTCCACGTGAGTTTTTAGAAAAGGCAGTAGCAACCGATGAACTGGTAAAAGAAAATTTGCATTGCGTAAATGCAGTTTTATCACAAATGACCAGGGCCGCCGAGAGCCAGCGAGGGCCCCAGGACAGGACACCATTTCGGGCCCCCTCATGTGTCTCCAAAAAAAAGAAGGTCATCACGTCCGCAGATGTCCTATTTTCCACTCAAAAGCTAGTGAAGAGCAAAAAAGGTCACTTAAAGTCTAGTGAAGAGCAAAAAAAAAGTTCTTCGTCTTGCAATGGCGCTTTGTCTGGCCCAACGGGCCGGACTCCTCAAACCATAACAGGTCCTGGAACTTTGTACCCCCTGCCCCCTTTCAACGGCCCTGCAAATGACCAGGGAGAGCAAAGATTTAGCAATGGCAGGACGTGATTTAAAAATTCTAACTCTAGGCGGTGATGGAAGAGAGGTCACAGAACTGATGAATATTTCCGGCAAATCCGAAACAGTTTATACCGATTTGCCGATGAGCATTTCTGGTCATTGTGTGGTGAATTTGCACAAAGTTACTTACTGCATCGGTGGTTGCGACAACGATCTAGGACAGGACACAAAAAATGATTAATTATCGTTTGTATTTGCACAAAAAGACATGGAAATGGGAAAAAGTGTGCTCTTTGAATGAGAAAAAAGGTCGTTGTTGTGTCTGGACGAACTCCAGAGTTGTACAACATGAGTTTTACTAAGCGGAAAAGCATATACCCTTTGGAACTCCGGTATCCACATTTGGTTGTTTGCAATCATCGCTTGTATGCTGTGGCAAATGACAAACATGTAATGTGTTTGAGCGAAATTGATGGAGAATGGGAAGTTTTTTCTGAAACTGGCTCAATGTTTTTCGAAGTTGCTGTACTAGTGAGTTGCTACGGATGCATCTATGTCATTGGGGGATACTTCCACCGTTATCATTACAGCAAGCGTGTATGCTCAACAGTTCAAAAGTTTGACCTTACCAAGAATGCATGAGAAGAAGTCGGAACGATAAACAATGCAAGGTATCGTCATTCAGTTCGTGTTTGGAGAAACAAAACCATTGTACTTAGAGGAAAGAATGGTGAAGATGAATCGGCAGATGACGCGAATCGCGATATTAAAATTTTGCTAGAGATTCAACCTTTAATTCTTAGAACAGCACCGTTATCTATCCCAGAGAACGACGTGAGAGTATCAGTCTTTGAGTCTTATATCCAATGGTCTTTGGAAATCTTGCAATCTACCATTTTCAACAAAACCAACCATATATTAAGTAAATATATATTAAGTGATTGTAATATTAAGTAACTCAGAAAATATTTCTCCCAGAGCAATACAGATCACTCTAAAATCTCCGCTAACACTCACTCAAAATAATCCATAAAATGCGAAAAGCAGCAACACTGACTTACTCTAAACACATGTAATACTAATCTGAATACAATAACAAATTTCCGCCCCTATTTTATGTAGATTCCAGTATATCAAAGTAATTCTAATCAAAACCTGTGATAAACAGCAAAAGTTTTAGATTTTGTCATGCCTATCGTCACGTGTTGCGAATAACTCACACGCCAAATCACTATAACTACAGAACCAGCTCAAATTAGTCAAGTAATACGGTTTTATCATAGGATTGCAAACTCAAAAATATTTCATTTGATTAATAACGTGACAGTAGAAAGTTACGATACCATGTTTGACATGTGTAGTGAGATTCCTGATATGGACCATGCCTAATTCGAATCTGCTCTTGTGTTTGTATCATAGTTTCACCAGCAGAGATGAGAAATGGTAATAATTACGTTGAAAGCGTACCAGTAACACATAGAATTTTTGGCGAATGTAGCGTAATTGACTTGGAGCGAATCCACAAGATTTTGGTGGGGGGGCCGAATGAAATTTTGAATTAGGTTGAATGTTAACTAAATACAAAAACGTTAGACCCAAAAAAAGCGTAAATAAGTCCTTTGAAAAATGTTTTTATGTCTGGGGCGTATTCAGAAATTTTTTCAGGGTGGGGGCATCAAATTTCGACATATTTTCAAACGCAGTTTTTTCCGGCAGAATTATTTTGAAGTGTATTGAGAATGAAAAAGGCTCTAGGGGGGTACGAGGGCATGCTCCCCCGCAAAATTTTTGAAAATTTACATACTGTAGTGACCATTTTAGTACTTTTTGAATAATTTTCAGGCAAATTTTGTTTAATTTTTGCCCCTGATTTTGAGTGTTACACCAAATATGATGCATTTTGTTCGAACGTTTTCAATTGTACGTGCTTAGGGCGTAAGGCTTATTGTTATCGAAAAGGTTCGAAATTATGGAAAAATTGTATTCTTCAAAAACATGTTTGAAAATGGTTGGTATGAATGGGGGGGATGCCATCGCCTATTCCCCTTGGATCCGTCCCTGTAATTGACACAGAGAATTAACTATTTTTAGAGAATTTTCTTGCGTAGCACTTTAATTACAGCTTTATAGGTCCGAGTGCGTCATATTTGTGGTATGAACTTGAATTTTGCTGTATTTTTTGCGTATGTTGTGAATTTTAAAGTGTTTGTGTACACCAGGGGTGTGCAACAGGCGGCCCGCCCGCCACTACCCAGCCCGCCAAGCCACAAAGTGTTGCCCTCGTCGACACTCTAATTTTCCCCATCAAACATAGAATCACAATCCGACAGTTTAATTAGACTGATCATTATTTCAGACTTTGTGTATCTTTTACGTGCTTAGAAACAACAGTTTGATTATGATAGTGCGAGACGTGAACGTTTTTACGCTCTGTGATTTAGACTCGTTCAGTTACCAGCTGCGACCAGCAAATTAAGAACAGTTTTCCGCAACTTCCGTCCTAGCTGATGATATCAAACTAAGCAAGAACATTACGTTTGGTATGCTGCTAAAATGTTAGATAATTTTATAGTTCGTTATAAGTTTTTCGTGGGGCCCAGCTGGATTTCTAAAGTTGGTTATATGGCCAGCGATGGCGGAAGCATTTCTAAAGTGGGGGGGCCTAAACCAAAGATCAGATTTCTTTCGTTTGCAATCAGGGCCGGCAGTGGCGTAGTGAGAAATTTTATAAAAGGGGGGGGGCGCCATAATTTCCACATTTTTTTCAAACGTATTTTTTCAGCAGAATTAATTTGAAGCTGATTAAGAAACAAGAAAAGCTCCAGGGGGGGTCCGGGGGCATGCTCCTCCGGAAAATTTTTGAAAATTTTGATGTTGTGATGGCTATTCTAGTCCCTTTTGAATAACTTTCAGGCAAATTGTGTTTAAATTTTTTGACCCTATTCTAAGTGCTGCATTTTGTTCGCACATTTTTAATTATGCGTGCTTAAAGCAAAAGGCTTATAGCTATGGAAGAGGTTCGAAATTGTAAAAAATTTGTATGCATCAAAAACATCTTTGAAAATGGCTGGTGGGAGGATGCATACCCCTCTGGATCCGCCCCCCCGCCATAAGCTACACAAACCATCACAAGAATCTGACATATTTCAGTCACTTGGTACCATTAGTATTGTTCTTGTTTACTAAAAGGCAGAGTCAAAAGGAAGGGGGCATGGCACAATGGCCCCCCTGTAAATACGCTTCTGAGGGCCGGATTTAGACAATGAGAGGCTCTAGGCTATTAGATCACACTGATTGGAATAGCAAAAAACAGGTCTTCACGTCCTCAGATGTTCCCCTGAAAATATCGGTATAGTGAAGAGCAAAAAAAAAGTATACACGTCCTCAGATGTTCTGTTTTCCACTAAAAGTATCGATAAGAGAAAAAAAGGTCTTCATTGTTCGTGATGAGGCCCTAGGTTTTAGCCTGCTTAGCACATACGCAGTGGCGTAGCAAGACATTTTAAAAGGGAGGGGGGAATAATTTCACATCTTTTTAGGCGCATTCTTTGTGGCAGAACTAATTTGAAGCTGATTGAAGAACAAGAAAAGTTCTAGGGGTCCGGGGGCATGCTCCCCCGGAAAATTTTTCAAAATTTACATGCTGTAACGGCTATTTTAGTGATTTTAGAATAATTTTCAGGCAACCTTTGTTTAAATTTTTTGACCCTAATTCTGAGTGCTTCGCCAAATGTGATGCATTTTGTACGCACACTTTCGATTATGCGTGCTTAAGGCGTAAAGACTCACTGCCAGTGGCGTTAGAAGTGTACTTTTAAGTAGGGGGGGCTGAAATTTGTGTTACCTATACCAACCTCTGGGGGGCTTCACCCTCAAGACCCCCCTCTTTCTTATCGCAACATACATCTTTCTATCATGCACTTTGCCTTAATAAAAGTCACTTGGACACTGCTTGAGGAGCTCAAGCTTTCCTCTAGCTAGCACAACACACAGTGGGCAGATCGACGTTTATAAACGTGCTAACCTCACTAAAATATGCCAGACTCTTTTGATGGTTTCTGTAGCTTATGGCCTGAGGCGGATCCAGGGGGTAGGATCAGGATGAGGGGTATGCATCTTCCCATCAGCCATTTTAAAAAATGTTTTTGAGGTATGCAATTTTTCCATAATTTTGATTTTCGAACCTCTTCGATAGCAATAAGCCTTACGCTTTAAGCACGCATAATCGAAAATGTGCGTACAAAATGCATCATATTTGGAGAAGCACTCAGAATTAGGATCAAAAAATTTAAACAAAGGTTGCCTGAAAATTATTCAAAAATCACTAAAATAGCCATTACAGCATGTAAATTTTCAAATTTTTCTTCGGGGAAGCATATTCCCAGGGCCGGGACCCCCCTAGAACTTTTCTTGTTTTTAAATCAGCTTCAAATTAATTCTGCCGAAAAAAAATGCGCTTGAGAAAAATGTAGAAACTATGCCCCCTCTTTTTTTAAATTTCTTGCGACGCCACTACTCCTAGGATAAGCTAGCTTATTCTAATTTGATGCTTCGTCGTTTCGCTGTTATTTGCCCAAAAGTCCCTTTTAAATTAAGAGAAAATTTAACTGTGACATCATAATAAAGCTCTAAGAGCTTTGAATACGAAGTCACCAGGAAATTCAACAGCTTTTGCGATTTTGTTCACCCGTGTCACAAAGTTGCAAGAGTTAATACGTTGGTTTGATGGCTACAATGAAGAAAAAAAACGAATAACAAGTGACGCCATAAGCCATCGTTGAAGTGCAGTAGAGTGTACTGCAGGTATAAATTTTTGAAAGGGGGGGCTGAAGGAGGGCTTAAAACTTCTATGGGGAGTTGAAAAAAATGTAGGGGGGCTTCAGCCCCCACCTTCCAACGCCCTTGCTTACTGCTATCAAACAGGTTCGAAGTTATGGAAAAATTGTATACATCAAAAGTCTTTTTGAAATGGCTGGTGCAGGGCTGCGAACTCGAACTTGATCTTTTTGCCGAACTGGAACTTGAACTCGAAAAATGTCTGAACTGAGAACTCAAACTCTCAAATATTTTGGGCAGAGAACTTGAATTAGATCTCGAAGATATTTTAAGAAAGTTCGAGTTTATTTTCATTTACACATGCTCAAGGTAATCACTTTTTTTCTAAACTCGAAAGAACTTAATAAATTTTTTCTGGACTCGAACTCGAATTCGCAAAAATGAAAATGCTGAACTCGAACTTGAAAAATAAGCAGAACTCGAACTTAAATTCGATACAAAATCGACCGAGTTCGCAGCCGTGGGCTGGTGGGAGGATGCATACTCATCACCCTTATCCTACCCCCTGTATCCGCCGGTGGCCATAAGCTACAAAAAAACGTTAAAGAAGAGTCTATAGCATATTTCAGTCACTTGGCACCATTAGTTTTGTTCTTTTTTACTAAAAGGCAGAGTCAAAAGGGGGGGGAGAGACATGGCCCAATGCCTCCTCTCCCCCTAAATACGCTCCTGCTTATACGTAAATCCGGCCCTATGCCTACAACCCATATTTAGATTAGGCTATCCACAAGTGACATATGTACAATTTACGTGGGCTACATACCCACGGTTTTTGCTTCTAGTTTCTGTTCCCCCCACCCCACAAACAAAATTTTAAAGAAGACATCTCTGGATTAAAGCTCTTTCCTAGGTTCTAAGTTCGATGGTAGGCCTATTAAGTTTCAAATACATTCATGCAGAGGCAATATTATATAAATAAACGCAAAAATTAGGGTTCCCCAGCCCCCCACTGAAAAAAGTGGGGAAACCAGGGCCCCTCCGCCCCCCCTCCCCCGCTTCCGCCACCTATGTATATGGCTCTCCAACAAAAAATATTGTACACGGATCTGTACAGCAACTATACGATACAATTTTTGTGCGTAAAGTGACGGAGGCTTCAAAACAGTTAAAGTATAGGGGTTAAAGATTGTGAAGCAGAGCCAAGTCACGTTGTACCGCTTTCAGAGAAACAATCGCAAAATAGTGAATAAAAAACAAATCATTTGGGTTCGAACTCTCTGAAAGATATTTCTACCAAATTCCTCATCAAAAATCGGATAAAATTTTGTACAACAACAAATTCAATAAAAATCTCATTTAATGTAGGCTTAACAGATCTCATTTAACGGCTGGTTTTTTAATGATTTAATTATGAAGTAGAAATTTTAGTTTCGGCTGTCTCTGGGGTCTTGACTTACCAATTTGCAATTGATCAATTCAAATCGTTGAAGTTTCGAAGAATAAATTAATTATTGGCAAGAAATTATTTTAGTTTTGTTGTGATTTGTAACTTTGGGCTTTGCCGCGCTCTAAAAAATCTGAGACCATACGTTTGAGTTTATTCTTGAAAAGTAAGCTAGCATTTCAGGTCGAAATTCATATAGCCATATTGCTAAAGGGTTCATTTAGTTTCAGAAATAAAGCCAAAAACAGTGGTGGTTAAAAAGGTCGAAGGCAGAGTGGATCTACGCAACGTTTCTCTCTCTTTTTGTTTCCAAACTTCTTCTTGTGATAAAGTAGAAGATCCTCATCCTCACAATCTTCAATAACGCAAGAGTTTCTTCACGCATTTTCCTAAAACAAGTCAAGAGCATCACGAAAAATGTTAAGGCTCAGTGTCTGGCAGGCCTTGGGTAAATCCGAGATGTTTTTATTTTCGTTATGCTTGTATGTAGCGTATATGTTCAAATTATATTTTCCGCCACTAACCTAGTCGGTTGGCTTATAGTGGCAAGAGACATCTCTGTTGACGCGGGAGAGTTAGAGTTTGATTCCCTGTCCTGATCACACCGGAGTGTGCTGTTTCGTTTCAGCTGTGATGCCCAGGCGCCATGATGCGGTGATGGGCCCCGCCACTCGTTACACTAAAATAATAAAGTGTAACTTCATTCGGTGGAACACCACGAGTACAATGAAGATTCAATTTTTTTTTTTACTTTTGCGCCTAAGTTTTACACCAGGGAGCAGGGCCGGATTAAAGGTTCGATGGGCCTGGGACTGTTTTATCATCAAAGGCCCACGTGCATTTCACCCCTTTCAGTAAACAATGACCGTATACGGTGAAACAAAACAAAAGTGTTCGCAAATATAATTTTTTAAAACGCATTGTCAGCCAATAACATTCTATGGGTTTAGACAGAGCAGAGCAGTGTTAATAACACCATTGGGGTCTGTTACAGTATATTCCCAAATTTTGTTTTCCGTACAAGAAAAAGCTAAAGAATTCAACTTCTTCTGGTCCATGGGTGAACAAAGCTTATGGCTTTGCCCTCTAGCCCCCTGCTATCATAACAATTAAGAAACGGCATACCATGCGCACTTAGTTTTGCAATCTGATGCGTACCCTCGAAGGTAAGATGCGCATCTGATTGAATTTTCTCGAAGGGGTAGCTAAATTTTGAGAATTTTTTACGCAGTTTATCGTCATTCGAAAGAGTTAGATTAGAAGAATTAATTTGATAGGCCCACATGATGAGGAGCAAGAATAGTTCTCAAGCGATCCAGGGGCAAGCTATCCCGAAAAAAAATTTTAAATGGATACTGCAATTGCGATTTTTGACATCTATTGATCAAATTTTGGTGGCAATGTTTGTTTAGATTTTTTGTCCCTAATTCTAATTTCTTGCCCAAATAAGATGTACCGGCATGTCGTATAGGTACAAGTACATCTTCGATTGACGTCAAAAGGGTTCGAGTTTTGGAGAAAAATATAATTTGCAGATTATTCCTGCTTATTCGCTTGCCCCCAAACCCAGCGTCCCCCATACACTTTTAAAAGCAGTTAAAGTAAAAATTGCTTAAAGACTGTTAGATAAAAGGGGCATGAAATATGAAAGGTATCTTTAAACTTCTCGAGAGGTTCTTTAAATTTCTCAAGAGGTTAACACCCCAGCCCTCAACTTTCCGCGTTCTTGACAACAAAATACTCGTGACTATATTTCTAAAAAAGATCACGTCAGTTACTTTTAATAAGTTGCAGTCGGTTGGCCTATTTTTGTGGTGAGCCTGGGGCTGCAACCCCGTCAGCCCTCACCTTAATCCCGTTCTGCCAGCGAGTAAGAGTGGACCTACCACGTAATCCAACATCTGTCTTTTACTCTAAAATTGCAAACAAACATGCCGGAAGATTGAACGTACAGTTTGGTAAAAGATACAAGAAATAGTGGTCAGCAATTATCAAAAATTAAAACTTAACGAGCCTTACCTTGATGACATATTATAAAATATAGGATTTAGACATTCACTGATTCGTAAGGACAAATATTCAAGGAATGCAAATAGCCAATCACTTCTTGCAACAGCATATGGACTGACAGTGCTCATTTTTGTGTGGTGATCAAGAGTGAAAAAATGATAAGCTTAAAAAGAAAGAGTTGTGAAATCACAAATCAGTTCAGAGCTAAGTCGATATTTTGAAATATTTTGTCCTCCTGTCACAAGAAAGCTAGCAAAGCGCTACGACGAACTCACTTAGAAGTTACCGGCTAGGTACCTTAGATCAGGGCTTCCCAAACTGGGGGTCGCGACCCCGCGAGGGGTCGCGTAACAAACTTCAGGGGTCGCATAGAGTACACAAATTTTACGCAAAGTATTGCGTATTATGCAATTGCATAATATGCTGTCGTGCTTTTTAGACTTTTAAAACTGGTGCAATTGCGCAAACATCATTCTTAACCTAGCTAAAGATTCTGGCCTATTTCTAGGCTAGTACGAAATAGTGAGGCAGTGAATGAATACTGTAGTTCTATGTATAAACTGTTTTGTTTCGTCACTTCGGTATCACGTGACACAGCTGGAGGCATCTTTTTGTTTCATCGCTTCGGTTTGCGACGCCATGTAGAACTCCGCTCGCAAGAGGCTAGCACCGGTAGCTAAAAACGATTTTAAGCAATGGATGGCTAGTTAATCAATGGCTAGCCTTAAAGCCGAATATCCCAAAGATGGCACGGGCCGACTTTTTTGCAACCCGGACCGCCCACGGCCCAGAACCTCTTACCCAATAGCGGTAACCGACCCGGCAACTCATCTCAAAAATAAAGCCCGGCCCGCCCAAAGCCCATTCTTTTATGAACCTTTAACCACATTTAAAAGAAAAATGAGAGTTGAAAGAAATATTAAAAATTGGCAGCGGCTTGTTAGCGGCCCAATATTAAACTAAACATAGAACTGGGCCTTTAGCGGACCACCAAAAAGACCGGTTAACGGCTCGTTAGCGGGTCTCTGAGCGGCTTGTGCCATCTCTAGAATATCCATCATTATCGGACTCGGCAGTAACCACACTCCGGCCGTTTGTTTCGACGTGTCAGTGCGAGTCAGCATGTTCAACGTTTACTTCAAACATTGTTCCTGCCTAAGCGACATTGAAATTGTCTTGAGACCGGCATTAACAAATATCGAGCCGCGACTGGATTTGGTTTGTAGGAGAAAGCAATCGCACCCATCACATTAATATAAATGTGCTTGCTTTTTTGCTTTTGTTTCTTAATAAGCTGCTTAAGAATATAAACTATAGACATTGCAGGCATCAACAGCTCAGATGGCCGAGTGGTAAAGCATCCGCCTCGGAAGCTGTAGACTTTGGTTTGATACCGAGTCGGGTCAAACCAATGACTTTACAGTTGATATTCACAGCTTCCCTACTTGACGCTCAGCATTAAAGAGACAGTGTGGAAAACAAGCTGGCAAGTTGACTTGTTGTCCCTTTAGGGAAAGACACTTAGCGGGATTCCCCCATCTTGGTGTGGTAGACAGATGGCAGGCAAATCCTAAGCGAGCTCGTATAGTGCATTAGTTAGTTGCATATTTATCCTTCTATCACGAGAAAGCGATCAATGCGCTATACGAGCTCGCTTAGGAGTTGCCAGCCGTCTGTCTACCACACCAAGATGGGGGAATCCCGCTAAGTGACTTTCCCAACGGCACAACAAGTAAACCTGCCGGCTTGTTCTCCACACTGTCCCTTTAATGCTGAGCGTCAAGCAGGGAAGCTGTGCATCCCAATTTTATAGTCATTGGTTTGACCCGACTCGAAATCAAACCCGAGTCTACAGCTCAAGAGACAGACGCTCCATACTACTCGGCAATCTGAGCTGTTACTCGGCCATTGATCGCTTTCTCGTGATAAGAGGATAAATATGCGACAAAAATAAATAATTGAGTAACGGTAACTTATTTTAGTTTTCGCCTTTCAATAATTAGCCTATCACAAATGCATATTTCGCACTGTTTGTTATTTTAACCGTGAAGGGTCGCCAATAATTTTAGGAGATTAAAAGGGGTCGCGAGCGAAAAAGTTTGGGAAGTCCTGCCTTAGATTATAGGAAGGAAGGGAAATCATGTTAAGTGCTTTTTTCCAAACGCACAGTAAACTTGCCAGCTTGTTATCCACACTGTTCCTTTGATGCCGAGCGTTAAGCAGGGTGGCCATGAAAACCAATACCAACTGGTTTGGAATCAAACTCAAGTCCGCCGTTGCGGAGGCAGCCGCTGCATTCAATGGGCCCTTTAAACAAACGTCGATTGGCAACATGGCAAGGACATTATAGCATCTTGTTATAACGCATAATCTTCTTGTTAGCAAATTTTTTGAATTTGAGTGAGTTGTTGTTAAACTAACGCTGTTGTATAACCGCTTTACAACAGTGCATTTTAAAAACAGATAGCAAACTGACCTGATCTAGGCAAATAACCGAGTAGAAATGAGCCTACGATGAGAAGCAATTGAATAAGAATCTGTTTTTCTTTCCTTCTTCTGCTTAATTCACTCGAGTTAGGTTGATTAGAACCTCGCAAACCTATGATACGAACAGTTGCTAACTATTTAATTTATTATTTACTAGACGCTTACGCATAGGCCTATTACGTAAATTTTAACAGCAAAAAAAGCTAGTATCTATGGTAAGGACAATCTTGGAAAACCTCAACTGGCTTACCAACACTAAAGTGCCCGGGGGAAGCGCCAAGACCTTCACTTCCTCTTTCAAAAAAAAAATATAAAATCACTCAGTTTTTTAAATATCTTCAGCTTTCTTAAAGTTAAAATCATGCATAAAATAGAGGAAGCAAAATCTTACCGAGGTAAACTTAAAAAAACATAGAAGCAGCGTCTTCAAACTCAAATACCGAAAAGAACTCTGCGAGGAAACCAAAGCGTATATAACAGGGATGGCGAACCACTCACCCGCGGGTCACTAAGAGACCCACTTGCACATTTGAATGACCCACTTGTAGTTTGGAAAATCTTACGGAAAAAACGGTAACGAACATTAACGGATGACTTTTTTTTGCTCTTCACACGATTTTGGGCGAATAATTGGACATCTGCGGACGTGATGACCTTTTTTTGCTTTTTGGGCGGAAAATTGGACATCATCGTTAACTGCCCAGGACCCCGCGATCTCTTAATCCGTTCCTGGTTCAAGCCCGTCGTTAATATTATTTCATCCGTAACCTACGTTTTTTCTTTTTTCGGTTTACGACCTTAAATTTGATCCACTACTTAAAAAGGTTCGCCATCCCAGGTATATAAAGAGGTGCAGATTTTTGCAAAGCAAGGCGCAAGTGTAATTCAAGATAATAATAAGGTGTGGTAAGCAACACAAGACTTTACCAAATAAGGACAAGAGAGAAGCAGGAAGTGGCTAGAAAAGGTATGGTGCCAAGAATCGCGTCAGAAAAACAAAGTGAGGGGTCGAAGCCAACCCAAGCCAAAAATGAAAATGGAAAATCAAATGGCTGTGCTGGAACAGACAATATCATTACATTTTCCAACACATAAGTTAATTAAGGAGTGAGCAGCTAAACAAGTGTTTTTCCTGCAGTGCTCACTATTACGCCACAACATAACGAAATTATAAAAACACAAAATCTAAGCCAAACAAAATCAAAAACTTTGACAAAAAAATGACTATAATTTTTTCTGGTTTTAACTCATGTTCTCCTGGCAGCATAGTAAACTTGGTAGACCCGTAACAATAGTAGCAATAGACGTTTAAAGCGTTTTAAGGACTCGTTTGCGATCTCTAAAATTAGGAAAAATTGTAGAGAAAAATAGCATTTCTATTCTTTTGGCTCCTTGAAAAAAAAAATTCATAAGACGGTCCCGCACCTCTCATTGCGTTTCTTTTTTTCTGCATCAGTAATATTTGACAAGCTATTGCAGTCATTAACAGCACCACAAGGACCATTGGAATGTAAAGGAAAGTAATGTATAAAAACTTCGCGTATTGCCGAGCTGTTTCGACGCTGAAAAATATGTCGATATTTGTTTAGAGCGTACAGTAGTTTTTTAACCGTTTCTGCTCATGGCCTGCAGAAATGATAAACTATGGCGGTAATCCAACGACTTTACTAAAAAGCACAGTGAGTATTGCGACATCATTAGGGAATGCTGATGTCAATGATGTTGCTTTCTAGCCATCTGTGGCCCACCGAAAACAGGAACTTGGTTCACTATATACAGGGCCATGGCCCCCAGGTTAAATAGTTTGATTGCTAAGCTACATGCCTCGCGGTAAGCATTATTATCGCGTCAAGGCGCTGTAAGTGATGGACGGTTTCCTACAACCGCAACTCACAGGCACTCCGTGTATATCCTGCTCCTGTTGCATTCATTGCACCTAGCAGTTAATTTTTTTTTTGATAGAATCACTACTATCTCGACACGAAAATCAGCTTTTTTCCACGGCCACTATGTGGCGTGGCTGTATACCCAAATGTCGTACCTCAATCATGTTGCCTAAGTGACGCTTGCTAAACTTTTATTTATTTCAAACTAGGCAACGTGTTTGCTTTTAGAAAGTTCGCTTTCACCGACCTCTCTGCAGTGAGGCTACAAGATGGCCACTTCGCAGATCGCGAAATGCCAGTTCGATTCCGGTAAACAATTCCAAACCACAAAGCTGGGGGGAAGAATCCGCTGCCAAAGCAGGCTATCCACACAAGCAAAATACAAATCTGAAAAAAATTGTATTTGGTTACATTGGTTTCAATCACAAAAAATTGAAACAGTGCAAACGTAGAAGGCGTATGCGACCATAAGCGATGACCTATTCAGGGGGAGGCACCAGGGCACTGCCCTCCCCCCCTTCTTGACGTATGCATGCAGACGTGGCCTTTCATTGTCTAAATCCGGCCCTGAACCACGCAAATTTTTTGCATAGTACGCCCCCTGACCATAAGCATACTTAAGAATAAATCTAGGGGATATATTTTGCTAATTTTGTTTCCATGGCCAGATGGCCTTATACTTGTGGCTAAATTTACCAGGGAAAGAGACGAAGATAACGCGACAGTTTGTGTTTCAAGTAAGACGTTAAGGTTGTTATGCACTTTGTTCATAGAATCGCTTCCGAAGAAGTACTGTAACTAGAGCGATCAGTTAATCCATGTTATAATTGAAATTTCAGATTTAACTTGAGCACGAAAATTTAAAATCGCTTCGACAGCTAATTTTTTTTGATTATACCAGTTTAATATGAACAATACCCAGTGCTCTAGTTATAAAAACACTTATGGGGGTATGGTGCAAGCATTTCACGCAGACGTAAAAGAGGAATGGTCCTTACAGTATTTATAGGGGAATGGCTTACGCCAAAATGTTTTATGAGAGTATGGTGTTGTTTTCCGGGGGGACGGCATCCCTCGCATTCCCCCTCAACTCGAGTACTGACCATACCGTTTAGCTTTTTGCTGACATGATAACATCAAAGATAAAAAAAATCTCTACTGTGCACTTGTTATATTATGCCGAAGCGTGCAGCGAGTGGTGGGGCCATTTCCGCGGCTTAACGCCTAGGCAACACAGCTCTGTTGAAACATCGAAGCGGTGGTGAGCTGTTGGCGACACTGCGTTTGATTTGATTGGCCACGGAATTGAACCCCACACTTGCCGTACCGACGACATTGTATTTAACCACTACACCATCCGTCCGGTTAGGATCAAAGTATTAATTTATGATTCCATACGAAATCAAAAATACTACGGGACTTTCTTTTCAAAAAATTTTGCATTTTTTGGTTTCAAATTCTTAAAAGTTAAAAATAGTCTGTGTTACATAAAATTTTACCTCAAGCGAACGGCTAATTTTAAAATTTCTTACGCGGTTCAATTCAAAATGAAGAAAATAATAACATCAAAGAACTTCATTTCGTAGGAAATGTAATCTCATTTTAATATGGCAAATATTTGGTTGTAGATATCGTTTTCAAATTCAGATTTTATAACTCTTGTTTAAACAAAAACAAGATTTTACAGTTTACTTCGTCTTGTGAACAAAAGAACAGGGAGTTTTATGTAAGATCGAAAGCACTTGCTTTCATGCTTTATTATTCATTTGACGTACCGTAGTCTAAACAATTTTTATGTATTTTAGTATCATCTTATAATCAGTCATTTGCTGCCCGGCGGCTCCGGCATCAGATTACGATGGCCGAGTGGCTAAGGCCCCATCTCCAGTAAAGACTTGCTGCAACCATTAAGATTGGAGATACGTCATCGGTTGGTGCGGGCGTGAGTTCGAATCACTCGTAATCAGATTTTTCTGATTTCGTTTGATTTAGCCTAAGATTTTGATGGGTTAGATACAAGTTCAATTCATTAATCAAACTTCTTTATCAGCCAATTGATTGGAAAGAGTATCTATTTAACACAGCTCTACAGACTGTTTCAAGCCTAACAGGTATTCATCAGGATCAAAATCTGAACATAAATAACAAACGAAAAAAGTTTGCACTCATCTAGAGATGGCAAGGGCTGACTTTTTTGCAACCCGGTCCGCACGGAGCTTTTAGTCCAATAAACGTATCCGACCCGACCACTCATCCCAAAATTAAAACCCGGCCGCCCAAAGCCCATTCTTTTTATTTACAAAATCATTTATCGTGAAAATTGATCGGGATTTGAAATTGGTAGCGCTCGTTTGCAGCCCAGTAAGACACATAAGAGAGAACTGGGCCGTTAGTGGACCAGTAAATAGACCGGTTAGCCTCTCATTAGCGGGTTTCCTAGCAGCCCATGCCATCTCTTTACTCATCACCGCAATATCCGCCCACTATTTTCCGTTTCCCATGTGCTATTTACCGTACTATTTATCCATCCGTATGGCTTGCTAAAGGATATGATGCCGGTCCACCAACCTAACGTTAAAAGATCCGCTGGATGCTGTCACAGCCAATCCAGACTTGCTTTTTAATTTTTTAAAAATGCTTCTAAACTGACGACTAAATTTTGCTTCCAAAGATTTTACTTTTCAAAATATTGTTCGAAGGCGATTATTAACTATGCAATGGAATCAACTGTGATGACATATGCTACAGAAGCTAAATTTTGGCGTAATCATGGGTGGGCAACTTTTTAGTCGGCAGGCTATATGTGGGAAAATAATGTCCTTGGCGGGCCGGATTATAAGACAAATCGTATTCAATATCTGAATCAACTACTATTTAGGGCCCCATTGATTGGAAGAGCAAAAAATATTCTTTGGCTGGATTCACGGAAGGAGTTTGTATTTCCGTAAGTGCCGACGGACCGCATAAAATGGTCTCGCGGACCGTACGTTGCTCATGCCTGGAGTGAATTGTATCTATTGCTGTATAGACAAGATTTTGATATCAAGGACCATCTAATGTCTGGACTATTGCATAACCAGCCAGTTTACATAGTGGTTAAAGATATTGCTATCGGCGCGGAAGGTCCCGGGTTCGAATTCCGAGAAGGTCAAACCGGACACAGTGTCGTCAGCAGCTCGATGCCGCAGCTACGTTTCTTCGGAGCTATGTTGCCCGTGCGCTAAGCCGCGCGAACCTCTCGTTATACGCTTCGGCGTAATAGCGCAATAATAATAAAGATTTTATTAGATCTTTTGATTTCCAATAATATTTTCGTAGCCCAGCGGCATTCCATTTCTGTGAACAGTGTAAAGACGAAGTATGACTGTTTTTGAACTCCGTTTCACAGCAATCGCAGTATTTCATAGTTGTGCTTCTTTCTTGCTGGAATTTGAGCTGGTGGTTGTGCCTCTTGTTGTAATCAGCTGCAGTTTCATGTTCATCGGTAATTGAGGCCCCATATTCGTTATCATTATCATTTTAAATATTTCATGCAATATCCGCTACTTGCCCTAGTACGTTAAACAATGCTTATTTCAAATTACTTTGCTTTCAACAAATATACTTAAGTCAGCGTTTTTCAAACTGGGAGGCGCGGACTGTTCTTAGGGGAGGCGCGAATGTTGACCGAAAACCTTCCTGCTGGACTATTCTAAGGGAACTACCTGCTGGACTATTCTTAGGGGAGGCGCGAATGTTAACGACTATTCTTAAGGGAGGCGAGGAAACACAAAGTTTGAAAACCACTGACTTAAGTGATTTATATGCAAATATTAAGTCATAGATTACCTTAGTACGCTTAAGGGTGAAGATGGTAAATCGAGGAGGCCAACGAATTGAAACAAACCGGAGCACAGAAAACAAAAGAATGTGCAAAGCAGTGACAAAAGATGTCCAAACGTCTATTCCCCAAAACATCTGCACAAAAAGCAAGACTTCATTCAGTAGCAGAGGCGATTGGTTTTCAAATTATGTTAAAATAAAATTTTGTCATACAACATTTTATGAATACAATAAATATGGGACAGAAATAGCTTAAGAAGAAAAAATTAAGCCACATCATATCTCAAAACTGGACGTTTTGACTACCGGTACATAGATTCAGCTGTCATCATCAGCAATGCAAGCGAGGCAGTACAAAACTGAAACAACTACAATTTACGATTCTACTGTAATATCAATTTGTAGCATAAATTCTTTCAGTTTTGTACTGTCTTGCTTTGACGGCTGAGTGCTGATGATAACAGCTGAATCTATGTTGTCGAAACCTCTAGTTTTGAGATTTACTGTGGCTTTACTTTTATGAAGTAATAATAATCTTTCGTAAAACAACTTTACAAAAGTGAAGCTGCTGCTAGAACCACAAAAGTATAACAACTTTAAAGGGAATTAAACCCGAGTTTACAGTTTTTGAGCATGGTTGACAAAATTTTATAGAAGTAGGAAAAACCTAGAACAGAAACAGCATTTTTAAGAGCACAAAAGGGCGTAAAAGGAATCATTCGTTTGAAGTCATGGCCACTTGTGAACGTATTGCTACCACGTTGATGACATACAAAAACGTGATGGGCTTACTAGAAAAATTTCATCCAGAATTGCTGAAAGAAGAAGTTACATTGCGTCTACCAACGTTTCGCAAAAAAGGTCCAATAGTTTTTATAGCCCATACCTTGCACAATATTTCGGACCAATTCCATTCTTCGTAGCCCCAGGTCAAACGGTAAAGTCCAAGAATGCTTACAATTGCTGAGAGCAGGTCAGAAACACTTAAACTCATCAGCAAATAATAAAATGTAGTCCTGCAAAAAATAAGCAGTATTGCATTTCGAAATTTAGCAAAGGTTTTAACTTTTATGCAAGTCTCGTCAGCACTATATGTTTTAGCCTTCTGCGAAGCTCTAACTCAGGGATTCTCATCCAGGGGCCATCAGCCCCTTAGGGATCAACGGGACATTAACCTGGGGGCTACGTTCGCAAGATTTATCAATGGTAATTCCGTATGTAAGGACAGTGGACTGCTGTGGCCAACATGAACGAAATACCGACAGAAAATATTTTTGCTGAGCAGGAGGCCACTGGTGTTAAGAGTCTCGAAAAGGGGGCTCAAACCATGAAAGACACGTATTGCAAAAACTGTGGAAGGAATTTTTTCAAAGTACTGTAACTTGTTTTCGCTGCAACGACCAGGGGTGTCTTGGTAAAATTCGAACTAGGGGGGCCCTGTTCAGTGTTAAAAATTCAGTGGTTTTAAACGCCAATAATCCATAGCATTTGAATCGTGCAAAACTTAATTGCTTTGGTTTCAGACAGCTACAGTATGTTTTACAACGTTTGTTACAAGCTTATATCCAATTCCAAGACATTAGTTTATGTCAGGCATGGGCAACATACGGTCCGCGAAACCATCTTATGCGGGCCGCCGGCACTTACAGAAACATAAACACCTACCGTAAATCAAACCGAGGACTTTTTTTTTTGCTCTTCCAAATTCTAACCAGTGCGGCCCTAATATTGGCAGTCAGTTGTTTAATATTAAACACGATTCATCCAATAATCCGGCCCGCCAAGGACTTCGTTATCCCACATATGGCGCGCCGACTAGAAAAGTTGCCCACCCATGGATTATGTAGTTACAAGCACACAAGCACTAAACATTCAAAACTCAGAAGAGTGTAGTAGACGTAGTGTTGGAGATGGTGAAAAAATGACAGCTAAGTTTTCGAGTTTTCCTGAAAATTATTCAAAAAGCACTAAAATAGCCAGTACAACATGCAAATTTTTAAAATTTTTCCTGGGTAGCATGCCCCGGACCCCCAGAGCCTTTTTTGTTTCGCATTCAGCTTGAAATTAGTTCCGCCATAAAAAACTACGCTTGAAAAAATGTCGAAATAATGCCCCCCTTTATTTTAAATTTCTCGCTACCACTACGCCACTGCCAGTGATGGGCGCGATAAACCCTTTTGTACCAAAGCGATACCGATAGCTTCAAAACACCCTGTGAGATACCGATAAATTTCAATTTCCTAAAGCGATATCGGTAATCGATAAATTATCGCCGCTAAATGTTGCGGTAAATTTTCAATACGCTTGACGAAAATTTTTTGGAAAGTCAAATTGCAAAAATGTTTTATAGACTTTTCAAGAAAAGAGAGCAGTTCACCGACTCTGTTGTGGCATCAAACAAAACACAAACATTTTTTAAATTACAACAAGACTTTATGGACACCATGTACTCTTTCCATAGCGCAAACTCACCAACTTTGAACACTGTGTGCGTAAAGAATCGTTTATCGCGATAATTTATCGGCGATAACAAAATGTATTACAAAAGCGATATCGGTAATAGATAAATTCAAACTATATTTTGAGCAATAACGATTATCGGTAATACATTATCGCCGATTAATTATCTCGATAAATGCCAATCTCTGGCCACTGCTTCTATAGTGCTGCAGTTGAGCGACTTTTTCGCATTGGAAAAGACATTTTAAAGCCGGGTCGCTGTGATCTTAGTGTTGTATGTGGGTATAAACGCATGATCTTGTGATCTAAACGCATGATCTTGTGATGGGTCGCTGTGATCTTAGTGTTGTATGTGGGTCATAACGCATGTCACAAATGCGGAAAGAAAGGGCATTTAAAATCAGTTTTGTTGTATGTGGGTCATAACGCATGTGGGTCATAACTTTGAAATGTTATAGTTTTGAATCATGTATGTGGGTCATAACTTTGAAATGTTATAGTTTTTGAAAGGTAATCTCAATCGTTATTATTGTATAAGCGTTTATCGTGTTAAAATCGCCTTTTTGTTTGGTTTCAATATAAAGATGAATGACTTTGGTTTGAATACACACCATGGAGCTCTACATGTTAAGAATAGTGTTTTTTGCGGCATACACAAAAGTAACTGTAACTAGATACTTTTTTTAAATTTGTAACTGTAACTAAGTTACTTTTTTTGCGAAGTAACTTGTAACTGTAACTAGTTCCTTTTTAAAAGTAACTTGTCCACCACTGCTGAACAGTGTTCAAGGCAGTCTCGGTTGCGAATTTTTGTTGGACAGACTCGAATGTGAAAACACTGAATATTAAGTAGCTGTAAAAGTTTACTATGACTTGAATAGTTAGGCTCCCTTCAAGCATTTTTTAGAACAAGGGGGACCCAGCCTATCGAGCTCCCCCACCAAGGCACCCCTGGTAACGACATGTAAAATTTTTAGAAAACTGCTTAGCGTTGGTGTAAATTTTTAATTTTGTTTATTTTTCTTTACAAAAAAGCAACCTACCGGTAAGGTTAGATATTCCATTAGCATTACAAAAAGTTTCTGCAACACGAAAATCTTACTTCAGTTTTTTCGAATACAGCACAGTTGAAATTGTAATCGTGTTAGCAAGTGTGCCAAACATGCATAATGTGATTAACGTTGAAGCTGCTGCAGCCACTTCGGCATTGCCAAACGGTAACAATGGTGGAGTTCTGCAAAAAATTATTGAGTTCACCTTTAAACAATATCATTTCCCAATCACGAGTGCGTTACAAAGACATGGCTATTGGTGCGGAAGGTCTGGGATTCGATTCCCGGTCAAATCAGACACAGTGGTAGCACCAGAGCTTCGTTAAACAAAAACAATGATTCACCAATACAAACATTAAAATACGAATACCAATATACTGTAGTTACTTTGTAATGAATAATTGAGAAGTCGAAGTAATCGCTGTAGAATTCATGATAGTTGACGTTCCACGCCTCGCAAAAGTTCAATGATGGTATAGTACCGGTATTTGACAGCAGCTAGCAGTTGAGGCAGTAAATAATCGGAAAATATTCACACATCAGTCATGTACTAGCTTAAAAATTTTTTCAATTGTTTGACTGGTCAACCCGGTAACCAAGTGAATAGTCGTCTGCCTCTGGAGCGGTAAACTGCAGTTTGATTCCGAGCCTAGTCAAACCAAAGACAAAGATTTAGGCTGACAAAAAATGGCGCTTTTTGTAATTAAAAGATGATTTTGTAGCTATACCGTAAATAAAAAAGTGAAATAATTATGATGATTTGCAAAGCAAACCTTTCTAAAATCATTTAATTCGTAAAAGATCTGCGTCTGAGCTCAAAAAAGCTGGCTACCTAAAAAGTTTTTTAAACTTTTAATTCTGACTGATATCGTTGGTAGTACCTCAGAGTTGACCCTAATAAAATCTATAAAAAGATTAGCTAAGTATTCTTTTTTAAACCATCAGTGTTGTCTGCACCTTAACTAGGCTAGAAATGAAATCAGTAAGCCCGGTGGCTGTGAGAAAAGAGAGCTTGACTTTCAATCACAAGGTCCTGGGTTAGCACGTGAGACTACTTCATGAGCGGTCAAACCGCGAAACTAGTTGTACAATTGGTTTTCAAAGCGTTCATTCAATAAGTCTTAAGACCTAACATATCTCTTCATACCTTTCATGATACTAGTTAGCCTACTACTGTATATTTGTCAAAAATTTACGGAATAGCCACTGCAGCTTTAATGTCTTCCTAACCGGACATCTGGATTTGCTTAAATTAAGCGTCTTTCCTCTTTTTGACAGCTTTTTTTCCACTTCTTAAAAAACAAAATTGACTTTAAATTTGCTTTGCTAAAATTTTCCTACTAAGAATCAGAATCAACTGGCCAAGAGCAAATATTTTGCAAAGACTTTATTTCCGAGCAGTAAAAAAGCGAAATCCAAAAGTAAACAAACCAATTGCTCGAAATAAATTTCAATCGGAGAAGTGTAAAAGCACAATAATGGAAAAATCAAAAAGTGTATCCATAGAAGCTTCTAGATCGGTCGACCTGGGGTTCGATTCTGATTTAGGTCAAACCAGCAATGACTTAAAAATTGATATTCACAGCTTCTCCGCTTGACGCTCAACAGGGAGAGGGTAAAGAACTAGTCGACAAGTTTTACGGTTGTGCAGTTGCGAAAGGCACTTTAAGGGATTCCCCCATCTCGAAGTGGTAGATAGTTGGATGGCAACATTATTTATAGTGACATTGCGTAATATATATCCTCGATATCAAGACTAGTTTAATTTTGTTATTCATTCAGGGTTGAATCCTCTGCCGATATGTAAGACCACCCGCAGATCAATAGGCTTTAACAGAATATTTTAAAGGTATGCAGCATCCCAAAAAAATAAGAAACACTGGTTTAGTATTTTTTTTAAAAAGGCAGCAAATTAGACAGCACACAGGGGCGTGCCCAGAAATTTGAAAAGGGGGCCGCGATGTAAAGCTAAGCCAGCAGGGCCGGAGGGGGGCGCGGCCCCAGCGCCCCCCCTGAGTACGCCCCTGTAGCAGTGGTGTCAAAGCCATAACTATTGACAACAAATACAAAAGCAAAATATCACATAGAACACAAATATTGCACTCATTTCAAAAATGAAAAAAGCGATTTCTCGCTCTTCGTCGCCTTTTTTTTTTTTTGACAATATTGGAGTTCTTTTAGTACATACAGATCGGACTTATGCACATCCATTAATATAGTAGGTGTGAGCAAGTTTTCATATGTACCATAACTTCCAACGTGGTAATGTAAGCTGTAATGCCAATGTCAGAATAGCCTGTTACTATAGGCTACTACATAAGCTGTTACCATCAAAACGCACGAAAAACACAAAGACCTTTGAGACACGTAATGTTACTGCCAAAGCAACGATTTGCGTTGCTAGCGAGTCAAAGTAGCCTACTTCTACGTTCATGATTTGACTTCAACTATTTATTTTTGAATCAAACTTAAAGCGAAGCGAAGTCCATCGCTAAAAAATAGCATTCTACGTATTACTGGCAAAGACTTTGTACCATTTGACGCCATCAATTCACTTCTCATGCAAACAAAACGCAACAAAAACGAGCTAACAACTCTGACCAGACGACCTTGAACTTCAAAGTTCTGAGGTGACCTGGGTCCTTGATGTTTTGGTCAGAACCATGTCTTTCTTCTCACCCATGACACTCCATAGGGCTAGCAAAGTGTTCTTGGTTTCTTTTCTCATCTTACTGCAAAAAAAAAAATTAATATTAGCAACGCAAATACGAAAGCCAAGCTGCGAATTCGAAGCTGTTTGATCGAGTTCGAGTTCCTCCAAAATTGGCAAATCCAAGTGTCAGTTCAAGTTCCTCATTTTTAAATGTGAGTTTAAACTGCGAGTTCAGTGCCTTTTAGCGAGTTTGTTCTGAGTTCAAGTAATTGTTAGCGAGATTAGGCTAAGTTCAAGCAATTCATAGAAGATTTTGGCTGCATAAGTTCAAAGCTCAATCAACTTTTTCAAGATCGAGTTCAGGGTTCAGGAGTTTTTGTTTTCAAGTTAGAATTCAGTAACAAAGATCGAGTTCAACGAGTTTGAGTTCACAACCCTGCATGAAATTAAAATATAGGGAATGCTTTCACAGTTTTGTTTTACTGTACTGTACTTCATTGCTCTTCAATTAGGGTGCACAGTGCACCCTTGAGTTCACGACAACTGCCTCTGGAGTGCATGAGTGAAATAGGTTGCATAGGGGTTCACCACAAAGATTTTAGATGTGCAGGTTGGTCACGGATGAAAACACTTTCTTAGGTGAAACTCATTGGAAAAATTTCGTTATTACATCAAGAAATTGATGAACAGTTGTTGCTATTACACATATATATAAATATAGCCTCTAAAGGGAAAGCGGGGCAAAGCGGTCATGTGGGGCAAACCAGACACCTCCATGCTATCACAAAACCAAAAGTCAAGAATTCTTTTTTGTGCCTAACAGCTAGAATTAACTGCAAGAGCGTTTTACAAAAAATTTTGGCAACACTACTTTTCTTTGTTTCGAAATAATCAGCTTTTAGTTGGTATGTCTATAATACCAATATGTCGTGACAATTTAAGGATACACAATAGACATCGAGGGTTTCGCAAAAGCTTTTTTAGACTTTAAGTAATTTTATCACGAGGGTGCATGAAATATAAAGTATTCTTGCAGGTGCATGAGAGAAAAAAAGGTTGAAGAGCCTTGCAGTACTATATGGGTAGAAGAAAGTGCTCAAAAATGTCCACCTTAGGGAAAAATAATATAATCCGAAAGCACTGGCGTTATCTATACAAAGAAAGTGTCCGATCATTTTTTTTAAAGATTTGGTTGTACATTAAAAAATACTTAAAACATTTTTCTAGATCACCTAGAATTGGTTTACCTCGCAGAAATTCCCGTGCATACGAAAAGATGACGTCAATTTCAACGAAACAAAATAGTTTTGTCAAAGCAACCTAACACGTACAAATAACGGAACTAAGTTAGACTTTAAAATTATGTAGGTTTTAACCTTTGTGGTATTTACTAGTTGCTGCTTTATTTTTACTTTTTCTTTTAATTTTGTAGAATTGTTATCACTGCAAAAGGAAAAAATAGGCTTTGAGAAGTGCACTAGAGCTCACATTTTGTGCCTAATTCATCCTTGAAATTTAAAAACAATCTAGTTATTTTTAGGTGCTAAACAAAACATGCAAAAACCAAAACTAAAAAACAATTTTCGTTGAATAAAGAAACTGAAAGATGCTGAATGATTTACAGTATTTTACGGATCATAAGAAAACCGGATTATAAGCGCACTGTCAATAAATTGCTTTGATTTTTCATACATAGGACGCACCGAACTATAAAACGCAACGGTTTTCGAGAAGTAAAAGGTGCTCATTACACAAAAAAACTCAATATTTCAACGGCAATGAAGCAGAAATCATTACCTGATCCATTAATAAGGCGCACGATCAATTGGAGAAAAAAATGATTTTAAGTGTGTCTTAAGGTCGATCGTAAAATACGGTAACCGTTTTACCACATTTTGAATTGCATTACAATCTGAACTTTGAGCAGCTGAAACTTACAATCATTCAACACAATGTTTGAACTTTTGACAGGTAATTTTCGGTTTTAGACTCACGAAAATTGGTAGCGAGTTAGCTTGCGTTATACTATCTACTCCCTCAATAATAGTAATCAAAAGTTCTCAGGATTGGACCGAGTGGGGGAAAATATTTGGCCTGCTTGCTGCAAGTTAAACTTGCAACAAACTTCGCCTTCAAAACAGCCCGTATGTGTTTATCACATTTTTAAACTTCCTTGTATTAAGCTTTTTCTAGCTTAATTTATTTGACTTGCACATCAGTCAGTTGTTATTTTTTAAATTTTTATATTGCTTACATTCTCACAATATTGATAGTATTCGTAAAATTTTTGATACGAATCAGCAAACAAAAATCCATTACAAATCATCACCAATTGCACATGAATGCAGGTACGTTGACAGTGAAAAATGTGGAGGACATCAAATTACAATAACCCAAAAATTGCAAGTATTACAGCATACTTCAGGTTAGGGCCCGTGAAAAAAAGAGGGGCATTGCCATGGTGCCTCTCTCACCCCGGTTACGCTGCTGAACCGAAACAGCACAACTTATCTGTAAATCGACTTACCGTGATGAAAGGTTGTAAAAAATTGGATTAAGACACTCGCTGATTCGAAGTAAGAAATATTCCAAGAATGCAAACCACCAGTTGTACACTGGACGACCTTGGACAGGGGGAGGGTTGATGGAGTAGAAGTGGTAGGCTGAAAACACATTTAAGAATTACATTACTTTTGTCAATGAGATGAAATGTACGAGGTCCTATTAAAATCATAAGTATGCCAATTTTGTGAACACGAAAAAGCCAAAAAGTGCGTTTGAAGTTGATATTTTGAAATTTGCTGATGAACTTTCAGACAAACGAGTGAGCATACAAACTCTTCCGCTAAACAATTTCAAACGAAAAATTATATTAGGTCTAGCCTACATCAAAGAATGGTTAAGCCATGAACAGAAAGTTGTAAAATTTCTCTGTATCAGGGAACATACCAGGCTAGCTCTCGCTAGTAACCGCATCAAAATAATATGAAAGCTATCACGAAAAAGCACAACTTTTTAAAAGTAATTTCAAACCTGTTCTTGGCAAGTACCCCAGGAGGAAAGATCCGACAATCAGGAGAACTTGGGCGATGATCTGGTTCTCTTTTCTTCTCCTTGAACTTTCCCCAGCGTCAGGCTTGCTTTGATTAGTCAAGCCTACGTAAACATCATCGAAATCTTAGCATATCAGCAAAACAATTTTGACTCATCAAAAAACTACAAACAAACAAAAAAAAGAAAAGTAATGCAAATACAAAAAACAAAGAATCCTCTTACTTAAGTACTGCAGGTATAACAGGAGTGACGTTTCAAGTTTAGCACACGTATGAGCATTAGTAAACAAGTTCATTACGTCTACAGGCTCATTAGCCTAATCGCCAAACATTGATTGCTTCTAAAAACTAGAAAATATGCCCCGCCCAGCCTATTTTTAGTTCTGGCAGCCCCAAAACGGTGTTTTGGTGCATCCACCCCCCTTACCTTTAATATTGCTGCGGTTTTTTCTGTACATCAATATTCTAACTATCATTGCAACCGAAAAGATGCAAACCAATATGATGGGAATGTAGAATAGAAGGGGGTAGACTGCTTCAGTGAATATTTTTGCACTACCGATGCTAAACAAAAAATATTACATGAATAACTGAACAAAACATTAACCATGAACCTTAGAAAAAGTAAAAAATTGAAAGAGTATTTTGACTTATTCCACATTCAGAAAACCTAAAAGATTTGATACGAGCAGAAGGGCATTGAAGAAGGGCATTTCACTGTGAACCTAACTGCGTTTCTACGAAACAGTGTTGGTAGTCGGTCCCGATAATTTCCCCCAAAGTTCATTACCGATATGTCACTCTTTTGCTGCCTGCATTCTTGCACGCGCTGGAAAAAAATTGATAAAACCACCGAGGGGAAAAAAGTGTCGCAATTTTGCATCAAAAGCAATTTCGTTAAAATGCTGACACAACCAGACAAAACGATTTTACAAGATGGTACAAAGTATCACAAATCATGATGAGTAGAGCAACACAGTAATGAAGAAAACGGTTGTATACCTTGTGACAAACAATGAGCAAGATGGCCATTGTGACGTAATAGTTGATTGTGTACGGTCACGTCGAACAACTCCAAACCAAAACAAAAAAGGAACAAACCCGATTAAGAAGGTCAAAAGCCAGATTACAGCAGTGCATTTCTGTAAAACCAAAATACATGTTTTCATGTGCTCGATACGATAGTCACCAAAAAGGACACCAAGGTACCGGAAGTCGAAAATATTGATTTCTACGCTATGGCAAGCTTAGCAATGAGCAATATTTTTCGTAATTGGTTTCAAAATCAAAAATTAAATCTTCCTCATACTCGCGGTATTACGCCTAAACCTGTAACGAATGACGGGGCCCATCTCTGCGGCTAAGCGCCAGGGCAACACAGCTCGAAGAAACGTCGCAGCAGTGGCGAGGCGTTGGCAACACTGTGTTCGATTAGACCGATCCGGGATTTGAAACTCCCCCCCAAAAAACTAACCACCGATTCTACTTTTGTAATTCAGTTTCCTAAAAAACAACAAAATTAAATCGGTAAACTGTAAATATAGATAAACCTTGATTTACAGTATATATATCCACAGTCGATTTAATGCAAAAGATTTATCACAAAAATAAACTATTTATTTACCTTAGTCCTGGAAAGAGTTAAAAAGTCCGATTTCTGAGGCCAATAAACTGAAACGAATCGCAAGAAAGCAAATACAAAAATGTGTAGCGAGGTTACAAAAGAAGTCCAAATATCAATTGACCAAAGCATCTAGAAGCAATACAATTTGATAAAACTCAGACAGTAAACACTGCTTCGACTTTTCAGATCTAATCAATGCAGCTAATTGGTGTGTCGGTCACACCAGCTGAAGTGATTAGACCAGATTGAATCTGTGGGTCACACCAACTGCACTGATGAGACCTAAAAAGCCGAAGCGCTGTTCAGTGTTTGCAGTTATGTATACTTATTACGCTTTTGCATTTGTGTTAAAAATTTGATAAAACAATAACTAACATCAGCAAATACAAAAAAACAGTCGTCTTTTAAGAATGAATATACGAGTACTTCATTTACTCCACCCAACGCTGCAGAAACGAGGGAAAAAACATCATCAGCATAGAGCAGGAGGTATCACCTAGGTTTCCCTAAGTACGAGTGCAAAGAGATGGATGGGGCCCGCTAACCCTAACACAGTTCGAACATCTTAATTCACGATTCTTTAACACTAGAGTTATTACGTATTTCCTAGAAAAGAATCCACAGGGTTTGTCAGAAAGTTTGGGGTCTGCAGCCCCAAAACGGTTAAGATACACTAGTTAGAAAAACGCATTAATTGGCCATTAATCGTGTTGTCAGCAAAACCAAACGACATACTAACTAACTTTGCAAAGGAACTCCGACCAGTACCAGTAATCGTAACCCCATGTGAGCCTGTACAGGACAAGGATACTGATTATCGCCGAGAGTAAGTCGGAAACACTAAGGCTCATCATCAGATAATAAAATGGAGATCTACAACAAAAGGAAGAACTTTAGCAGAGTAGGCTACCTTATAGTTCAAAACGGATAAAAACATAATGCAAAAACAATTTTTACAGCTCAGATGTCCAAGTGATAAGAGCCAATGCCTCTGGGGCTGTAGAATTGGGATTGATTCCGAGCAGGGTCAAACCAATGACTATAAAATTGGCATTCACAGCTTCCCTGCTTGACGCTCAGCATTAAAGGGACAGTGTGGAGAACAAGGCGGCAAGTTTACGAGTTGTGCCGTTGGCAAAAGCACTAAGCGGGATTTCCCCATCTTGGAGTGGTAGACAGATGGTCGGAAACTCCTAATCGAGCTCGTCATAGTGCTTTGATAGCTTTCTCGTGATAGGAGGATAAATATGCGACTAAATACAAAAAGATCGTACAAAGAAAAAGCGAAGGTGGCGTTTGCGTTGACCACTTCCATGACCCAATAATGCTTTGGAGTTAACCAATGACCTCTCATTATAGCAAGAAGTGAATGGGTTAACAATACTTAATACTGCAATTTTCCTCTAAGTTTTTTGGAATTGGCTTCTGAGTTGTGCTGTTGGGGACAGTTTTTTGAGTACAGGTTAGACATTGTACTTAGGCAAGTGTGAAGTTTCGCAGATGCTTTGAGATCATAAATGATGTTCAAGCAGCGCTTAAAGTTGAAAAAAAGGGCTGCATAGCCGAAACTCAGTTAAAAAACAAAGTTAGTAGTAAAAGATTTAACCAAATCCTTAATCAGCTGCGATCGGCGCAATTCAACAGAACACCGCACGTACCTGAGTTTATTCGAATGCAAAACAGTAGCGATCGTGACAGCGTTGGCAAGTGTTCCAAACGCGCACATTGTTATGATAGTGGTGGCGGCAAACACTACCTCAGGAGATCCAAACGGAAGCAAGTACCTGGAAAAGTCAAAAAAGTTCATAGACAATGCTCAGATCACGATAGTTTTTAGGTAACCAAGTATGAAACGACAGCAACCTGTTTCACGCAAAAATTGTTATTATCAACATGTTGAAATTATTGAACCGGCCGTTAGCTCAGTTGCTAAGCGCACGCTATCGGTGCGGTAGGTCTGAGGTTCGATTCCCGGGCCGGTCAAATCTACACAGTGTCGCCAACGACTTGCCACCGTTGCGACGATTCTTCGGAGCTGTGTTGCCCAGGCGCTAAGCCGCGGAGATGGGCCCCGCAACTCGTTACACGCTTCGGCGTAATACGGCGAGTATAATGAAGATTTGATTTGAAATTATTTAGGAGGAAAAGCCCCAAAGTAAGAATAGTTATTAGGGACACTTGCTACTATACGGGCCCAAAGCACTTTTTACCAATAAATTTGTAAAACGAAGTGATACTGTTTGAACTTTCAGCATAATTATGTTTATAGTTCTACTACAGGTCAACCCGATAAAATGTCAAACGAAATAAAACACCACACAGAAACTATACGAAAGCCTACAGCTTATAATATTTTATACTCACGTGTTATTGATGAATGAATCATTAGTGGAATTCATAGCGACCAGCCTCATTCACGCAGTTTTTCAGATAAAAAATTGGCTACACGTTCACGATAAAATTACAGTTACACCTACGAGAAAGCTATTGCAATGAAACGTTTCTTAAATTCGCGAATGCCAAGTTCTCCGGCCTCCAGCCGATGACGTGATTAAAATGATGTCTCTAATAGCGTATGATGCCATTATTTTGAGAACGCCGAAAGTTTTCGTCTCATTTTTGGAACATTTTATCGCACTAAAGCAAAGTATAACGTTAGCCGGGGTGGCCTGCTCCGCTTTCTTGGCGAAATTATTTAACAATACCGGTATCCAACTTATTTTAACGATCCAGTGGTGTTGATTTTATTTTTAATTACAAGATTCTTACTAGCTTTTACCAACTTCCATCTATTTTATTTGATAAATTTTCCAGAAAAACGTAGTTTTGCGTGAGTAAATTAACAACTAAGACAAGTCAACGATTTTAGTGGCTCTTGTCCACAGGACAGAAGCGTATATAGGAGAGCAGTGTGCCACGCCCCCCCCATTTTTTTTTTTATTTTGCCTTTCACTAGAAAAGGACTGACGTTGCTATGTGAATGAAACATGCCAGATTTTTTTGATGCCTTTTGTATTAAATTTCTCGCTACGCCACTGCCATAGCAAATGTTACGAGAAACTATTGAAAATACGTAGGTTACTGTTATTTACATTGAAAATAAGCAAGCTTTCTTAATGCTGCCTTGACATATTTTCTGCTTTGACTTATTTGTTGTTGCTACACACGCATGATAGATCTGTGATTCTGTGTCAACAAGAAAGCTATGAAAGATTTTAACTTCCTGTAATGAGCAAGCACCCTTTTTTGAGTAAGCTGTACTGGTATTTACTTATCGCAAAAACCACTATTTAAATAATCAGTTATGCTTAATGTGATTATTTACTTGATCCACCACTGCTGTACTTACACATAAAGGTCTTGGGTTGCTCAACTGGCTAATTACTATTTAAAGCGTAAGATGATTTCGTTGCTGACACAATTCAAGTAATTTCTGCGTGATTTTTGAATTAAAAAAATGTGCTAAAACATTGAGCAAGCAGATCAAACGTATTAAACACCAGTAATTTAAGTTTATCAGAGGTGCCACTTTACGCTATTTACAGGAAAACTTGGGTTTCCAGGCATTGTTCATTAAGATATAATTGGGCCCTAATTTTTTATTGGAATAATTACCTTGTTAAGTTTTTGTAATTGACATAATTTAATTATTTTAGTTCATAAAGTTATTAATATTTTAAAAACACGTGGGCTTGAGCAAAAACTTCAACTTAATTTATCTAATTAAACTAACTGCTTCATAATTCGAACTACAATGGCAATTTCAAAGCTTAAAAATATAAATGTAGCAACCGGCCACCTGCCTTGTTATCTCTGATTTTGCTCTACGCAAACTGAAATATTTGCTGCAGTAAAGCAGACATCAAAAAAATTGCGGAAACTGTGATAGGCTGAAATGGCTACAACTCTTCTTTATAATAAGTTACTCAAAAATATCGATGATGGCTATTACACCTGTTGTTTATTCTTGGATTTATCTAAAGCCTTTGACACTGTAAATCATAAATTATTATACGTAAGCTGCATACATATGGCATAAGAGGTAATATGCATCATCTTTTAGCTAGCTATCTAACTAAACGCGAACAGTTTACTGAATGCAATACTATTGTGTCAAAAACTAAAACTATAACTTGTGGGGTACCTCAAGGGTCCACTTTAGGCCCTCTATTATTTTCCTTGTACATTAATGACTTGCCTATTCACACCAAACTTAATGTTACATTGCTCGCGGATGACACTGTATTATTAACGAAAAATAAAAACGTTGAACAACTGCAGCTAATTGTTAATCAAGAGCTTCTAGTAATAGATGACTGGATGAAGTACAACAAGCTTTCGTTAAATTAAACAAAAACTAATATCTTTATTTGTGAAGTAAAGCGTAACACTAAATCCATTAAAAACTTCAGAATAACCATAGGAAAACATGTTATTCAATCTGTGGAAATAGTGAAGCATCTGGGTATAACTTTACATAAGCAATTAAAATCGGATGCTTGTATTGACAATATAATAAAAAAACTTACAGTTGCAACAAGAATCTTTTCTACAATTAGACACTATGTTAGTAAGCAAACTCTTATTAATCTATATTATAGTTTTCAGTGGCGCAACCAGGATTTTCGTAAGGGGGGGCTGATACATTTTTGTGATTACGATTAGTTCCTTATTGCTCGTAATTTTCTAGTATCATGTCTGACTGTCTCGCGAGATGACGTAGGTCTATCGTCTATTTCAACAAGGAAAAGCCACGGCTAGTTTTTTTGCTCAAATCAATATCTGTGCATTAAAACAGAAGAGAGCTAAGCGTTATGTCCGAAACTAGTTTCACTAGGCATTAGGCAAGCGAAGTTTTTGTGAAATTTAGTTTATAATCTATCCCAAAGCGGCACATGAAGAGTCTTTTAACATTTTTTCAACCAAGGTATGCTTATCTTGCTATCTATTTCAACGAAGAAAAATTATGCAAATTACTTGAAAAAACTTGCGCGACAATGTTCAACTTGCAAAGTTTCAATTAGGAAGAGAGAGGTCTTGGTACTGCAGCAATCTTGGACTCGATGCTTGTTGTCAACGTCATCGAAGCAAATTTAAACAATAAAATGAGATCTTTCACTGGCACTTGCGGCATATTTATTTAAAACACTTTCTTTATCAACTGATCGTTCTCGGTGAATCGGTTGCAAAGCGAGACCGGTTAATTGTTGTTCTGACCGGTTAACGATTTTAATTCACAAATGATTTTAATTTACTGATACCGCTATCAGCTTAAAAGATTACATTTTTGTTGTTTTAACCTTGCTCGTAACCGCAGTTAACAATATTCTCGGACATAGAGATTCATTAATTGTTAAAAATGCCTCAGTAAAACTTAAATTTATATTATCTGTCAGGAGCGGATCAATAAAATTTTGGCGGGGGGATGCAGTTTTCAATTAGGTTGAACGCTTACTACGTACAAAATCGTTAGACGTTTAGACCCAAAAACGGGCCTAAATAACATAAGCCCTTTGAAAATGTTTCATGTCAAAAGCGTATTCAGAAATTTTTTCAAGGACAAGAGCATTAAATTTTGACATTTTAATCAAGCGTATTTTTTCTGGCAGAATTTGATGCAAATTGAGGAACGAAAACGGCTCTAGGGGGTCCGGGGGCATGCTCCCCCGGAAACTTTTTGCAAATCTACACACTGCAATGGCCATTTTAGTGTTTTTGAACATTTTTCAGGTACATTTTATTTAAATTTTTGCCCCTATATGTGCGTGCCTCACCAAGTATGATGCACGTGTTCGCACATTTTCGATTACGCGTGCTTAAGGCGTAAGAATTATCGTTATCGAAAAGTTTCGAAATTATGAAAAAAAATTGTATTTTTTCTAAAACAGTTTTAAAATCGGATTTTAGGGAGATGCATCCCCCCAAACACCCCTGGATCCACCCCTATTGCCTGTTGAATATTGACAAATTACAACGAGTACTGGTACTTATAATTTTTTACAGCTGTTTTATTCACTGTCGTTCATAAGGCTAAGGGGGGGGGCTTCAGCCCCCTTAGCCCCCCCCTCCTAGTTGCGCCTATGATAGTTTTGCTTACCCACATTTAAAATACGGAATTTTAGCATTGAATAATGCGAATAAAACTTTCTTGAAAAAATTACAAACTATGCACAACAATATTATCCGCATAATGAACTTCAAGCGTTTAAATGATAGAGTGAAAATATGCACTCAGTACGAAACCACGTTTAAAGTAAGGAACATTTACGAACTTGAAATAGCAAAATTTATGCATTCTTTTAACATGGCTTGCTTCCTGAAAACTTTAATAACTATTTTAAGTCTGCAAATACACTACACTCACATAATACAAGAACCGTTAGTTCGGATGGCTATTATCTGGAAAGAGTTAATACGAAAAGTGGGCAGTTGTCATGTAGCCTACATACGAAGGTGTAAAAGTTTGGAACAAAATACCTAAAGAACTTAAGAAACTATCCAAGCATCCTTTTTGCAAACATATCAAAAGGACAATGATTTTGAAGAATTAAATATTACAGTCTCCATTTTTGGGTATTGCGTTTTGTTTGTTTGTTTTAGTTCGTTCTAAAAAAAAAAACGTGTTCCTTTAAAATGAGCGACTAGGGCAGTTCTGTCATGACGACCAAAACTTGGTCTTTCGCTGTCCTGTTTGCTTGGACAGTTTAAATCTGCGTAGAATACATATATATTCAAAATCTGCGTAGGATACACTTTGAAGGCATATACGTTACAAATTGCGCAGTCTTGTTTCAGTTTATAGTGTGTTGCGTATTTTCCATGCTGTTCGAGCGAACAAATAAACAATTATTATTATTATGACCCTCTTTTAGAGACTCTCTATACAGCTTTCTCAAAATTTCTCGAAGGGCTAGTAGGCCTGCATCATACGACTCAAAAATTTTTATAGTTGGGAACACTCGCTGCAAGTGCTGACTGTCATAACAACAAGTGCAGTGACGCACGCAGAAAAATTTTTAAAGGGGGCGCGATTATTAGGAATATCCATTTTTATGTAAGTGTCAAATGTACCCTTAACTTTTCTACTAGGGTGGTGGTGGTGGGGGGCTTGCCTCTTCTATAATGATGTCAATGCGTTCTGGATCCACTTCTTGTTAGGAATTTCTTTAGCTTTGTCGCTGCTACCCGAAAAATTCTGAACTGATTGCATTTTACTGCGCCTGGGCCTGCTGCACCTGAGCAACAGAGCTTCGAACTCCAAAGAAACTCGCGGCGCGGTGGCGAGTCGCTGGCAACACTGTGTCCGATTTGACCTGCCCAGCAAATGCGGCCCAGACTTTCCGCACCGAAGTCTTTACCACTGAGCTAACTGGCAGTGTTGCCAGATCTCAATTTACTCAAGTATCTAGATTGTTTACCAAAAGTATCTAGAAAGTAGCTAGATTTTTGATTAAACCACATCTAAACAACAAAAGTATCTGGATTAGTATCTAACTATAAAAAGTGCGTTAATACGACAAAAACAAGCGATATTACGGAGTCTGACATGAAGTAACTTATACAGCATTTAATAATAGCATACATTCAGTTTTTGACACATTTTAGCGGTGGTGTAAAAAGTAGTCCAGACATCTAGTTAAGTAAAAGTATTGTTAGTGATGGCGGAAACTACTTCAAGTAGAGTAGGAAGTAGGGGAAGTAAAAAGTAAGCAGCAAGTAGAAGCAAAAAGTACCAGCAATTTGAAGCTACTTAAGTAAAAAGTAGCGTTTGAAAAATCAAGGCCATAAAGCTGAGCTTTGACAAAAGATAATTTGCTCACTTTCAAACTTGACATATATTTTGCCAATGCTCAAGTATATTTAGGATAATTAGCACCTTTATTTGACGAAAATAAGAAAGTGAAAAGTGTCACAATATGCAAAATCCAACCTCAGTGTCCACGCCAAACACAAACAACAAAAAACCACTTAATGTCACGAAATTGTAAAACTTACGGTATATATATAAAATAAAATAATACACCTAATACTAATGTTGCCAATTTTATTATCAAGCATGATTATTGCTTAATATTAACTACTTATCATATTTAAAGCCACTTAAGTAGCGTTACTTTGTGATTGAACTACGTAAGTAAAAGTAGTCGAAATTTAAATCACTTAAACAAGTACTAGTTACCAAGAAATAATACTTAAGTAGTCTACTTAAGTAAAACTACTTCGTTACTTCACACCACTGCATTTTAGTCGCAGTGACATCGAAACACCTTTAAACACATCATAGCCACTCATTCAAGCAAAAAATTAATGAAACACAACAGAAAAATATCATAGATCTGCTAGTCAAGTCATATCATCAGCTTTCAGCAATTGGTTCTATAATGGTTTTAAATGGACTGAACTTTGAATTCAGCTGTATCACGAACTTCCTGGTAAGCTTACGCACTAACAGTGTAAGCTATATCTTATATTAGCATAAGCATCTGTGAATTTTGTGCACAGCACACTATCCTTTTCATTACTGTAGGCTTACTCCACTGCAACTTTACACAAAACAATCTAAAAAATTAACTGCTCATGGCTCAATCAAAGTTTTTCAACAAAACACCACAATATATTCCAAAAGTCTACAAGACGAGTGTGTATTGTGTACTGTGTAGAGGCGAAGCCTAAAACTCTTAATAGTTAGTAACAGAAGTTCGGCATTCTTCCGCGAAGGGATAAAACAATAAACAAACTGGATAGTTATAGAAGTGTTTAGATTAGTAGCTAGGATCTAGACGAAAAAATTGGTATCTCAGGGGACTAAAAAAGTATCTAGATGTAGCTAAGTTGGCAACACTGCTAACCGGCCGGTTTTATAAATAAGTTACAATAAGTTAGGACCCAAAAAAAAGGAATCGATTTGACCGAAAGAAATTGTGCAAGCTTAGCTAAAATCAGGGAGTCGAACCGTTTTAAATATCGCTCCGGTTCCGGTTCAGGTTCAAGAAATTTAATTTTTAACGGTTCAGTTCCGGTTCAGGTTCAAGACTTTTCAAAAATTTGGGTTCAGGTTCGGTTCGGGTTCAGTTGAACCAAAATTTAAAGGTTCGGGTTCGGTTTGGATTCACCAAAAAAAGCGTTTTTTACCGGTTCGTTCGTTTTTTACCGGTTCGTTCAACCGTTCAATTTCGGGCTCGGTTCGACTCGTTGTGTTTCAGATTCATTACATTTTTAAAAGCAGAAAAGATGTTACGCATCGCAGCACATTTCTGGAGATTTTTATTAATATTTTTTAAGAATCAGCTCAGTTCAAACATTGTTACTAAACGATTTCTGTTCAGGTTTATGTACACAAAATTTTATAGGTTCCGGTTCACTTACATAAAATTTTAAAGGTTCGGGTTCGGTTCAGGTTCACAGATTCGAAATATTAAAGGTTCGGGTTCGGTTCAGGTTCAGTGATCTCAAATTTAAACGGTTCAGGTTCGGTTCGGGTTCACCGAAAAAAATCGGTTTTCACCGGTTCGCGGTTCAGGTTCGGGTTCGGTTCGACTCCCTGGCTAAAATCGCTCAAGGATCGAAACAAAATTAAAAAAAAAAACAGGATGTTAGGCTACATATAGCCGCATCACGTCCTACGCTACAGGTCTCCAGAAATTTACGCAAGGCGGTTACTTCGACCAAACTTAACGAGTACTACTGTAAAACGACTAAAAAGAATAACTAACTTTTTTCTGTAAAGAGGAACTGAGGGGGTGCGCGCTTAAAAAAGCCCCCTCCGCGCACGCTACTGCATTTAAAAAAACAAACTTCAGAAAACTTCTTCGTAAATTTTGTTTCTGCCTTGAGGCATTTTAATTAGTAATTTTTTTGGCACTAAAATTACCTTACGACTGCTGCCAAGAAATAAAATACTCCCTCCACTCTTATTTCTACCTGGACTAGACTATGGTTTACGAAACAAAAGGATTTATAAGAGACCCTTACTGGCCCTATAGATCTGAATTCTGATTTCATAGTTGTAGCGAACTCATAGTCTCGTACCATCTTTTTTTCTGACGTCAAGCTTTTTGCTTCGTATTTGTGGTTAGTTTTTCTCATTGGTCTAGTATTTTAGACCTAAGTCCGGCAAATTTGCTATTGAGTTCACACATGCCAAATCTTCAATGATTTCTGGACGACCTAATGGCAACTCATCACTGGTTTTGTTTGATGTTGCTACTTTGGCCGCTTTTTAATAATGCCGACTTTTACTGCCTCTTTCGATATAGCGAGAAAAGGAGTAGGCCTACCTGTAGAACTGTGAAAGTGAAAATGCTCGCGTAAAGTACCGGGATTATACCATCACATAACAGAAAGCACGGTGATGGTGAAACACTGTATTAGTTTTAAAGTTTTCAGCCTCACACAATAAAGATGGCGAAAGAAGTTACTTCTTTTTATTTTTTGGAAACATTAGTAGAATAAAATCCAAAATTACCTAGGGATGGCCATAGCCGAACCTTAGCTGATTCCAAATCGAATCCGAATCACAAATGTCGAATCCAGAATTTCGAATCTTCATTTCGAATCCAAAATTTGGGAAGCTAACAAAATGAGCTCAATGCAATGCTGCAAAATCATCAACAAGTGTACTTAAAACATGCACAAAATGCACTAACAGATAAGCCTATTTACAACACATCTTCATTCTCATGAAGAAAGTTTATGGCCTCCACATGTTCGCCTGTCTGTCTGTTTCGTAATTTTGCTACGGTAAGGCCGGCGCTTGAAAAAGCTCTCTCTGACGGAGCTGAAGACGCAAAGGTGCGTTTACGAATACGCGGCAATGCGATTACCATTAAAAATCATACTGGCCTGCGATGAACGCGATTTATAATTTGCTAGCCTGCGTCAAGCAAGCTGATTGTTGTTCAATGATGTCATAACAATCAAACGTGCATTGTCTCACTGCCGTTGTCAAGGTTATTTCAAATATTTTTTGATACCGGGCGATGAAGCGGTAAAAATCACACAGGTACAATCAGTGGCGTACGCAGGATTTTTCAATGGGGGGGGTTCAGTGACGTCACATCGTGATGACGTAAAGATACTACATTACAATTACAGTTAGTAGTTTAGAGGTATTAAAGTGCATCGTATTGTAATGTTTCCAGCCTAAATTGCAGTTAACCATGATTAAGCTATATAATGCCATAACTAAGGAAACAACAAAAATATTTTATTCACACTTTTGCCTAATGCTTTGCGTTTCATTTAAGGAGAGAAAAGGTTTCACAGAAACTCAAGCTGTCAGGCCGTGGTAAAAATTTTTCTGAAAAAATTTTAGTTGAAATCATTTTTGGGCCATAGGAAGGTTAATTGACTAAAGTAGGCTGGCTAGCTGTTGCAACGTAACAAACAGGGTGCACCCAGGGGGTAAAACAAGCAATTCCTTCTCTCCAAACAAACTTTTTTTAAGAACCAACATTAATATAAACAACGCATATAGGCTAAACCTTGTTATAAACAGTCAATATACGGTACACTCATTATGAACGGGGCAGTTTCTCGCACGAAATTTGAAAAGTGAAGATATTGGAGCACAAGAAAAAACTGCCCTCCCTACCAAAACGTTGTTAAACTAAAATAAATTATGCGCGAGAGGAATCCCTGATTATCCGATTAAAGTCAAAAACAGCGTTGATATTATCTAAGCATTTTTCTGCCAAATCACAGCGTCGATATCAGATGTTTTCAAACACATAATCGGGGTGTTTATAGGAAACGATCGAAGAACTCTAGCTCCTGAGATAGTCAGCCTGCGGTACGAAAAAACAATGTTGTCTCTCCCCTCGTTCCGCCCCTAGGCCTCTTCAAATCTTTCGTTGGTCTATGGTCGTCTTTGGCAGTATTTTTATCTTACTTTTAGCACTTAGAGTAGTGTCAATTTAGTTTTTTAAATTTTAATAATATTTCTCAAAACACCGAGCGATTATAGCGTAGCGTTAAAAGATTTCGCTATCGATGCGAAAGGTTTGGGACTCCATTCCCAGGCCGGTCAAGTCGGACACAGTGTAGCCAACGGCTCGCCACCGCAACGACGTTTCTTTGGAGCTGCGTTGCCCAGGCGCTAAGTCGCGGGATCGGGCCCCGCCACTCGCTACCACGTTTCGATACAACAACGAATTTAATGAACGAGTATAATCAAGATTTGATTTGATTAAAAAAAAAAATTGTGTGCAGCCATAGTTACTGCAGATACACCGCATTTAAGGAAACTCCTATTTCTTAATTGTTTCACAGCAACATCAATGACAAAAATGCACTTCAAGCAAAACACAACAGAAAAGTTGGACTACCGGGTACCGGTATTGCAGCATTGCATCGTAATCAGTGCTCGAATTGTAAAAATACTTATGGGGGGATGATACAACTTTTCACGCAAACGTAAGAAGGGATGATCATTGTACTTGTAAGGAAATGGTTTACGCTAAAATGTTTTGGGGGGGGATGGTGTTGTTTGGGATGAAAACATGATAGCAATTTCGGCAAGCTCCGCATGAAGAAAAGTCGGTTCGTTTTAAAAAAGAAAGGTTTCATTTTTTCTGCAATTGTCAAGGGGGAAGGGGAGTGCTGACTCCCGACCCCTGCGAACGTCACTGGGGCCCATCTCTTAGCGCTTGGGTAACACAGAAACGTCGCAGCAGTGGCGAGCCGTTCGCGATACTGTGCCGATTTGACTATCCTGGGAATCGAACCCCAGACCTTCCGCACCGATAACCTGTGCGCTTAACAACTGAGCTGACGGCCGGTACGGGCCCAAAAATCGAACCCAAAACCTCCCGCGCCGATGTCTTTAACCACTACCCTAACTAGTCGGTTTGGCTCAAAATTATGACATCGCAAGCGGATTATCTGCCTGCGTTGCAACCATTCTCTTCCAAGAATGCCTTCAGCGCTGAAACGTTGTCTTGTCCAGCCATAGCCGTTGGAAACAATGTCTTCATGACATCACAACACGACTCCAGCTTTAGTGCCCATTGACCTTGTCCAGGCTTGCATTTTGAGCCAGCCAGTGGCGCAACCAGGATTTTCGTAAGGGGGGGCTGATACATTTTTGTGATTACGATTAGTTCCTTATTGCTCGTAATTTTCTAGTATCATGTCTGACTGTTTCGCGAGATGACGTAGGTCTATCGTCTATTTCAACAAGGAAAAGCCACGGCTAGTTTTTTTGCTCAAATCAATATCTGTGCATTAAAACAGAAGAGAGCTAAGCGTTATGTCCGAAACTAGTTTCACTAGGCATTAGGCAAGCGAAGTTTTTGTGAAATTTAGTTTATAATCTATCCCAAAGCGGCACATGAAGAGTCTTTTAACATTTTTTCAACCAAGGTATGCTTATCTTGCTATCTATTTCAACGAAGAAAAATTATGCAAATTACTTGAAAAAACTTGCGCGACAATGTTCAACTTGCAAAGTTTCAATTAGGAAGAGAGAGGTCTTGGTACTGCAGCAATCTTGGACTCGGTGCTTGTTGTCAACGTCATCGAAGCAAATTTAAACAATAAAATGAGATCTTTCACTGGCACTTGCGGCATATTTATTCAAAACACTTTCTTTATCAACTGATCGTTCTCGGTGAATCGGTTGCAAAGCGAGACCGGTTAACCGTTGTTCTGACTGGTTAACGATTTTAATTCACAAATGATTTTAATTTACAAATACCGCTATCAGCTTAAAAGATTACATTTTTGTTGTTTTAACCTTGCTCGTAACCGCAGTTAACAATATTCTCGGACATAGAGATTCATTAATTGTTAAAAATGCCTCAGTAAAACTTAAATTTATATTATCTGTCAGGAGCGGATCAATAAAATTTTGGCGGGGGGATGCAGTTTTCAATTAGGTTGAACGCTTACTACGTACAAAATCGTTAGACGTTTAGACCCAAAAACGGGCCTAAATAACATAAGCCCTTTGAAAATGTTTCATGTCAAAAGCGTATTCAGAAATTTTTTCAAGGACAAGAGCATTAAATTTTGACATTTTAATCAAGCGTATTTTTTCTGGCAGAATTTGATGCGAATTGAGGAACGAAAACGGCTCTAGGGGGTCCGGGGGCATGCTCCCCCGGAAACTTTTTGCAAATCTACACACTGCAATGGCCATTTTAGTGTTTTTGAACATTTTTCAGGTACATTTTATTTAAATTTTTGCCCCTATATGTGCGTGCCTCACCAAGTATGATGCACGTGTTCGCACATTTTCGATTACGCGTGCTTAAGGCGTAAGAATTATCGTTATCGAAAAGTTTCGAAATTATGAAAAAAAATTGTATTTTTTCTAAAACAGTTTTAAAATCGGATTTTAGGGAGATGCATCCCCCCAAACATCCCTGGATCCACCCCTATTTCCTGTCGAATATTGACAAATTACGACGAGTACTGGTACTTATAATTTTTTACAGCTGTTTTATCCACTGTCGTTCATAAGGCTAAGTGGGGGGCTTGAGCCCCCTTAGCCCCCCCTAGTTGCGCCTATGGAGCCAGCCATAGGTTCCAGCGCTACACACCAAAAAAATTTGACCACCGGTATTATTGCATCACAATGAAAGTTTCTCGAGATTATATAGGCAATTTGATACAGCACAGAAAAACACAATCTCTGTATGAAAAAAGGCTAATCGGTCCAAAAAGAGCGGTTTTTAATTTTTCCCAATCGCCAATGGGGGGGGTTTTGACCCCCGAAACCCCCCTCCCCCCGTGCGTACGCCACTGGGTACAATTCCTTGATATGGCGTCGTTTTTATTGCGTCGCTGTATCAAACTTTAACGTCAAAATGAAATAAACAAAAAACTAGGTAGTCGCGTTGCCGCTAGCCGCGTATCGATAAATACGCCTTAAGGCGCGTTTACCGATAGGCTACACGACAAAAATTTTTCGCACCTTGTTTGTTTTATTTTACTGTACACCGATCACTCGAAAACCTGCGAAATCCTTTTACATTTACTTACATTATAATTTTAGTCGCGAGTCGCGTTAGTACATTATAATTGTGTGCATCACTGCTATCTACGATATCAGCGCACCCTGGTCCCTGTTTAAACACGCGTGTGCACCACTGCGCTGTTGCTGTTATAGTGCAAGTGCGTGACTGTGTTTATACTATTAATTCTCCGAGATAAGTGACGCAACTGCATCGCATTGTTATGTTTTTTTCATTTCGAATCGGCAATATCAAAAAAAGATTCCGAATCATTTTGGATTCGGATTCGACGCGATTGGAGATTCGGTAATGGACATCCCTAAAATTACCCCCTTTGGGGGTAACTATTAATTACCCACAAGTTAAGTTAAGAAACACTGGCCTTGGCTAAACTAAACGTGTCGGCGAACCAGATCAAAAAAAAATATCAGATCCTCACAGCTTCTACAATAGACGTACGGTCTAGACTCTAGAGCAATGTTTGTTAAACGAGGTTCAACCGAACCCAAGTGTTCGACGAGCTGTCTCTGGGGTCAGAGATGGGCATTTAACGCGATAATTTATCGGCGATAGTAATAGGCGATAATTTTTTACCGATTATCTTTATCGCTCAAGATAGTTTGAATTTATCGATTACCGATATCGCTTTTGTAATATATTTTGTTATCGCCGATAAATTATTGCGATAAACGATTCTTTATGCACACAGTGTTTAAAGTTAGGGATTAAGTTAGGGAGTTGGCGCTATGGCGAAATTCACGGCGTCGATAAAGTCTTGTTGCAATTTAAAAAATCTCTCTTTGTTGTGTTTAATCCCACGGCAGAGTTCGTGAACTGCTCTCTTTTCTTGAAAAATCTAGAAAAACACTTTTGTGATTTGACTTACAAGAAAAAAACTTCGTCAAACACATTGAAAATTTACCGCAACATTTATCGGAAAAATTTATCGGCGATAATTTATCGATTACCGATATCGCTTAAAGAAATTGAGATTTATCGATATCGCCCAGAGCATTTTTGAAATTATCGATTATCGTTATCGCTTAAGTACAGAAAGGTTTATCGTGCCCATCACTGTCTGGGGTTCGGTGGAAGTTCTTCAAAATCTTAACACTTTCAGGGGTGTACCCAGGAGGCCGCTGGCCACTTGATTTTGGGGGGTAAATTGGACGTCGGAAGACGAGATAATCTTTTTTTTTGGTCTTTACTTGATTTTGGGAGGAAATTTGGACGTCGAAAGACATGATGACCTTTTTCTTGGTTTTTAGCTGATTTTGGGAGGGAAATTGGAAGTCGGGTTCGGTTGAGACAACCACGAAGTTGTTAGGGTTCGGCCGCTTGGTTCGGGTTAAGAAACACTGCTCTAGAGGTTTCAAGTAACTCAATGAGGGCGGTGTTTACCAGTGGTGTAAAGTAACGAAGTAGTTTTACGTAAGTAGACTTCTGTACTTAAGTATTATTGCTTGGTAACTAGTACTTACTTAAGTGATTTAAATTTCGACAACTGTTACTTACGTAGTTATGTCAGAAAGTAACGCTACTTAAGTGGCTTTAAAACGATAAGTAGTTAATATTAAGCAATGTATCACGCAAATGATAAATAATCATGCTTGATAATAAAATTGGCAACAGTAGTATTAGGTTATTTTTTTATTTTTTATGTATGAGTTTTACAATTTCGTGATATTAAGTGTTTTTTTGTAGTTTGTGTTTGGCGTGGACACTGAGGTTGCATTTTTGCAGATTATGACACACTTCACTTTTTTTTTTGTCAAATAAATGTGCTAATTATCCCAAATATACTTAAGCCTTGGCAAATTATATGTAAAGTTTGGAAGTGAGCAGATTATCTTTCGCCAAAGCTCAGCTTTATGGCTAAGGTTTTGCAAACGCTACTTTTCACTTAAGTAGCTTCTAATTGCTGTTACTTTTTACTTCTACTTGGTTCCTTTTTACATCTCCTACTTCTTACTCTACTTGAAGTAGTTTCCGCCATCAGTAACAATACTTCTGCTTGACTAGATTTCTGAACTACTTTTTACACCACTAATGTTTACTTCGTCCAAACTTTTCAGCAATTGATGAAGCAACAACGAGAAGACTGTGTTACTGTATACAATGACTAGTACTGCAGAACAATTGAAAAAATAACTGATTAACATTTTTATATATGGAGGAACTGAGGGGGGCGGGCGCCCACATAGGAACCCCCTGCGTACGCTATTGAGTAAGCACATACGGTAACATCTAAAAACTAGTTTATTTTTTTCGGAATGATACTGCGCGTCCGCGACGTTTATTCGGTTCTGCTCATGCTGCTCTATTCTGCTCACTGTAAATTAGCCTACTGCTGTGAGTAGAACATAAACAAATTTGCAGCATCCTGTTGATTTTGTTTTGAGACTGAGTATAATCAATATGTGTTCTTGTTTTGTATCTAAGTTACATCATACATCCAGTGGCTATTAATCGACAAAATTTCCGGAAGAGATCTAAATATTCTTTGCATGACGTCACTGTTTTTGGAGGTGTGCTTCGGTAGTCGCCGCCTCAACTTTGCGAGACAAAAAGGTAAATCAGATTGCCGAGTGGATAGAGCGTCTGGCTCTCAAAAGGTAGACTCGGGGTTGATTTCGAGTCAGATCAAACCACATCAATGACTTCAGGGCCGGCGCCAAGGGGGCCTGTTTGAATGCTTGGCCCCCAATTGAATCGCTTGACCCAATTGACATGCTTGGCCCCCCCATTTAACAAGCTTACTCTTTTGAAGAGAGCGTCTTTTGTGCTTAATTTCAAACTTTGGCCTTCCCTGATAAACGCTTGGCCCCCCCTTAGTCGACTGTTCTGCCGCCGGCTCTGAATGACTTTAAACTTTGTGTCTACAGCTTCCGTGTCTGACGCTCATCATTAATGGGACAGTGCGGAGAACAAGCCGGTGAGTTTACTAGTAACACTGTTACAGGATGATGTCGTTACAGCGGGAATTTCCAACCGTAAAATGGCAGAAGAACGCCGGCAACTCATAAGCGAGCTCGTTATAACGCCTAGATCGCTTTCTCGAGATAGGAGGATAATATGTAACTAAAAAATTTACATCAAATAATAATTATAGACTATTAAGTATTAACTCAATCCGCAAGTCAAGCAACTTCACGCGCTAAACTAGTTCGTAAGTAATACGCACAGAAATTGCTAAATTAGGGAAAAAATACTACTGGAAAATTTCAATAAACAATGAATGGTGTGACCTTCATGCACCAGTATTGTAGGCTTATTCATACAACTATCACTGTATTTTCATCAACGATTCATTAGACTCAGCAGTTTTTCGTAGGAAATCGTTTCTAATAATATCTCTCCGTCTTCTGTGACCATACCCTGCTTTTGAAATGATATCAAAATATCATTTGGAATACAAGTCATGATGAGTAATAACCTATTGCTGAAACTATGAAACTAACATTTTAGGTGCAGCAGCCGTACTAATTGTTAAACTTTTTTGTACCTGTAGCCTACTAGGGTTATAAGAACGTGTTAATGTAGCTGATATCGTTTGGTCGCAGTTTCCTTATTTTTGTCTAGCTGTGGTATGTGTTATCGACGTTTGTCAATATTCCAGGGCCAAAAATGAAAATGTTGTAGGCCTACTGCTACAGTTAGGCCTTAACCCTTAACTAGTGTTTCCTCCCGGGAAATTGGGGCGGGAAATTTGACGTTTTGAAATATCCCGTTTTCTGGGAAATTGTTTTCAAATTTTAAGGGTTTCAGTGGTACTAATATCTATCATTCTGACGTAAAAATGCGTTTATGTTAAGTTTAAACTTTTTTACTAGTTAAAAAGTATTTTTCAAAATTTCCAAAATTTTTTACGACCAAATGCTTGGGAGATCGAAAAGTTTTTCCTTAATTTGTTGAAAAACTCGAACTCATTTCGTCAAAACAACATTAAAAAATGTTTAAAGTTGGATTAGAAATGATGCAATGCGGAATAAATGTTTTGGTCACTCCTCTTGTGGCCAAATAATCAAGCTCGGGAAATTTTCCCGGCAATTTCCCGAATCCCTGGAATCCCGAGGATTTTCGGGATCCCGGAAATTTTCCATGATTCCCGGAAAAATTTCTGCAAATTTTCCGTTTTCCGGGAAGTTGAAAATCCAGGAAAAAGGGAAATCCTGCCCTTAACCATTTAAAATTTTTAAACTTGCTGTAGATGCAGTCAAAGTTTATTCAGCCGTAATTTTTCGGTTGTTTTTTACAAGTTCGTTCAGACTTTTTCTGTCGCTTGAAGGCGCACTGACGAATAGATGAATTATTATTAAAAGGGGAGAGAACATCCACGTTTTCAACCATCTAAAACAGTGGCTCTTAAACATGTCGAAGATATCGAACCCAACTAATCTTATGCACGCATGCACCGAACCCTGAGTAATAAATACAGGCCTAACTGGAAGCGGATCCAGAAAAATTTGGTGGAGAAATGCTGTTTTGAATTAGGTTGAAAGTTGACGAAAAAGCTAGCGTGCAAAGACCCAGAGCCGGCGGCAGAGCTGTCAATTTAGGGGAGCCAAGCGTTTATCAGGGGGGAGCCAAAGTTTTAAATTAAGCACAAAAACCGCTGTCTTCAAAAGCGTAAGCTTGTTGATTTGGGGGGCCAGGCCCCCCTTGGCGCCGGCCCTGCAAAGACCGAAAGACGTTAGACGTTTAAGCCCGGAAAAGATCGAGCGTTAATAAGCCCTTAGAAAAATGTTTCAGAGGCGTATACAGAATTTTTACGGGGGAATCAAATTTTACATTTGTTAAGCGTAGTTTTTTTTTCGGCAGAGTTAAATTGAAGCAAATTGAGGAACAAAATGGCTCTAGGGGGGTCCCGGGCGTGCTCCCCCATTAAAAATTTGAAAATTTAAATGCTGTAGTGGCCATTTCAATGCTTTTAGAAGAGTTTTTAAGGCAAATTTTGTTTAATTTTTTTGCCATTAACCGTAAGTTCTTTACCAAACGTGACACATTTTGTTCGCATTGTTCCCATTCATGCATGCTTAAGGCGCGAGGATATCATTTTCAAAAAGGTTCAAAATTATCGAAAAATTGTACTCATCAAAAATACTGTCGAAAATGGCTGGTGTGAGGGAAATGCACCCCCCCGGGTTATAACTTATACTGTAATTCAAAAACTCAGCGTTAACGAACTTTAGCCAACAGTGAACAATGATTTTTACACATGAAATCCTCTTATTCATTAAAACAAAACTAACAAAACATGAATTCTACAGACTTGCCACAACTCAATGCCTTTTTGTGTAAACTTATTCTGATCTCGGCCGAACCCCTGCTTCAGCCTCACCAAACCCAGTTCAAGAATCACGCACTGATCTAACGGCTGCCGCATTCTCCGCAGCTCATTTACGTTAATGTCACTTTCTATCTTTTCTTTTTCTCTACTTTGTTTTGAAATTAGTCATGAGACGCTCCATTGTAGGCTAAATGACTGCACGTGCACCTAAACTTTTTCTCAACTGCAACCTTTAGTAACAAGAACATTAATGTGGTTGCATTGTGGCAACTGACACATCACGGCATTTCACCAAAAAACAACTGCTAAAGAAGTAGCGAAAAGCAGGCTATTTTCAACTCTGGTTTTTCCGCTTATTGTTTAACATTTTGCACTCACTCGACTTCCATTGTAAAATACAATTTTCTATCAAGTTGCTTCATCGCACTAGGTCATAGCTATTTACTTTTCAGCTATTTTTACGAGTCTATAAATGCATTCTTTTCATTTATCCGAGAATCAAGTTTCATTTCACCATATTCTTAACTTTTTGTCAAGCTTGGTACGGCGTATAACTTATTGCTATTTACAATACATACTCGCCTAGAAACAGCAACGTTTCAAGAAGCATCGGTCTGCTCATCACCAGACGGCTTTTAGATGGCTAGAGAAGTTTCTTCCTGGCAAATCTTGCTACAAAAATAGGACTAATCATGTGCAATCTGTTCTGTATGGAAGAGGCCAGAGGTGGGCATTCCGCAATTTGAAGCACAAAGCGGAAGTTGCGGAGCGCTTCAGCAAATTATTTTTGGCTATTGCGCAGCTTGCGGTGCGCTTCAATTAAAATAAATGCTTCTTGCGCTTTATTGCGTTGCGAAATGAAACAAATTTAACAGCTTGCGCTTTTCTTGCGTTGCGAACTAAATAAAATATAAGAGCTTGCGCTTTTTTGCACTGCGAACTGTAAAAAAATTGAGATTCTTCATATGGGGCGCCGTGTGTAAAGCTACGCTATATAAAATTTTGCATCATTTTTTTGGTTAATTTTGGTTAAATTACATGCAATATCATATATTGTTGCAATTTATCTATATTGCTGCAATATGTGTTAAATTGCTGCAATTTATCTATATTGCTGCAATTTGTGTAAATTGTTGCAATTTATCTATATTGCAAAAAAACGCTTAAATCGCCTTTTAACTGCCATGGTGATATGCTAACTAAAACAGTCAGTGTTGCCCTTTCCCTTTTTCTATGAACTCATGTAGTGTACTGGCCTGAGGCGCTGTTGTACTGACTGTGCAGTGTACGCTTATTGGTTTGGCTGAAACATTTTGAAGTAAAGTGGCTTGGAGTTTGATTGATAAAATACTGTTATGATTGGTGGATGCAATTGCGGACATATGCAAAAATATTGACGCATACGGTAGGCAAGTTATGAGCAAGCTACCAGTGCCCATGTAGGTATCGGTACCAGCCATGTAGCAGTTGCAGGGCATGGAAAGTTGTCAGACTAGATAGCTAGACTCCCACGTGGTTTTGTGCTTATTATTCTTTCAGGTAACTTAATAAAATTAGTAATTTTGATTTACCCTACCCATTCATCAGTAACTTAATTGTTTCAGTGGCAGCAAAAAAGTATGGGTACTGTTAAGCTACTGGTACCGGTATCCTTTGGAATACCAGGAGCTAGACTAGACTAGACTACCGGTATGGGGGCAACAACTAATATTAGCTACCAAATCCAGTTGGGTTAAGTTAGGATTAGGTTCAGTTAGGGTTAACTTTAGTTAGGGTTCGTTCAGTTACAAAATATCGGTATTGGTAGACTAGTTTGACATTTTTAATTTTACAGTTTACCGTATGTCACTGGTGTATCGGTGAGCTGATCTGCTGATGTCAGGATGTAGTCTACCTGCTTTCTGTGAACAGATCACAGAAGTTACTGTAATCTGACATGTTTCAGCCATACAGCATAAGCCATTCTGCATTAGCAACGAGATAGTAGTATGTCACAAAAGCACAAAACCACGTGGGAGTCTAGCTATCTAGCCTGACAACTTTCCATACCCTGCAATTGCTACATGGCTGGTACCGATACCTGCATGGGTACTGGTAGCTTGCTCATAACTTGCCTACCGTATACGTCAATATTTTTGCACACCGGTATGTCCGCAATTGCATCTACCAATTATAACAGTATTTTATCAATCAAACAAGACCATCAAACATATCATCAATCAAATAAATGGAAGCACCATACAAGACCAAACACTTATCTCAAATTATTTTAACAATTTTTTCTGCTCCATCGGTGAAAATTTATCCAACTCTGCCGCATCACAAGAGAACTATAAATTTAGAGATTATCTTTCCAATCGGGCTTCCTCTTCTATTTTCCTAGATTATCCCAGTCTTAGTGAGATTGTGAAATCTATTCAATCTCTGAACATGAACAAAGCACTGGGTCACGACAATATTTCTCCATTATTTCTTAAAATAGTTCGTGATATTGTTGCTCCTTTCCTACAGGTGTTTATTGATTTTTCTTTAAGAATGGAATATTTCCCGACAATTGCAAAACCGCGAAAATTTTCCCCTTGCACAAAAAAGGCGACGTTAATAACCCTTCCAACTTTCGTCCAATTTCGATCCTCTCCTGTTTTTCTAAAATTTATGAGCAAGTTTTGTACAATCGTCTCGTGAAGTTTTTAGACAAGCATGATGTCATAACTCCAACGCAATATGGCTTCCAAAAAGGTATCTCTACCACACATGCGATTCTAGATATTGTAACAAATGCTTTTGACAACATTCACAGAAAAAAATTCTCAGGTCTTATTTTTTTAGATTTGCAAAAAGCTTTTGATACTGTAAATCATTCCTATTTTATTATCTAAATTAGATCATTACGGCATTCGTGGACCGGCTAATAGACTAATCGAATCCTTTCTCAATAGAAAACAATACGTCTGTTTGAGCGGTTGTAGGTCTGATTTAAAATGGATCAAATATGGCGTAGCTCAAGGATCAAAAATCAGCCCACTGCTCTACTTGATCTACATTAACGACCTACCGAATTCCGTTCATTGCATTCCCAAGCTGTTCGCTGATGACACTTGTTTATTGCTCGCTGACGCTAATTTGAATTCCTTACATGAAAACATAAACAACGAGTTAATCAATTTAAGTCACTGGTGTAAAGCGAATAAGTTGTCAGTTAACCCTGTTAAATCCAACGCGATGATAATCTCCCCAAAGCAATGCAACGCATACCCTACCCCTACTACTTCGCTGCTATATGACGAGGTACCTGTCAAAATAGTAAACGAATTCAAATATCTCGGAGTAGTTCTAGATTCCAAATTTGATTTTCACGCACACATACAATTGATTGAAAACAAAATCTCTAGAGCTGTTGGAATTATAAGCAAACTCAAACACATTTTTCCTTCTGATGCTCTACTTAAATTATATTACTCCTTATTACATCCCTATCTCTTATATGGACTCCCTATTTGGGGATCCACTTATAAAACATACCAAGCAAGACTTGGTGCTCTTCAAAATCGAGCTGTCAAACTTATTGGTGGTGGGAACTTCCGAGACAGTCCAAACTTATTTTATTCAAAATTAAATATTTTAAAATTACCAGACTTATTTAAACACGAAACTGCCAAATTAGTATATCGTTTTTTCACGACGATCTTGCTACTACTCTTACAGAATTATTAGTTAAAAACTCTAACGTTACAAACCGAATCACCAGATTCACTAATAATCGTGAGATGACTCTTTACATCCCATTGTACACATCTTCGAAAATGCAACGCAGCATGAAGTATCAGGGCGTTAAAATTTGGAATTCTATTCCACGTCAAATCAAATCCTCTTCCTTTAAAGCTTTTAAAACAAAACACAAACAACACGTTATTGCTTCCTATCGTTAGTACCTATATGTTATTCATTTTCAGGTTGTCACACAGTGATAAAGCTTATAATTTATTTATTTTAAATTTATGTCTTTAATATCTACGAATCTTTGTAGATCTAGGGTGGCTGCTTGACTCGATGACCGAGAGGTCTTTCGCAGTCTCCCTGTCGCTAATAATTCACCAATGCTTTGCTTTTTTTTGTATGTGTGTGTTGTTTCATGCCCGTTTTTTTATCTCGGCGACAAATAAATAGTTTCTGATTCTGAAACTCCAAGCCACTTTATTTCAAAATGTTTCAGCCAAACCAATAAGCGAACACTGCACAGTCAGTACAACAGCGCCTCAGGCCAGTACACTACATGAGCTCATAGAAAAAGGGAAAGGGCAACACTGACTGTTTTAGTTAGCATATCACCATGGCAATTAAAAAGCGATTAAAGCGTTTTTTTGCAATATAGATAAATTGCAACAATTTACACAAATTGCAGCAATATAGATAAATTGCAGCAATTTAACACATATTGCAACAATATATATTGCATGTAATTTAACCAAAAAAATGATGCAAAATTTTATATAGCGTAGCTTTACACACGGCGCCCCATATCTTCATTGAGCTGTGCTTCGTCCGATATAAGCGCAAGTTGCTCAATGCTCACGTGGTGAAGCGTGCACGAAAGGTATAGTAGCTTTATTCTCCAGTAGCAGATTTCGGCCAATCAGAAATGAGATTCATTGAATTCGCTTGCGATGCCTTTTTCTCGGGAGTTTCAACAATATTTCTTCGGCGTTGTATTATGAATTTGTGTGTGATGCGGTGAAGTAAAATAAATCGCATTTGTTTGTTGTTTGTGCTGAATTTCGCCTTATGTGGATAATTTCCTTTGTGGGATACTTTTATAGAAGCCTGATGAAGCGGCAACGCGATTTTTTTGCACCTTAAATGTTTATGTCGTTCTGCTTACCATCTTCACGAAACCCATCTACGACTAATAATCGTTGCAATCAGTGATCATGCCGCTTATCACGCTTAGTTTAAGTATCTTTAATACGTATAAAATAACTCTACTGAAAATTGCGCTTCTTCACACATTGCGCTTTTTTGCATTTTTGCAGCAAAAATTGCGTTGGGCTTTAAAGCCAAAGAAAAAGTAGTTGCGAAAGTTGCGCAGCGCTTTTATTTTTGTAAGCCATTGCGTTTTATTGATTTAAAAAAATTTTGTGCTTTCTTGCGCTGCGCTTCAGTCTATTCAGAAAAAATGCTCACCTCTGGAAGAGGCGACCAAAACATTGTTTGATAAAACTATTTCGAAAGCAGCTAGTGCAAGTAGTGACATAAAAATTATTCTGGGGAGGCGCTCCGACCGGAAGGGGGGTATAGCTCCAGAGCGACCCGCGATAGAAGCACCCCGATAAAACCCATCCTCTAAAAATAGGCTGGCTAATTGCTGCTAACGTCGAAGTCAGGACTGCAAAAAATAAGCATAGAGTACCCCGAAAACTTGCTCCCAGGCCTCCTCAAATCCTAATGCGGCCCTGGAGGCTCTCAAACTGCGTTACCGCCAAAAAATCTTCAAGCGTAATTTGCAAATCATGTTAATTTCGTCAAACAAAAACAACCGACACAAAAAGTTCCAACAAAAAAAAAAACATGTGCAACACTGATCATAAAGCAATAACTTAATAAATTGAAAGTATAAATCAAAAACCAAGCACCCAGGAAAACAAATTGCAAATATTTGTGGAAGGTACAAAAACACTGCACACAGTTAAGCGTAGAGATTGTAACACAAAACACAAAAGCACCTTGGTGATGAAGACACATTCATAGTACAAAAATGGGTAGCTTTCTTTCGAATTGGAAAAAGGAAAGATCAAACCTAAAATCATTTAACATTAAAGTATTTTCACACTTACATTTTGATCTATGGCCAAAATGCAAATTTAGAAACTACAAGAGTTCGCCGATTCAGTTTTTTGCAACTTTAAAAACATTAAAGCCTCGTTTACATTTGACGTAAGTTTTAGCAAACGCTGAGCGTGCCAAGATGGATTTCGTTCAAATTAGCGTAAAAATGATTCTACGCTGAACGCAGTTTTGCTTGCTAAGTTGGCAAGAATTGCCTTTGTACAGCTCAGATGGCCGAGTGGTAAGAGCGTCCGCCTTGGGAGCTGTAGTAGCCTGTAGACTTGGGTTTGATTCCGAGTCGGGTCAAACCAACGACTTTAAATTTAGTATTCACAGCTTCCCTGCTTGACGCTCAGCATTAAAGGGACAGTGTGGAGAACAAGCCGGCAAGTTAATTTGTTGTGCCGTTGGGAACAACACTCGGCGGGATTCCCCCATTTTGGTGTGATAGACAGATGGCTGGCAACTCCTAAGCGAGCTCGTGCAGCGCACTGATCGCTTTCTTGTGATAGGAAGATAAATAGGCAACTAAATACAAATTTATGGATTTGCAACTGCGGGCTTTTATTTTTCCAAATCAAGTAATGGCGTTTAATATCCTTGTTAGCAATCGCTTATGAAAAAAAAAATTAATCAATGTTTTTCATTTTCTTAATAGAGAGCGAATAATTAATCACTAAGTGTTGTTAACTAACCAGTCATCAGATGACAAAACGGAAACAGCGTCTGCCCGAGTAGAGCCGTCGACGGTATTTTTTTTTTTCATGCCCGCATAGCGGTAGATTCGCAATTCGACTATTATTATATTATCGTTTATTTCAGACTCGGAAGTTCATACAAAACTGAAAGAAAAACATAACACACACACAGTATAAACGTAAACAAAAATAAATAAATATAAGCCGAAGCCGCTCAACTAACACATTACACCAGTGATGGAGTACTCGAGTACAGCACTCGTACTCGAGTACCATTTTTTGAGTATTCGTACTCGGAACCCCAGGTACTCGGTTAGTACTTGTACTCGAAGATCAATGTACTTGGTGCTCGGCCAAAAACAGTGCCGAGTGCACGAGTACACTTGGCTTTCGCTTTCGAAAGTGAAAACACGACATCTGCGGACATAAACACCTTTTTTTCTTTTTTCGTCTTCACCGATTTTCAGTGGAAAAAAGTACTCGTACTCGAGTACATTTTTTAATATCAGTACTCGTACTCGAAGTTTTTTGCGGTACTCGTATTCGGAAGTTGAGTACTCAACTCCATCATTGCATTACACTGGCAAAATTCATAGAGATGCAATTGAAAATAGTTCAATGTTAACTCAGACGCAATAACGCCTAGCGGTCCATAGATACAGTAATTACCAAAATACGGAGAAAAAGAAAATAATTTAAGAAAATGAAAAAAGAAAAATAAATAATTACAGACAGTACTAAGTCATAACAGGTGTTATCCACAATCAGCTTTGACAAGGACGAGTAAAGCAAAGCTAGAAAAGCATGTTCTCGTAGTGTTTCCAATAGGAAGAGGTAAAAAAGCAACTTGACAAGACTAAACTTTGCATAAGCAAAGAGAGAAATGAAGGCAAATAATTGCTTACGAATCAAGGCATCAAATGTGACTATACTGAAAGTGACTTGATGTTCACTAGCACTGGCATAACGTGGAAGATCAAACAGCATACGAAATTTATCATTAAATGCAACACGCATGCGTCTATAAGAACTATGCTGATCCTGCGACCACAAATGACTGGCAAATAGTGAGGCATAGTACGCATTAAAGATCGTTTTTTCTTTTGACGGATGTAGACTTAGAGCACATTTTAAACTTAGCTTTAACTTTGTTGGCAATACAGTACGTCGATTTCAATTGCCTGAAAATGTTATTTCGATTAAAAATCGGGTCATATCGTACGACTCAATAATGGTATTAAGCAAATGACTAGCACCTGGAGAAGCAAAATAAATGCATACAACATAATTCAACGCAATTTGATCAGACAAATATACAACAACAAATACACCATAAAGAAATGTATACAAATACACAACAAAGAATGCACAGAGATCTCTCCTCGTGACAGCTGTTTCGCCCAATGGGGCTCATCAGACGAGTCACGAGATCACTGCGCGGCGAAAATACAACACATTGATATACCAAGACAATATGAAAGCCAACTACGTCAGCAGAGCACGCGAAAACATCGCATGGTGATAATGGTATTCAAAACTTCCTTGCTTGAAGTTCAACAGTAAACCAACTGTGTGGTGAACGAGCCGAGTTAGAAAAAGCAATTTACAGACTCTTACCGGGTCTTACCTCTTCAAGTGGTAAACAGATGCTGGAGTTATGCAATCTATTCGAGGTCAGACTATACTGTGTATTAGAAGCTTCCGAAAAAAAAGCATGAAAATGCAAGAGATCAAGCTCAAGAGAAAAAAAATGTCGTTTAAATTTTGAAGCATTTACGAAAATATGGATGATTTATAGAACTTGGGGTGTCACAATTAGATTGTGCGAGCAGATTTTGTAATCACATTTTGTTGTCTCACAATGTACTTAGAAAATATACAGCACAACACAATACTCTAGTTTCTTTCGATGACGTAATATATGTCGGTGACGAAATAATATCCTCTGGACCAACATGTCTCTGATTGTCTCTCGCTTACCGAGACTGCACAGCAAATATAAACATTGATGGGATTTGTTTGTTAGAAGCTTCCTAACTTATCATTGGAATCAGGCAAAAGGTCTCTAAAAGTTTCATCCAATTCTATTGTTCTCAGCCCTCGGTAATGACTGATAAATCCAACTGGCACGTCAAAGGTGGTTTTCCAAGAGCGAATCACTTAGTTGATGACCTGCAAAAAACAATGTTTTTTGTATTTTTAATAATTGTAATCCCTTGCTCTCGGATGGAAATCTTATCATAAAAAGATACATCATAGACAATTTAGAATAGTCAAAACATTTTGGAGACAGTATACAACAGTTATTGCTGAATAATTTTTTGTTTGTTTGAAAAAAGTACATCGTAAATATACAGTTAAATACTAACATTTCAAAATCCAAATGTGTGGAACTTTAACACAACTCCTACCTTTCATGCTTACCAAGCAATTGCAAAATTTACACTAGGCAATTCAATTTCTCCATAGTATTTAACATTTGTATCCATATCCTTCAGCAACTACGCAGCTATCTACTTTAGGTGCTAAAAACTGTCCATTACCACAGCCCATATTATTGCTTTACTACCGACAAATAAAACTTACTCTGCTGCGTTCTCATGATCCTTTACAAGTTCACGATACCGTACAAGGACCATGCTTTTGTGTTTTGGCAGAATTTCTGGATGTTATCATCATATTTTTTGTTTCTTAATTCTGTGTTTTTCCTTTGAATGTTTTCATTGAGTCTTGCATTGTTCATCAGACAAAGAACATTAGCAGAATGATAAACATGCTTATTGCCGATTCCGTATTAACTGACCACAAACTATACACTATTGGTATTGATGCTGCTAATCCAGTTTCCGTTATCGCATAGCATCCTTTAAATCATAAATCTGTGATTGCGTATTACATGAATGAACGCAGCATACTGGTAAGTTAACGCAAAATATTATCTTTTAATCACCATTTTGACAACAAACTTTGAACTTAATAAGGGTAAATGCAGTTCCTACATTAATTTAAGGAAGTGTCTATTTTGCCGTTAATGGCAAAACACTGATTAGCAAATTTTCTCAAAACTGATCGAGTGTACTATAGACGCAAGCCAATCAACAGTCATGCGTATACACGCCAATATTTTTTAGCCAATCACTGAATCAGTATTTTGCCATTAGCAGCAAAATAGACACTGCCTTAATTTAAAGCATGAAAAGTTTACAAGTGTTACCAGCGATGCAATAAATTTCGGTTCATAAATGAATTTTGTTTATATATGCAAGTATTTAGGTGCGGTATGTTCTGTCAGCTTGGTTAATTTGAAACAAATAATTCAGTAAACGATGGTTCAATCAAATTGCTATTCATATAATTACATAATAGATTCCCAGTACTAAAATAGAAATTTGGTCATATTCCAAATTTTTGAAATGGATACAAGCAAAATCAAGCAACACACAGTGTTTTACATACTGGCTTTATGCAGATGATTCTGGCACAGTAGATGGTAATCCTAGGGCTGTACTGCAGCAGCACAGGGTTATCACTGACACGTATTAGAGTAGACGGTAAACTTATTACCTACATCTTAAAGTTCAACATTGAAACGCTTTAAATTATGCACCAGTATTGGTACGTTAATAAATGTATATAAATGCCTTATTAAAAAAATTAGAAGCACTTTCATTTGTGAGGAAACAATCTCTATTTTTTACATAATAATGTCACCAAAACTAGCAACAATATTTGCATCTAACAATGGTTTAGTGTAAAATATTGCCTTTTAAATGTCACCTAAGCCATCTAGGCTACTCCTGTACTGGTGTACCGGTAACCTTTCATGGTGCTGGAAACACCTTCCATGCTTTCTCTATCATTCAACAGGATGAAAACGCACCTACTTCCTTGGTTAACTAAAACTGCACAAAATAGAACAAACAGATTACTTACATGAGGGCATCCATATCCTTCAGCAACCTGTTTCTAACAAATTAGCTTTACACATTTGTTGATGTATACCGGTATTTGTTTCTAAAATTCCACGAGCAAGTATACCAGTATTGTTCTAGTAGCAGCTCCCGATTTTTTGGGAATGCTAATATAGTGAAAAAACCATGAAGCACAAATCAGTTTAACAAGATTCTAACCAACACCTGTAGGCTAGAAACAAAACTAGTCAAATCAATATGTACCCGTACAGGTACATAGGCCTGGTTCTTACGTATACACAAACAAATCTTTGGAGTCTGACTCTCTTCATCGAAATAGCCTGTGCACTACCCAGTACCGGTATAGTTAATGGTTAGTGTTATGTAGGAAGTCAACAAAGAAGTTTTATTTATATCCAGGAGTACCGTAAGACCTGTAAGAGGGCTTTTTTACTGATAACTCTTGCTAAAGATCTAGGTCTGGCAAAAAAGGCAAAAAGCTAAGGTGACAGGGTAAGGCTAACCTCAAACAACTCTCTTGCAGGCTGAAGTAAAACGCTAAGCTATAAGTTTATGGGTAAAGTCTAGTATCAGCCCCCAGGTTCGGTTAGGGTTGCTTCGTTAGGATAAGGTTTGGTTAGGATTAAATTTAGTTAGGGTTCGGTTCAGTTACAAACCTAACCGAACCTAATCCTCTAACCAAACCTGGGGGCTGATACAAAACGTTACCCTACGTTTATTTTATTAGCCTAGCAAAAAAGCTGTGGTAAGGCTAATCTCATATTACTCTCCGGCTAGGCTGAAGTAAAACGCTAAGCAATAAGTTTATTTCACTATCCTAAAGGCTCGTGACAAATTTATACCCTATACAAAGCTTTTTCCAACAAGCCTATGCCTGCTTCGCTAGCCTTAGCAAGAGGACCTACTGGTACTTGACAGCAAAATAGTTTTCTGCGCTGAGATGCTGATTTGTATCTACGTTGAAATTCCTTAAATAAACAAAAAAATCTACGCTACGCAGACGATTTTACGCCAAATGTAAACGAGCCTTTAATCTTCATTATACTCGCGGTATTACGCGTGTAACGAGCGAGGCGGGGCGCATCTCCGCGGCTTAGCGCCTGGGCAGTGAACTACACAGCATGCTCCGAAGGAACGAGGCAGCAGTGACGAGCCGTTGACGATACTGTGTCCGATTAGACCGGGCCAGAATTCACTCGAACCCCAGACCTCCCGCACCGACAGCATTGTCTTTATTTCGAACCACAAACTCTAGAATTCTGAAAAAAATCCAACACCGCAGGGGCAGCTGAAATCGATATCGTTGTATGTAAAAATGATATCTGGTTTACTTCAAGAGTATTATTTCAGCTGTTGTTCCATGAAAACTCAGTGCTAGTAGCCTAACATACTGTAATTGGTTACCAAAAACAAACGTAACATATAGCTAGGTGATAGTTCCATTATTCTTCAGTTTTTACCTCTATGTCTCTACTTATTGGTGATTTAACTTACTTAAAATATCGGGGGCTCTCCTCTGTATTCCATTGGTGTGATAGAATAACACGTGCATGCTAGGAATGTGGCAACTAGCATTGTGGTGCGACTCACATATGGTAAGTAATCTTGAAGTTTGTGACTGTAACAGAATAAGATGGAGAAATGAGTATTAAATTTGGCCGAAGTCAAAATCTTTATCATACTCGCTGTACTACGCCAGAGCGTGTAACGAGTGGCGGGGTCCATCTTCAAAGCTCAGCGTCTGGGCATAACAGCTCTGAAAAAACGACGCAGCGGTAGCGAACCATTGACGACAATTTGTACGATTGACCGACCCGGGAATCGAACGTCACCGATGTACTTTACGGCGCATTACAGAACTACGATCTTCCAGCGTTAGAAATAATTGATTTTAATTCAACTTTCGATTTTCTAAACCACATTACCTCAATAATGCCGGCGAGGAGCGGAAATGCCATTTTTGCATTTCTGGGCGAAATAAACTGATAGCAAGCGACACGACTACCAAACTACCAACGTAAAAACTTCTACGTTAGAATATGGCTGGGTTCGAATCCCACTCACAATCAAATCTTCTAAATTTCTGAAACTGCTTACTTGAAACATACTAAAGATTGAAATAATCCAGAAGTGTGCTTGCTCTCAGCGAGAACCTGGAAAATAAATTACATAAAACCACTTTTTTTCACTGTGAAAAGCAAAGTAAATTCTCAAAATGAGTAGCCTACTCAGTGAGGAATTGGTTTAAACAAAATGATTGGCAAGTCAAAAACTTAGTTAGTTAGTTGCATATTTATCTTCCTATCACGAGAAAGCGATCAATGCGCTATACCAGCTCGCTTAGGAGTTGCCAGCCATTTGTCTACCACACCAAGATGGGGGAATCCCGCTAAGTGCCTTTCCCAACGGCACGACAAGTAAACTTGTCGGCTTGTTCTTCACACTGTCCCTTTAATGCTGAGCGTCAAGCAGGGAAGCTGTGAATACCAATGTTAAAGTCATTGGTTTGACCCGACTCGGAATCAAACCCGAGTCTACAGCTCAAGAGACAGACGCTCCATACCACTCGGGCATCTGAGCTGTTCCGAGACCAAACGCACTGATTTGACCAACTAAAATATGAAAGCCAGGTGTTCTGTTCAAGAGACGATAGATTGATAACTAATACGGTTTAATTAAACAATCAGAGTTTAGACAAGAATACATTCTGCAGTTTCAGCGGAAGAGAGTGGTATATGACGTTGTAAGCAGGGATATGGAAGCGGAAGCTGGAAGCGGTCATATTCTGATGAAAGCGGAGGTGCGAAAAATATGCCGCTTCCGCTTCCCATTATTCAAAAGAGCATACTGTAAATAACTTATTAGTTATTATATTTTATTCAATTTATTAGACATTATTTTGCAATGCTAGCTTCACATGGATGCCAAATCTCACCACAGGGCATTACTCTTCGCTTAACTTTCAGATAGTACTAACGTAAAATCGCTTTTCCTTTCAGTTTTTTCAAGTTTTAAAAAGCGCTAAAACCAATACTTGAATCTTTTCCAATTATAATCATGTCACGAAATAGATGGAGAGCTGTTAGGAGCGTATAAAGGGGGGCGTAGTGCCATCCTCCCCCCCCCCCCCCCCCCCGCTCCTCTCCTTTTGACTTTGTCTTTTAGTAAAAAAATAACAAAATTAATGGTGCCAAGTGACCGAAATATGCCAGACTCTTTTGATGGTTTTTGTAGCTTATGGCCAGGGGGGGGGGACCTAGGGGAGTAGGATGAGGGGTATGCCTCCTCCCACCAGCCGTTTTGGAAGATGTTTTTGATGTATACAATTTTTTCATAATTTCGAGCCTCCTCGACAGCAATAAGCCTTACGCCTTAAGCACGCATAAATCGAAAATGCGCGAACAAAATGCATCATATTTAGCGAAACACGCAGAATCACGGTAAAATTATAACAAAATTAGGCTGAAAATTATTCAAAAAGCACTAAAATAGCCATTAGATCATGTACGTTTTCAAAAATTTTTCGGGGAAGCATGTCCCCGAACCCCCCGAAAACCTTTCTAGATTTCAATGAGCTTCAAATAAGTTTTGCTGAAAACAATACGCTTGAACACAATGTGGAAATTATGCCCCTTCCCACCCTTTAAAAATTCTTGCCATGCCACTGAGTGCTGTGTATCAACATTTTCCTAATGAAAGGAGTAAGTTTCGTCGCAAAGTTGTTGCAAAAGACTCCCAGGATTGTGACTCAATCATTCCTTTACACTTTTGTTTGCTTTTTTCAAATTATTATCTTAAAAAAACGCTTGCTAAAGCTTGATCAAGAGCTTTCAGCGAGTTGGAAAAAAAGCTACGGTTTACGCTATCGGCTACCAACACAATGGTCGTATTTTACTGGCAAAATTTGAGTGAATTTTTTTGAAAGCGGAAGCGATAGGTGTGGAAGCGGAAGCTGTTTGCAAATATACCGCTTCCACATCCCTGGTTGTAAGCGTCAATAGTCAATACACTATCTTTATGCCAACGACTTTAAAATTGGTGTTCGTAGCTTCCGTGCTCGATGTTCAAAAATTAAAGACACTGAGAAATTGCAGACTCGACGACCTAACCAGTGTTCGCGCATTGGTACGCTACGGTCATTCACAGTCTCTTATTGGTAAAAGTACTTGCAAAAATAACTGTTAGGCCTATTGATTTAATAATTGTATTTACGTAAAAACTAAATTTGACTAGACAGTGTGGAGAACAAGCCAGCAAGGTTACTTGTTGTACCGTTGAAAAACGGAATTTCCCCGTCTTGGAGTGGCAGACGGTAGCCAGTAACTTTTGTAAAGCGAGGTAAGCTATTTTTAGTGATACTGTCTGTATAAAACATCGATATGTACATACAGGGTGGCCACAAACTCACGCACCAATGTAAATTAAAAAAGTTATATAGTGGTAACATTTATTCAAATTCAAAGTTCTTTACAAGGATTGCAAATGCTCGATATGGCATGTCTGATCTGAAATAAAAAATTATAAAATCAAAAAATTATATTAATAAAAAATACATAATATTAACATTGGTGCGTGACTTTGTGGCCACCCTGTATAATACCAAAACATAAGAATATACTCAAATCTTATCATCCTCCTTCTACCCAACTTATCTTCCACGGTATTTACCTTCATAAACTTCGACTCGTTGCGTGGTTTAGTTATCATGTTGAACAGTGATGGGTCTATATCTTCCACTGAAGGGTCAGGCGAGCTGACGGTCGACCAAGTCTGCTAGAAAAGACACAATCTCAAGTATCTTTTTACCAAAATTTCAGAACCAAATCTCCTTCACAACAAAGTCAAATAAAGTATGTTTCTATCGATTTTTTGCACTCAAGAGAATAATGCCCCAGTATTCCCTTCATTTTCGATCAAATAATAACTGCCAGTAAATAAAAAACAAGCTACATCATACCAAATTTGTAACAGGACGTCTAATGCACATGCTGCCCAACGAACATACTAACTATCAACATTGTTGCCACACTTAAGAACTACTTACCGGAGTTTTTATTTCCAGTGACATTCTTTTTTACGACGCAGGTATTTATACCTAGCGGTACAGCGCGCAGGTGACAGTTCCTACGTGACGGGTTCGATTCACGGCTGGAGCCGATCGCATTCGACATATTTACCGGGTGGCTGCTGACTGGAAGAGCGCAAGCTCACTTCGCAGTCTCCCTCAAATATTGTTGAATTTTCCGTCTAATATTATGATTTGAAAAAAATAACCTGTTATTTATTATACCCGAAATCGTTCAATATCCCCAAAGCTATCATCAGCTTGATTGTTCTTAAACTTAATTGTATTCGTCGTCAGAGGTTTTAGTGAAAGTTTTTCGAAATGGCGAACAAACACCTAGAACAGAAAACACTTTCAAGTACTCGTATTTAATAGCGACACAGTAGAGGGTGATTGGGACAAGCGCTAATCAATCCCAAGGTTTCGCGAACTAGATTGAAACAGAGAAGAAACCAACATTAAACAAAATGCAACTACATTCCTACGGGATTCTTGGGAAGACATTTAAACAGCTTTCGGGGGAATCCATCACCATATCCAAGCTGTTACTATTAATATTTAACCTCAATTAAGAAACCAAATACTTTTGTGTCGAGTAAATAATTTGGCATAACCTACTGCGACTAAAACAATAACATAAAGGTAAAAATTACTGGGCAAAACAAGCAGCTTAGCAATCAACGCGTGGTCACATGAACGAGAGTTCTGAATTAAGAGTGCAAAAAGACACCAGGGATGCAGTCTACAAACTTGAAAAAAAGCAAGATTTTTTTACTGTGTAATCTTCGGTATTATTGTATTTGTCACAATACATTTAGTGCTAGACCTACGGTAAGCATTCTTGCCTATTTTAATATGTTAAATTAATACCGGTGACCATTTGTTTTTCAAACCTATCACTTATTTAGCGATATAAAAATATATTGTTGTTATTATTATCTGTTACCTCTACCACTGTGGTATAACGCTGTTCGGTTTGCAACGCTCCTATTGGTTGGTAGCAAGCTCCATAACGACGCATTAAGTCAGCAGCTGACGTCAGCAAATCGTTGACATCACGATACAAAGTCACGGTCTGTTGCACCTGCTCTTTATCTTGATGTAGAGTCTCGAGAGAGGAAAAAGAGTGAAAATCTTTCAACAAATCCTTCACAGCCTCTAGTTTCTGCACAGAAGTACACGATGGTTAATCTTGCAGAAAAAATGAGTTTGATCCGACGTGACAAGCTCAATTCCCAAAAACTATTGGAGGCGGCATAGCGTGTAGGTTATAGATCCTACGTGACGGGTTCGATTCACGGTTTGAGCCAACCGCATTCGATATATCGGGTGACTGCTGACTCAAAGAGCGCAAGCTCACTTCATAATCTTCCTCATCTGTTGAATTTTCTGCTTACTATAATTTCAAAATAACATCAGTTATTTATTTTATATGATCTCAGCCAAATCAAATATTTGAAGGTGATTCCTACTATACCAACACTGTATGTTACCAGATGTTAAATTGAACTTAAATTAAAGATAAAAAAGCTCATGATGATCAATTTCAATGCAAGCAAACTATAGCAAATGCAGAAATAGCTTCACATGGTACCAAATTGATTTTTATACCTTCATAATTGCTTCTTCCAGAAACCCTTTTGTTTTATTTAAAATTTGCAACCTTCCTTCAAGCGAGATCTTGCTCTGATTCATGACGTCATCAGCATTGCAAATAAAGCGCTGGATGGTCTTTGGAATCTAGACAGAAAATGTATGTGATTTTCAATATTTATTAACAAAAATGTTGCGATATAACAATAACATGAGCTATGAAATGGTGATCCAGAGCGCTGACCTTAAAATAGATAATTTTTTATTTTTTAGCTTAGTTGTTAAGAATTGTAATCGGTGCGAGGTTCGATTCCCGGGTCGGTCAAATCGGACCCTGAGTCGCACATGGCTCGCTACCGTTGCGACGTGCCTTCGGAGCTGTTTTGCCCAGGCGCTGCACCGCGGAGTTGGGGTCGACCACTCGTTGCACGATTCGGCGTAAAACCGCGAGTATAACGAAGATTTAATTTTTTTGTTATGACTTGATAGCTTACGAACCCAGTTTACTACATGCAAAACAAGCGCTCAAACATCATGACGCAACAAACTGGTTGGATCGTTGACAAATAATGCTAAACAGCACAAAAGGGAAACCCAATCAAAAAAAAAAGTCAAATCTTCATTATACTCGCCCTATTACACCGAAGCGTGTAACGAGTGGCGCGGCCTATCTCCGCGGTGCAGCGCCTGGGCAGCACAGCTCTGAAGAAACATTGCAGCCGTGGCGGTTTCCGATTAGAACGAGTCGGTAATCGAACCCCAGACCTCCCGTGCCAACAGCTTTGCCTTCAACCACGGCACCAACCGGACGGTATCAACCTTTTAGGAGGAAAATGCCGCAAATATACATAGTTGTAACCTACTTCGTCTGCTTCTCAAGCTGAAAAACGGCTTTTTCAAAAGTTGACATGGCATTCACTCACTTCTTCAAACTGAAAGTAGTTTATCCTTGAACGGGAAGACAGGGCTAAACTTTCCAGTGAAAGAGCTTCTGCAAGTATGAAATCACGCTGCTTACTAAGATGAAATTATTACAGTGCATAGCTTGTGAATAGATCCAATGTAAATCTATATCATACAAGCTAAAGCGAGGCTCATCTTACTCTGGCAGAATGCTTGATAACGAGCAATCGCTGGAGCTTGTATTACAAAAGAAGAATAACGAGCAATCGCTAGATCTTGTATCACGAAATATCAATACATAATTCTCTGCCACTATAATCACTTGAGTGATTTCATTTTGTTTTATGATATGAACATAAGCCTTTATGGATTTGGAAAGTGAACGCTGTAAAATCAATTTTATGATTAGTTCCACAAAACTAGTCATACTATTGGATTTCACAACGTTCATTTGGTAAGTCTTTCATGGCCTACTATAGTATCTCCGTATACAGTATTTACCTATTAGTAAATGCAACTTACCGATAAGTGGAGAAAACTTATCGTTCAACTGAAAAAAAAAATGCAATTACGGATACAGTAGTTATTTAAACTTTCACAATCTTAACCAATGCATTCAAATTAGAGCCAATATGAATAAACAATACAATCGAAAATGTTTAACAGACAACTCAATGACAAAACGCAACAATCAACTTTTCCAATATAAATGAACTATCATTGTACTGTACATTGACGCAATTTTAAAAACAAGTTCAGTTTTATTCCACCAGATGGTCCCCAAAATCCTAGATCATTATTTGTAGTAAAGAAAAAATTTCATATTCTTATTTTATTTGAGGATTTCTCTAACTCGATATCAACATCTACAACAAATCAATCGTCATTGTATTGGCGGTATTACGCCGAAGCGTGTAACGAGTGTTATGGTCCATCTCCGCGGCTCAGCAATAAAGCTCCGAAGAAACATCGTAGCGGTGGTGAGCCGTAGGCGACACTGTGTCCGATTTGACCGACCCAGGAATCGATCGCAAGACTTCCCGTGCTGATAGCGATGTTCTAAGCACTTCCAACGTGATTTTCTCTATTATGCACATGTCAGAAATACTTACGCTCGTTTGACTATCCAAACTGTTGATACGCTTTTCGTCATCTGTAAAATAAAGCAATATAAGTTTTAAAAACCTATGTTATGTGACAAAACTGGTCAAAAAAATCACCAAGAGAAAGTTAAACTATAAAACATCAAAAACACCTGTTTCATTTAGATAGAATGAAGTTTTCTAGAAATTGTAAAGAAAATTTTTTTGACATTTTTCGTTTTCAAACTTACAAAGAGCACAAGTCAAAAATGAAATGGTGGTAAAAAACTCTACAAAGCCTTAAACGTAACACTCTAACAAACAATATTATCAATATCATTATATGGGGTTTGAAAACATCAAGAAATTTTAGAAAATAAAAACCCATTTAAATGAATTCTATCAGATATCTATTCAATCCTGGCTGTTTAAAAGATCACTAAAACACGAAGTTTAAACATGTCAAAACTGTTTCGGAGTTTAAACATGTCAAAACACACGGTACAGAAGACAGGAACGTTTACTTGCTCAAACCTGTATCAGCAGTATGCAGTTCGTCAGCTTCATCGAACCTAAGAACAAAATGTATAAATTATTGAAAAAAGACTGAATTTGGAAGAGCATGATGTATTTCGGTTACGTTAGGCTTAGTGATGGGCACGATGAATCCTTCTGCACTAAAGCATAAACGATAACCGATAATTTCAAAAAAGCGCTGGGCGATACCGATAAATCTTAATTTTAGAAAGCGATATCGGTAATCGATGAACTATCGCCGATAAAATTTCCGATACATGTTGCGGTAAATTTTCAATGTGTTTGACGAAGTGTTTTTGTAGCGTGAACCGAACTCATATCCTTTGCTTTAATGTAAGTTGGCGACAACGCAGCTGCTCGACTCTCAAGTCACAAATTAATGACACCTCGTATTGCGTAATTTATCAGATTATCTCGCTTTACTTCCTTGGCTTGCCACAGTTCTGTACTAACAAGGGTAGCACGCAGAAGCTCTGTAGTGCTTGTATACTAAATCTTCAGAAAACGTTAGTTATCAGCGATACCTGTTAGCATGTTTACTGTGAGTAGTTTCTTTATCATTATTATTAATGTTAATGTATTTAAACGGAAACACAGGAAATTTAACGTCGTCACCATCATAATGGTTATATCGGAGAAAGTATAATGTGTTTATAACTGAAAGTAAAAAGATGTTCAAATTCCACTTTGGTCTTTTCAATAAAATTTTACAGCTTTTCTATAAGTCAAATTGCAAATACTTTTTTTAAAGATTTTTCAAAACAGAGCAAATCACGGACTCTGCCGTGGCATTTAACAAAACAAAGACAGATTTTTTTTAAAAATTGCAACAAGACTTACAGGACAATGTGTAATTTTTCCATAGCGCCAACTCCACTAACTTTGAAGTTTGAACACTGCGCGCATAAAGAATCGTTCATTGCGATAATTTATCAGCGATAACAAAATATATTACGAAAGCGATAATATCGGTAATCGATAAACCATAACTATTTTGAGCGATAACGATAATCGGTATAAAATTATTGCCGGTAACTATCGCCGATAAATTATCTCGATAAATGCCCATCTCTGGCTAGACCATACATAAATGGGAAACAGCCAATATAATACTGACACGCAACATATATTAGTCATTATTCAAATCTGTTCAAGTTTAAACGATTTACATAAAGCAAAGCCAAAAAAACTATAGCCGGGCAAACAGTATAATTAACTAATTTCCCGATTCCTAAATTCCAGTATAATTAGCAGACTTTTTAACAAGTCTGTCAAATCAAAGGTCAGTATGCCTCGCCGTGCATGGATGGTATTAAAATTATTGCACATACCAGGCCTCCAACTTGCTACGACCTAACTTTTGAATGATGTCAGAGAGCAGAGTGATTTCTATTGCATGTTTCTGGTTGGTCGCCAACAACTCGCGAATTTTATTTTGCTTCATACCAAGCTGAAAAAACGTTACAAAATAACAGCTCAATGTAGCGCAAGAAGGTCAAATCATCTGCCTAAAAAAAATCATATCTTCATTATACTAGCCGTATTACGCCGAAACGTGGAACGAGTGGCGGGGACCATCTGCGTGGCTTAGCGCCTGAGCAACACAGCTCTGAAGAAAAATCGCAGCGGTGGCAAGCCGTCAGCGACATTGTGTCCGATTTGACCGGCCCGGGAGTCGAAACCCAGACCCCTCGTCCATAGCGATGTATTTAAACCACCATAAACAAATTAGGCGATATCATCAGCCGCAGAAATTTAAAATCATTGCGAGCTGTAACGTACATCGACCAAACATCTTCGTCGCAAAAACAAAATTTGCTGTTTAAGCAATTGATTACCTGACCATTTAAGTAATTTTCTCTCGCAGTATGCTGTGAGGTGACGTTTGTCATTTGTTGCAGCTCCTTTTCAAACCGATCAAGTTTGCCAGGGAGTTCACTAACTTCATGTTCTAATGTTAAATAAACAATATTAAAAAGTTCGGAATATAATAAATATGAGACGAAAATAGATTACGTGGGAAACAAGGCATAGCAATTCTTAAAACTAAACGTTTCGACAACATAGATTCAGCTGTCATCAACAGTAGCTTGTATCATCAGTAGCTGTCATCTATTTGGGGACTCCATACATACGGCTTATCGACAGTGTAATAAATGACGCCTTGCGCATTGTCACTGGGTGCCTGCGTCCCACTCCATCGGTCTACCTTCCGGTTCTTTCAGGCATCCAGCCAGCTGAGCTTTGCCGCCAAGGAGCGACACTCTCCCTAGCCAACCGCAGCTCCCTGGACCCTGACCACATCTTACATGGCCAGTTTCATGAGTCACAGGACATATGCAGGGAGAGATTGAAATCTAGACACTCATTTGTACCTGCTGCTCGGAAATTACTAGACAGTCTTTCTGAGATGGCTATCCGTGCAGCCCAGTGGACGAACACGAAATGGGACATGGAGTACTCTGCCAACGCATTGTCACTCCACGCTTTCATTCCCAGGGCTAGTTCCAGACCCTTGGGTATGGGTCTGCCCAGGGCAGCCTGGGTCAAGCTCAACCGTCTGCGTTCTGGTGTTGGACGTTTCTGTTCGTCCATGTACAAATGGGGTCTCGCTCCTATAGCGAATTGTGAGTGTGGTGCCAGTGAACAAACCGCAGATCACATCATCTCACAGTGTCCCATACATCGAGCACCCCGAGGTATGTTTGGTCTAATGGTTTTGGATGACGAAACAAGATGCTGGCTGAAGTCCCTTACAGTCAGCATCTGACCCAAGCAGTTTGATGGCCAGGGTGGTAAAAGGATAAACCCTCGGCCTTGGTCCTTCCATCTGTCTTGGAAGAGATGCCCCGCCAAACGACGACGATCATCAGTAGCATAAGCAAAGCAACACAAAACCGAAAGAACTAGAATTTATGATTCAAAATACAAGTTATAACATAAGTGATTTACATCACATTTGTGGCTACTCACCATCTTCTTTTTCAACTTTGTTTGATTGGTCGCGTTCTTCTATTTGGGGACTCCATCCATCTCCCCCAGATAGCTATTATAGCAAAAACTGGAGTAAGATATTACACTGATATCACCCACGGAAGCACGAAGGAAGGATTGAGATCAAACTTAATAGAAAAAATTCTCAACAATCTACTTCTTAGATCATAAAGCAGGAATGTAGTCGAGACTTCTTAGTCCGAGACCGAGATCGAGACCAGAAAATTTCGAGACCTTTTAGTCGAGACCGAGACGAAACAGTTGCGAGACCGAGACTAGAAACCTAATCGAAAACAAAAAAAAATTTTTGAAATCGAAATTTTTTTATTGAACAGTGAACACTAAACGCAAAAATTACAAATTAAACAGAGTTTTTGTTGCACTTTAAATAAACTAACATTGAGAGCAAATCGGATGATAGCCTGGCCCGATGTGGCCGAAAAAGCAAACCACTTTGACTAAAAACTCGTTTTACCGGTGCAAGTCGAAAAGGAAGGACAGACTTCGGAAATGGAAAATCAAATTCATTGACTTTAGAAAGTTAAAATTCAAACACATCTACTTTGGATAACTAAAATTCAAAATAATCAATAAATAATGAGCGGATTCATATTCAAAATTCAAATTTAATCCAACCCTAGTACAGACGTAAACAATCCAATTAATTAATGCTGGAAAATAGTTAGGGGCAGTCAGAGACGAAACTGTGTACTGACGTATCGTACATAATCCAATTAATTAAATTAAGTAAAGCACTATCAAACATTTTCACGGCAGCGTAATTAGGGCACGAGGCAGATACGCAAGTTAATTTTCTTACGCCTGCAGTTTATAAAATGAATTAAACTTTTTTATCGCTATTTTCAAGTCTCAACACCTTGAAACCAAGCAGATTTTGATAAGATTTAATCATTAGAAGAATAGTTGAAATCAAATAAGTGCGTGTAATTCTGACAAACGTCTTATTGAAATCATTTTCAAGGGGTTAGCATCGGATAGAAAATGACGCAATAGTGAGATTGGCTTTGCTTCTGTAATCAACATGGAAGCGCGACTTCTTCGCCGACATGATGCAAACAACTAAAGTGTGGTACCAATAAAAAAAGTCTTGAAACGCAATTTCTGCTTCGAGACCGAGATCCGAATTTTTCACCCAGTCTCGAGACCGAGACCTAAACATTTAGGTCTCGAGACCGAGACTTGTCTCGAGACCTCCATCCCTGTCATAAAGTACAAAAACAACCCAGCCCAAACGAGTTGCGCCTGAAAAACACACGCCGTAAATTTTGACTAAAATGAAGTCTCAGCCAACATTAGTTTTGCCCAAACCAAGTGGTTTTAAATCTCGACAAACTTCTTTAAGAGCCTGGAGATTTCAACAACGGTCAACATATCTGCAGTAACAAATACAGAACGTACTGGCATTGTCTGGGTAGTTGATTCGACCATCTTCCGAGATTTTTGAGATGTGTTGGATAGGTTTAGTGAGCTACACGCAGGAGTGCTGCTTGGAGAAGAGTAAGAACTTGAATATTGCTTTCCATAAACCACCTGAAAATTATCTACGTCTATCAACAGCACCGACTATAAATGCAAACGATAATGCATTTTTTCTTTTGTGGTACTGTGCTATGAAAGAAACATTTTTAAATTCAAAACAAGCGTAGTAGTGGCAACATAAAAATAACAGAACAAGGCTTGATAGTTAGAGTAAAAAGGAGCAAGCTGTTTATTCACTTGATTGGGTACTCAAAAAGCAAAATTTAAACCTATATCAATTTTGATAACAACTTTGTCCTCAACAATTCATCACGAGTGTTTAAACACAAAATAAAAATTTTTGCGAGTGAGAAAGGCAAAATAACATTTAAGGAAATTTTTAACAACTCACCATAAAATGTAACCCATAAGCTATAACGTCGGAAATTTACAAAAACAAGCTATCACAGTGGTGTGCAAACTTTTCGCACATAGGGCCACATTGGAAAAAAATTTGAAGCCGAGGACCGCACTGATTGGCAGAGCAAAATAAAAGAGGTCATCACGTCCGCAGACGTCCTTTTTTTCACTCAAAATCAAGCGCAGAGCAAAAAAAGGAAAGGGCATATCACGTCCCCAGATGTCTTTTTTCCCCTCAAAATCCGGTGCAGAGCAAAAAAAGGTCAATATTCCACTCAATATCAATAAGGAGCAAGGTTTATATTCCTGTAAGTGCCCGCGGGCCGCATAAAATGATCTCGCCGGCTACATGCGGTCCGCGGCCGTAGTTTGCCCACCCCTGAGCTATCCAATTACCCGGCCGATTAGCTCAGTTTTTAAGCGCACGCAATCGGCACGATGTCGCCAACGGCTCGCCACTACTGTGACGCGTCTTCGGAGTTGTGTTCAGTGTGTTGCCAAAGCGCTAAGCCGCGCAGATGGGTCCCGCTACTCGTAACACGCTTCGGCGTAATACCGCGAGTGTAATATAGATTTGATTTTTTGAGCTATCCAATTTTCCAAGGGTGTGTTGTTTACTAAAACCAGCAACAACGTATTTTTTTACGTCTATTTAGGAAAAGCTAAAAATTGCAACACAATTATAATGCAACATCCATACCAATTCTGCTTCAGCTATTTCACTTTGCAAGCTGTTTACCCCTCGCATTTGCATTGGTTGGCCGTAATACGTCCCCGCATCCGATGATTTGTAACTACTGGTCCCTTGGTACCTAAACGCAAAAGCACGGCTGTGACTTGGTGTTTAGCTGTAGTTTAAGATGATCATTCCATGGCAAGATAAACTAACTAGCGTCAACAGCACTTTAGCAACCTGCGAAAGTATGCTATGGCAACCTTAATATTACGTAAGACACGTTGTCGACAGTAAAGGTTATAATTGCATAACCGCATAGGGTCATTAGGCATAATTACACAGAACATATGCAAAAAACACGTCACTAATCACACAAAGTGAGTTGCAATGCAGGTGTACGTAAAACGCAAAAATACTTGCAGTTAAGTAGCGAAGCGTTAAGCCGTAAAAAGTTGCGCATTAAATCAGACATTTTTCAGATAAATGAAATTAAATCAGACATTTTTCAGATAAATGTTTTATGGCGCTTTAATGTTTTATGGCGGTTTAATGGTGGCTAACTTCTACAGCAGTTTGCGAAAAGATGTTGAAATGAAATGTTGTGTGGTTTTATGGCGCTTTATAACTACCAAGGTCCTTTAGCGCCAGAGCTACATTTTGTCAAGAATTCACAGACGTATTTTTATTCTCTGTTCATCTCATCCTCCACGCAACAATTAATTGCTGAGCGTTTAGCAAGTGTAACAGCAGATACCAGTTTTTTAAAGTCTTTGGTTTGACATGACTGAAAATAGAACCCAGTCTACCAGCTTCCAAGGCGAAACAATCTATTTCAGCCTCAAATGCAATAGTTCAACACTCACATAGACGATTCAATCTGAGCTTCTTGGAGCTGGTTCAGCAGCAGTTCTTTTTCTTCTTTAAGATTCTAATCGAAAAAGCACCAAACTATAGCTCAATATTCAAAGCTTACCGGTGGGTTAGCTCAGCTGTTACGACAATGCTACTGGTGCAAGGGGTCTGGGGTTCGATTCCCGGGTCGGCCAAGTTGGACAGTGTCGCCGACGGGTCGCCACCGCTGTGACGTTTCTTCGGAGCTGCGTTGCTCAGGCGCTAAGCCGCGGAGATGGGCCCCGCCACTCGTTACACGCTTCGGCGTAATATCGCGAGTATAATGAAGATTTAATTTTCTTTGACTAATTCAAAGCTCAATAGATTGGTCCATGTTATTTTCGTGTTTGTTATCAGTAAGTATCTGCAAGACGATCAGTTATATTTCAAAATGTTAAACAAAAAAATTTACCTGAACGTTAGTATTGTACTCTTCCACTTGCTCTCTCAAAACTTGATAAATTTGCATTTTCTACACAATCGAAAATAACGTTACTTTCGAAAAACCCGTTTCACGTCAGCATGCTAAGGAAAAAGTAGAATCACACAGGCCTACGCTTGTAATAATTTACAGACAAGCAGCATTAAACGATCGCACAAATGAAAACCGATCTTTTCACATATCAGTCAAATTCATCTTTCAGCGCACTGAATTTTTTTACTGATTAAAATACATCGGCAGGCTGACGGCGCGGTTAAAGACATCGCTATCAGTGCGGGAGGTTCAGGGATCGTTTCCTAGGCCAGTCGAATCGCACACAGTGTCGCCAACGGCTTGCCACCGCTGCGACGTTTCTACGGAGCTGTGTTCTCAGGCGCTAAGTCGCGAAGATAAGTCCTGCCTTTGTCACACGCTTCGGCGCAACACCGCAAGTGTAATGAAGATTTGATAATTAGAAACTTACCTGTTCTAAGTCTCTACCTTTCATTTCAACATCGATTTCCAAACTTTCACAGCGATCCTAAAACATGATCATTTCATAACTGATTAATACGATTTTAACTAAAATTGAAGGAGAGGTCTATTGGTTAAAGAAAGCAGATAATTTAAATTTGGAAGATAATATGAGTTTAAACTAAAGACCACCAAAGCTATACGCAAGCCTTAGTTTAATTCATAAACCTCAAAACTACCGCCTTTCTATATTTTACCTTTAAAGACGCATTTTCTTCAAACAAATTTTTGTTTGCGGTATTCAACGTACAAATGTCTCCAGAGAGACTTTCAATCTGAAAAAAAGTTTACGAATGAGACTAAAAAACAAGGTTAATCAGTCTGACTTGTCATTGCTTTGGACTAAAATTTGGGAAACAAGAAAAATGCTAGCATCATTGTAATATTTAAGTCTGAAAAGGAATTTTTACTTTCGCAGCCATGTCTAATGATGCAGCATGTCAGTTAAAAATGTATCAATTTACATTTTGATACACATTTCAAAAATGCTGCTTGAAAAGTCGTTCGTTACTTCGATTGCATTTTTAATTTTGAGTTAATCTCCATGAAAATATACCAAATTACATCACCTAAAGTATACGAAATAGACTGGCACCGGGAGGTTGGCGTAGTACCGGTAGACAAGGAAACCGCTAGCGGGAGCACCGGGGATCCGATTTCCGAACCAGTCAAATCGGACGCAGCGTCGTCAACGGCTCGTCACCGCTGCGACCTAGCTTAGGAGTTGTGTTGCCCAGGCGCTAAGAAACTCAGATCGACCCCGCCACTCGTTATGCGTAATACTGCGAGTACATAATAACGATTTGATTTTTTGGTTGAAATAGAATAGCATAAAATCAATTTCCACCTGATCTGTTTGATTTTGAATGGTTTGACGCAGCTCTTCTTCTTCTTTCTTGATTCTTTTATTGCAGTTTTCAGCCTTTATTTTGTCATTTAGAGTTGTAGCTAAGTCAGTTTGCATTTGTTCCATTTCATTTTCCAGATAATTGCGATCTTGCAAACAACTGCAGAGACAAACTGAACATGACACACACGTCAGGCGTATAAGCGGCATCGCGTACACTGGTGCATTACCTACACGCGATGCGCAACAACGGCTATAATGGAAGAAAATGTAGGAAACTTAGTGTGATTGCTGAACAGGAAAACTAAATATTCAAGGAGCGGAAACAAATTCTCGCGTGCCGCTATCGCCAGACGGAACTTCATGTAAGAATAACCACTTTGAAAGCTTAGCTTGACTAGGCAAAGTGATAACACATAGCAACATTGACAACTCTACACAAAAAGATTATGATTTAAAATCAAATCTTCATTACACTCGCGTTATTACGCCGACGCGTATAACTAATGGCGGGGTCCATCTCCGTGGCTTAGCATTTGGGCTACACAGCTGCGATGAAACGTCAAAGTGAAGGCGAGCCGTTGACGACACTGTGCCGATTTGACCGGCCCGGTAATTGAACCTCAGACCTCCCGCACCGATAGCGTGTGCTTAAAAACTGCGCTAATCAGCCGTTTTTATGATATAAATTACCATTTTAATTCTTTCTCTAGAATCCCAATCTGTTTTTTCAGATTTTCCGAATTATCTTCTTCTATTTCAATATTACGTTGCAGTTGTTCGTTTTTTGCGCGCAGCTCTTCACACTGTTCTCGATATTTTTGATTACTGGAAAGTAAACTTTGAACCTCCCTAAAACATTAAAGAAATTAAAAGGCTAACCTTGCATTCTCCGACCAACTAAATTTAAAACAATAAATTATCGTACCATGAGACCAGTAAGTACACTGCAGTAAGCATATCTTACACCCATGTCAAGTGTACAAACTTACTGACACCAAACAAAGTTTCCCAAAACCTACAAATGCGTCAATATTTCACCTTTTTAAAGTAACAAATACGAAGAGTACCGGTAGTGAGGGAAAAAGTAGCGCAAAATCTCAAAACAGCATCAAACAGCATTTTCTGCTTTATTTTACAAAATTTATCGCGAGCTTTCATGTTTTTACCTTGTGCCCTTTTCCTACTGTTTCTAAAATACAAAGGAATGAAACCTTTGCTAAAACTACGAATTTCCATAAGCAGTAAGCTAAAACTACGAATTTCCATTGCTGAACAGGAAAACTAAATATTCAAGGAGCGGAAACAAATTCTCGCGTGCCGCTATCGCCAGACGGAACTTCATGAAAGAATAACCACTTTGAAAGCTTAGCTTGACTAGGCAAAGTGATAACACATAGCAACATTGACAACTCTACACAAAAAGATTATGATTTAAAATCAAATCTTCATTACACTCGCGTTATTAGACAAAGGCAAAGTGATAAAAGTGATAAGCTCCTTAAATATTTTCCCAACAAAAACTTGAACGTACCTGCTTGAATATTCTTGGTTGTATTCTGATGCATCATCACTTGAATTTGAATGATCATAAAAAAAATCATTCTTAGGACCTAAAAGCAGCATCTTTTTTATAAAGCATCGCATTGGAGTAATGAAAAACACGTTGACAACTTGATACTATACATCTTGTCACTTCCACCAAGCAAATCTTTTTAAATAGTTGAAAGGGTGTGACACAATGCCACCGTAAGTGGATATTTGATGGGAAACATCACACCAATCAGGCAGTACCTAGGCTCATTTCATGACCAAGGCCTGCACGAGACGCAGTAGCAGCAGTAGAAAGATTCACTATCCAAATGTGCAAAGCACATATTAAGCAAGCAAATTGATGTCGACAAAGGTTTCACTCAGGAAGAAAGCAAAACTATACCGTTTTACACATTTCAGCAGCAACTTAGCATATTTTCGTACCTAGCTTCGCTCTGATAAGCTCTATTCTAGCAAATCTACTAGATGATGTATAATTTATCCATGCAAACATTTGTCTTACCGTGTGCACCCTCAGGACTGCTATGGCTTGATCTGTAATGAATCATATTTACATAATTAAGCAAGATACAGAACTGGCTGTTTGGAGAAGTTGTTAAAGGAGTGGCTAATGGTGCTGGAGGTCTAAGGATCGATTCCCAGGCTGGTCAAATTGGACACAATATCGCCAATGGCTCGCAACTGCTACAACCCTTCTTTCGAGCTGTGTTGCCCATGGCCTCTGCCACTCCTGGCATAATAACGTGAGTATAACAAAGACTTGACTTGAAGCAAGATACAGTACAATATATTTTACGACAATCATACAAGGCCTTACTCGTTTTTCTTTACAATGTTCACGTATTCTTGAAACCTTTTAAACACTTCTTCAGAACTAAAGTTTTGACAGGTGTTGCTTTCTGAAACGTTTCACAGTAAAATGAGTATATATATGCAAACTAACATGGAAAACAAATGAGCATGCAGTAGGCTACCGGTACTAGATTTTAAACAAAGACACAGAAGCACTTGTTCCAAATCAAGCAGCAGCTTTTTTCTCCAATAAAAGCATCTGTGTCTTTCACACTTGGTGAACAAGTGATACCAATGAAATTATTTTAATTTGTTTTATTCGTATGTTTATTATGCTAATAATAGTCAACACACCAACGATTGGCAGTACATAACTGACAGATTAGCAGAAGCACATGCAAGAAATCATGGATACCATTAATCACTTTAAAGCAAATGAAGGTAAATCGATTGCTTGCTTGAGCTACGCAACACATGTAACAACTTACCAAGAATTTCCAGCACTGAGAACTGTCAACCAATGAATCAAATATCGGCACAAGTATAAAATCAAAATATCGGTAACATACTTACATCTCATTGTTTAACAGTAACTTAGATCTGGTATACATATATAGCAAAAACAAAAATATTAATACCACTACTTTAGTTAGAGATGTACTGTACAATATTCTTACCATCACCATCAGCAGCAATACCATTCAAATCATTTCCATAACAATCCTCATCAATGGAGCTATGTCTACTTTCATCCAAATATGACATGTTGAAAATGGTATTTCAAATTGCTACAATAATCTACTGTAGACGTTTAAAAATTGACATCCATTTCCAATTTGGAAGCTATACCATATTAACACAAAACAAAGTGCAGCATCACTACCCTGCTACCTAAAGCCTATAATTGTTTTTTGATTAATTCCACATTGAAAAGGTTAGACCCTATGCTTATAACATAAATTAGAGAAAACTACTTTAATACAACGGTACCATATACCGTTTTAACTTATTCTTCCTATCTAACATAGTTAAAAACCTTGCAAAATAAAGCCTTGAGGGTTATCTCCCGTGCTCATTACCGTGACAACGCTATACCGCTTTACAAAAACCTCGATGTCCTGCAACTAGATGACTTGTATTGCTATGAAATTGCCAAATTTATATATTGCTGTCTTCAAAACCAAGTGCCAACCCCATTCCTTAATTATTTCACTAAAGTAGATCCATTAAGTATCAGGGAGTCAAAAAATGGAATGCTTTTCCAAATGATATTAAATCTTTAGAATTCAAACGTTTCAAAATACAACTGAAAAAATTTCTCTTGTCCAGTTATGATGATTACTAAAATGATTATTTGCAACTATAGATTCGAGTGAATTACTGATGGTCTGCCCTAGGCAATAGCAGTTGCAGGCTAAGGTGCTGCGCATCTAAGACTACCTTGGTCGCCCAAATTCAACAAAGTCATTAAACTAATCGAAAAATCAAACATCTCTCACTTAATGACCAATATAAATTACACCGACATTGGGTGGCTGCTTGACTTGATGACCTCACGGTCCTTCGCAGCTTCCCAGTCGCAAATTGATGTAAATAACTTGTGTTGTATATTTACTATAAGCAAATAGTGTTGTTTATAGTGCGACAAAATAAATCTGTTCTGTTCTGTTCCAATATATTCCAATAAAATAACTTAATCCTAGGCTATAGATACAATAGGCCTACATTGTTCTGTGTTGGTACACTGTACAGGTGGATTGAATACACTTCAACAATTCTGCTACACAATTTATTACACCTGCATAGACTACAAACATGACATAGGCCTACCCTGTACCTTCTCGACAATTTTAAGAAAGTGTTTGCTTATAAACTGTACAGTAGAAGTAAATTTACACCCAGCTTTAGTTTTCAACTGGTACCGGTAGTAAAACTAGTCAAATTTCAGTTTGCTTCAATGGGTTGAGTTTTGAGTCATTCAGTCTGATCCTAGGGACAGTTTGGGGCTTGTTTGAATTAAGCCGTGATTCGGGGTTAGGCCCTAACCCCTACTAATAACTCACTAGCACTCCTAGCAGTTCTTGTGCTCATGATATATCCGCCTGTTATGAGATGCGGCTTAACTCAAACAAGCTCCGACAGTATCACCTTTATTTTCCTATTTTGGTTCACAGCCCAGCAATCAAAGCAAGCTGTACAATACATACCGGGGTAGTCCGCATAGCCTATACCGGTAGAAGAGTAGGCCTATAATACAACCCCATGGAACTACCAAGAATCACTGATGCACCAGGTTACCTTTGGGCTAATTTCTGTGTCTTACAAATTGATGGATTACCGATACCAGCGATCAGGTCAGCCGACTGCCGCTAACTAAGCTATTACGGTATATGGACAGAGGACAGCCTAGCCTAGTTCATCAAAAAAAAAACTAACACAAACCAGCCAAAAACAAAGCAGTCTAATACCAGTGGTAAAAGTAATCAACATTAGCCAGCGTAACTTGCCGAAAACGAAAAAAAATTACGAAAACAGCTTAAATTAATTCACGAGACTTTTGTTACAGTCGAAGTTTAATGTAAGTCATTCATTTGTCCTAAATATTCTAGTCAAATCAGCTGCTAGCTTGCACCGCAGCAGACCAAAAAAGCTAAAACCAAAACTTATATTCGACCATGGTGCTGCGTACTCATTCAAGCGTGACTAAAGGGAGTTACTAAACGGAAGCTGTCAGATCATGGTCAGATAGCTCGGACTGACGTTTTTAAAGCCCAGACCGCCCACGGCCAGGAACCTCTAGCCCAGTAACCGTCCCAATAACTCACACCAAAAATAACGCCCAACCCGCCCAAAGCCCTTCTTTTCTATGAACCTTTAATCACATTAATCTAACTTAATTTCAAAAATTGTTTGCGATCCAGTAATAAACAAAGGTAGAACCGGGCCGTTAGCGGAACAGTAAAAAGACCGGTTAACGGCTCGTTGGCGGGTCTTAAAGCGACCTACGCCATCTCTACATCAAGATACTTTTTACGGATTTTCATGCAGCCCCAGCGAAAGTCAAAATAACGGGTTTGATCGATCAAAGTACTCCGTAGTTTTAGCTGTTATATAAGACCAAGATATTTAGGCCTACATTGTTTTTCATTAAGCCTGTTTGTTCATTTAAATAGCTATTAATTGACAGAGCGTCGGTGGGCCGGTATACAATGACTTGCATTTTTCCATTCAAATTGAATTGTTTTACGATACATAAATTACTCATTGAAATATCTTAACTCGACGAAGGTTTGGTGTGGTTTTTGAAAACTACTTTAAACACAAGCTAAGAGAGGCTACGATCATCGAAATTCATTTATTTGAACAAAAAGATGTAAAATGACGGCATCAAAATTCACCACGAACGCATCAGCACTGACTGAGCTGATTTAGTTCAACGTAGTCAACCAATGAACATCAAAGTTTTTCGGCAGTGGAAGTTATTTTCCGTTCTATTGTTTAGATTAAATTCAACTGCTGTCATCGTCATCATCATCATCTTCTTCCTCTTCGGAAGAGGACGCAGGCGTTTCCATAGCTTCACTTTCTTCGCTTTCACTCTTTGCCTTTTGCGGCTGTATTACAAAAAAAAAAACTATTCATGAAACGTTCCAGCTCAAATAAGCCTAAAGTTCATAAATAAGAAGGGTGTCATCTCAGTTCCATAAGAAAACAGTTCGTGCTAAAACAAACCAGGAGAAACAACATGGCACACCAAAGGGAAGTGTGAAAAAAAACTTGATTCAAGTGCCTTTCACAAAAAAATATAGGCCATCAGATCTGATATTTGTGGGCATTAACCTGGAACTACAGTCATTAGCAAAAGTTTAAGACCAGTCTTTCAGATTTAAGGTATTTGTAGATTTTATCATTATTATCGCATTGTGCAGTTTTATATGACGCAATATCCTAATGAAATTGCATCAGCCATCTGTCCATCACCAACACATGGGTTGTTTTCACGAAGAACCTATTTTACTTCATTTCGATTGGTTTTACAGCGTAATCAGTTGTGTACTAGCTGCTGTTTCAGTTCTTGAAAATGGGCAAAAAATCTTCTCTTTCCGAGACTAAAAGAGCCCAAATTGTGGTTTTAAGTGAAGAAGGCTACTCTGAACGAGAAATCAGTGCGAAGATGCAGTGCAGCAAGACTGCTGTGCACACAGCCCTTAAAAATTTCAATAATTACGGGAGTTACAAAGACTTGAAGAGAAGTGGGAGACCCAAAAAAACATCCCCTAGAGATGATCTGACAATAAAGCGAATTGCTGTACGTTCCCCAACAAGTTCTTTGAAGAAAATTCGTGCTGCGCTGCTTGGGAAAGGGACAGACGTTCACATCACCACAGTATCTCGGCGTTTGAGGTTTAACTTTGGTCTTAAATCATATAAGCCAGCTCGCAAACCCAGGCTCACTCCTCTTATGAAATCAAAGCGTCTGGCATTTGCAAAAGAACATGCAGCATGGACATCTGAAGACTGGTCTAAGATCATGTGTTCCGATGAGTGTACTCTACAGCAGTTTGTGGTGAGAAAAAAGAACGTTAGAAGGCCTGTGGGTAAAAGGTTTGAGGAAAGATACACAGTTTCAACAATGAAACACCCACCGAGTCAAATGGTCTGGGGGGCATTTTCCAGGTCTGGTACTGCTGGATTGTATTTTTTGCCCCCAGGAAGTACAATGAACGGTTCCAGGTATGTGGATTTGCTAAAAGAAAAACTTGAAATGCATATGAATATTCATCAGTGCACAGTTTTCATGCACGACGGTGCTCCGTGTCATCGCTCGAAGATTGTGAAACAATTCCTTTCAGAAAAAAATGTGGCAACACTGGGCTGGCCTGGAAACAGCCCAGATTTAAACCCAATCGAGAATCTTTGGGAAATACTCAAAAACAAGGTTGCAGAAAAACAACCTTCAAGTGCTGGAGCATTAAACCATGCTATAAAAGAGGTATGGGTCAAAGAAATTTCAAAAGACTATTGTGAGAAACTGATATGCAGTATGCCAAAACGAATCCAGCCGGTGATAAAGAACAAAGGAGGACACACAAAGTACTAAAATTGCGTGTTACTGTTTTACAATTTGTAATTTGAGCATTCACAATGTGTTATACTAAATTTACGAGCAAAATATACCAGCAGTGGCAGTAATTTGTATTCTGGAGAGGATAGACAGCAAAAATACATAATTTCTGATAACTGGTCTTAAACTTTTGCTAATGACTGTAAAAACATTCTGAAAACAAGATAAAAAAACAAAAATAAACTTAACTACTTCGAAAATTTACCATACAAAAAAAAATCTTGAAACACTCCAAGGCATGCTTAACAGAGTAGCCTAGCCGACATAGTAGCCTACGAGTACATTACGCGGACAAGTCCAACGCAAAAAGCTATTGATTGACATAACAAAGATTGAAAGCTTAAATATTACCTTTGCTGCTTTGGCTCTATTTTTTTCTCTTTCTGAATCGGATGATGATGACAAGGAATCGCTTTCCGTGATGAATTCTTTGCTTTTATATTTGGTGGGAGTTGTATTACTTGTGGGGGGTTTAGGCTTGCGTGAGGTATTAGTCTTTGAAATCTTGGCTTTCCTACAATATTCAAGTTTAGCCAACAATTATTTTTTTGACCGATACATAAAACACAAACTTTTAAACAATGCTGAAAGCCTAACCAATCCCAAGGGCGTACCCAGGGGGGGGGGCCGATGGGTCCGCGCTCCCCCGCTGAAATATAAGCTGATATATATCTCCAGTCAGCGGAACAGTGGAAATAGGACATCTGAGGACGCGATGACCTTTTTTGGTCTTCACTTGATTTTGGGGGGTAAATTGGACGTCGAAAAACGTGAAGACCTTTTTTATTTGGTCTTTACTTGATTTTGGGGGGTAAATTGGACGTCAAAGGACGTGAAAACCTTTTTTTTGGTCTTCACCGATATTTTCAGTGGAAACGGAATCAGGAAATTGTGCCCCCCCTTTTCAAATTTCTGAACACGTCCCTGTATTCTTCGTGCAATAGTAAGCCACTGAGCTATGTTTGTCCAAGCCGAGGATTGAACCAATGTTTAATGTTCTATAAGCAGGATGTTGCAATTCAGATTGCGTTTTCGGACCAGAAAAATGTTAAAAACGAAAACTTACTTGGGAGAAGATGCAAAGCTCTTTGCACTATCGCTTCGTTTATATTCTTCGTGCTTCACTTTGTACTCCGCCATTGCTTTTTGATAGACGCCTTCGTAATACTATTACAAAAAAAAATTGTTACTCGGAGCAGTTACGCAATACACGATAATCATCGAATAATATTCTTTGAAAGTGGAGAAGATCTCACTAGAGCCAGCAACAAAAAAACAGCGATAGCTCGAAAAGAAAGCCAGCAGAGACCAATCCCTCGGCTGAGATATTTAGAGCAATTTCAGCACGTTTAACGCAACTTAAAAGGGCGTACCCACAAATTTTCAGGAGGGCTAAACAATTTTTAGGGGGCTGAACCTTCTCAGACCCTTCTGGGGTTAGCCAATGTAACAAAAACAGCACCTGCTTTTTCTTCGCGTCAACTGTTTTCCACTTCTGTCCGGCCAACTTGCTCAACTCAGTTATGCTCAGCCCTGGATTCTCTTTCTTCAGCTCCGATCTATTTTCATTCAACCACTGCATGTAAGCAGTAGGGGGGCGTTTTGGTGCGTTGGGATCCTTTTTCGTTTTTCTCTAAATGCAAAAGTAACCTTTTTTTTTTTCAACAAAACATATTCAAAATTATCAAAATTTACTGCAATGAGCCGGAATTGCATAATCCTTCAATTTTCGTAACAAAATTTTACTTTTCTCGTCGCTTCGTTGGTGGAAGGTCGTTCTTTTTTTTGTTTTTTCTGCTTTTTCTTGGGCCTCTCCTCTTCTTCCTCGCTGGATTTTTCACCAGAAAATGATTCTTCATCTGAGCTTCGAGCATCCGAATCGTACTCTTCTGCCACCTGATCACGTAATACCACGTAAGTACATACAGTCAAGCGACTAAACATAACCGTTTAGGACGTTTGGCTCAGCTACTGAACGCCTAGTTGTGGTCAAGCTTCCGATAACACAACGGCTTATGAAACAGTTTGACGATATAGTTGAAGAACTATTTCAATACAGGCTACGTAGAAAATAAAATCGACTTTCTGCTAACAGTCAGAAACGACATACTTCGAACACCCCCAAAAAATCAAATCAAATTTTCATTATATTTGCGTTATCACGCCGAAGCGTGTAACGAGTGGCGGAGCCCATCCCGGTGGCTTAGCGTCTAGGCAACACAGCGTCGAAGAAATGTCGCAACGGTGGCGAGCCGTTGGCGACACTGTGTCCGATTTGACCGACCCGGGATTCGAACCTCAGACCCTCGCTCCAATAGAAACGTCTTGACAATTGAGCTAACCGTCAGGTGTTTTTATTTCAATCAGTAGAAAAAAAAAACTTGACCAGCGCATCAAGAATCGTTAAGCGCACTGACCCTTCTTTGTGATCGGATATTTAAAAAAGTCCCTTTATTTAGGGTAATAGTATACTTAGAGGGTTTCACAAACCTCTTCCTCTTCTTTTGGCATAAAATCTTCGTCTTCTGACTCGCTGTCATCATCAACTCCCTCATCATCACGCTCAGCAGCTTCCTGCTTCATCCTCTCCATGTATGGATCATGGAGTTCTCCCTCATCGTCACTGCTGTCTTGCATTGTATCGTGGTTGCCGCCACCCTAAACAAAAATGCAGTAGAAAACAAAGCATAAACGAAAAACTTTAAACAATTTAAACATTTGCACAACAAACGGATGTAGAATAGTTTTGTAATCGACGCTCACCTTTCCAATGTTCTTAATCTTCAGCTTTTTCTCACTCACAAAATCGTACAGAGACGCATATTGATCTCTGAAAAAATCCATGAAAAGCCAATTCAAAACTAAACTACGACTGGACGATAGCTACGGTAATAAATGTATTAAAAGATGTATCAGAGTTTACATATAAGATACCGTTAAACCTAGAGCTATCGGGAATTGCACCCTATTTCTGTTGTTATTATCAATTTTATATGCAAAGTAAGATTTTTAAAAACTTAAAAACTAGTCCAGATCAGTGGCGGACCCAGGGAGGAGGGTTGGGGGATCGAAACTACCCTTTTGAAACCGAACTCTTGTTTTTAAAGAAAAGCGTCCAAACTGTACAAGTGCAGTAGACGAGCTGTTATTTCAAAACAACTTTGCCAGAATTTGCCCTGTAGTAGACGTGCTGCTATTTCAAAACAGCTTTGCCAGAATTTGCCTGCAATGATTTAAATTAAATCAAATGATTTAAATCATGATTAAAATCAACCAATAAAAATCAAAAAATCTTCTGCAATATTTTTAGGATTTTTTCGCATTTTTGCTTTATGAGTTAATCTACAAATGCATGTTTGTTGATCTGTTATGCGTATAATGTTACTGTGTGGTTTCTCGCAGTAAATTCAGAGTAGATTCACCGGCATTTAACATTAATGCAAAAGCAAAAATCAAACTTTTGATTGCAGGATTTGGGTTATTGCTTCACAATAAAATTTTTAATTCTTCAATTTTGCAAAAATGCACTACTCAAAAATTTTACTTGTCTGGTCCTGTGACGCAATAACCAAAAAAAATTCAAAATGACGGCAGAATAATCATTTCAGCAGATAATGGGTAAAAAGTGAGCATCCATGGAGCACCCTCTACCCCCTATCAGTAAATATTAAACTAGAAGTTTGTTTTGTTTCAAAAAATTCGATTGAAATCAAAAAACTCCGATTTTTTCGAGTTTTTTCAAACAAATCATGATTTTTTCCAACCCTGTCTCCCACCAAAATTTTCTGGATCCGCTCCTAAGTGCGGGATCGAGTTTTTTTTAGACCCTCTACCCCCCCTTCCCTTTAAAATATGCTGGATGCGTCCCTGGTGCACATACCAAAAAATTGCAGTATATTTCAATTTCCGTAAGTTGGGTTATGTTGAAGCACAGCACAAAAGTTTTTTGAAAAAGGCTGTTCAAGGGAATTCTAATTAAGGTCATGCGTTACCTTTCAATGTTGCTGAAAACGTATGCGGTTTTGCTTCTAGTTTCAATTTCAAAGTCAAATGATCTGTTCATTTTCATTGTTCCTCTGGCGAAGTTAACGAAGGCGATTTCATCAAAACGAATGTGAACCGGAGGCTTGTGCACGTACATAAAACCTCTCTCAAGGGGATAGAGAAATCCTGAAGATGCTTTGTAAGTGCAAGTAATAGACTGGACCCCATTCAAGCTGCGAAGACGAAGAAACACCTCGTCAAATTAAAGACACTGCTAGTAACACAAGCATAAAAATGATCAGCCGGTTAGCCCAGTTGTTAAGCATATAGCATAGCTATTGGTGAAGGAGGTCTGGGGTTCGATTCCCGGGAAGGTCAAATCGGCACCATGTCGCCAATGGCTCGCCACCACTGCGATGTTTTTTCGGATATGTGTTGCCAGGCGCTAAGCCACAGAGATGAGCCTCGCCATCGTTACTCGCTTCGGCGTAATACCGCAAATACAATGAGTATTTTAACTTTTTTTTTTTTGACAAGCTAAAAAACACAAGCAACATCTTCATGTTGATTAATTTTTCGAATCGTGCACATAATACTCACAAAAAAGCGGCGAACTGATGCCTAGACTACAAAAAGCCTAACTTGTTTCCCAGACTTTCTACCTACCCTCGGTATGAACCAGGTACAGTGATTTTACGTTGGACAAGATGCTTAAAAACACGGCTGACAACTTCGTACATTGATCCTGACATAGTCTTTTGCAGTTTTCCTCCGAACCGCTCTTCAACTTCTTCACTGAAATGAATAAATATACAAAGTTTTAACATGTGTTTTCAACAACCGCTAAAACAACTTTCGAAGTATTCATTAGGCAAATACTACAACTCTGATCCATAATTTTCTTCACAGAAAAAGCAAGATTTGTTGCTCTTATTGTGAGCACCGTAATGACAAAATAATCAACTTAACTTATAATTCTTACTCTGTTAAGGACATTTCAACAAATAAATCATCTTCCTTGTAAAAGAGAAGAATCAAAAAATGGTATCTTGTCAGACCTTGTTTCAAAGGTGGATCGAGGCTGACCTAAAAAACAAACAAAATTATACTTTGTATTTAGTTGCACACATTTATTCTCCTATCATGAGAAAGCAATCAAAACGCTACAACCAGTTCGCTTAAGAGTTGCTGGCCACCTGTCTACCACTCCAAGATGGGGAAATCCCACAATGTGCCTTTCCCAACAGCAAAACACGTAAACTTGCTGGCTGGTACTCCACAATGTCCCAATAACAGCAGCTTAGGTACTGAAAGACATACAAACTCATGGCCTAAGAACACTTACCACAAAAAATATTTGTCTTTGATCTTTATGAGGCAATAAGAACAATCGCAATATCGAAGTGTAAGTTATTTTGTAATCAAATGTTTTTCCATGCAATTGAATGAACTTGGGGTACATACGAATGTCATAACGGCCTCTGAAAATGCGCGTTAAAGTTAATGCAATTAACGTTAATATACATAAAGCAAAATCATAAAACCACTACAGCCTGTTTCGCCGTTGTCAGCTCTTCCGCTGGTTATCTATTGATTAGTTATTCAGCACTCTGCTAAAGGAAATTGAGCCTCGCCCAACTTGTAATCAATGTTAAAATTGATATTAGTTACTCCAGTCCCGCAATGTAGTTTTATCTATGTAGTACCACTCAAGTTCAATTCCAAAACAAGATAACCAAAGAAAAAGCACAGAATGGTGAAGGTCTGGGTTTAACGGTAAGAGAGCAAGGTTGATGCTTTGGCGTGTACCATTAAGTGTTTACACTTCTGTGTTTATGCTCTGGCGTGTACCATTGAGCCCTGTTTGGCGTAACGGTCAAACCACATTCAAAATAAAAAGCATTAATTCGTTAGTAATAGTTACTATTGACAGTTTTAACGAAAAAATTGTAATGCCAAATTTATTGAAATAAGCTTTTATTTACCAAACAAATACTTTCATCTCTCTCTCACTTAAAACTCGAATAACTATAACACCTACCTCGGTGTAAGGCAGTGTAAATCTTGAAATATGCAGATAGCGTTTCCTTTAGCTTGTAAAACATCAGCTTTGGCAATTATACTGTCATGAAAATCCTAAAAAACATAAGCAAAGTTATCAACTCTTCAGGGGTAAAGCAAAAACTTGAATTCCTCTAACCTTTACTTTATCCAGATATTCATCTTGTGAAGGAGGAATATAAAATCTCATTTCCATGAGAGAAAGTTCTGAATCATCATGCTGATGAAACTCCAAAGCAACTTCATCCTTGCCTTGAGTGCATTGCGACACGTTCATTAATGGAATTTCGAACGATAACTTTTCACCAACATCAAATTGCATTTCATAACCTAAAGATTTCAAAAAGTTTATTCACATTGACAACACCGCAACCAGGTGATGCGTTATCATCGTGATGGTCAGGATTAAGCAATGAAGGCTTTTACCGAAGTTCATCCAGTCTAGTAATTAGGCTAAGATAGTGATTCAAGCTTATAAATCAATTGCAAGAATTTCAATTGATTAATTGAACTTGAATCTAACCCACTAAGATCTTAGGCTAAATCAAACGTTACCAGAAAATCTGATTACAAGAGGGATTTGAACCGAAGCACGCATCGACCAGTGACGTGTCACCAGCCCAATAGTTGCGGCGAGTCTTTACTGAACACACGGCCTTAACCACTCGACCAGTATACTCAGGATTGTAAGATTATTCCCTTCACATTTCTTCTTACGTTATACAAGAAAACTTCAGGCAGAAACTGTTTTTCTGCCATTTCCGACAAATGAATGAATACAAACAATCAAACACACAATAAAGACACAAAGTTACCATCATACGAGAAATGTTTCCACATTACAAATACATCTAAATTTCTTAGTGCAGTTTGCAGTAACGTAATTATTTGCATGACAAAGGAAACTTGTGAATAGTCAACACATAGAATTACCTTGAAAATCGGTTGTTCCCCAATTCCATCCTTTAGCACTTAATTCTTGTTGTTCAATTTCAAAACCATAATGTCGCTTTATAAATTCAAAAATTCTTTCAAACTCCTGAAGTACAAGAAAACTAATCAGCAAAAAGCGACAATCAAATCAAATCTTCAAACTTGATAAATTTATGCCAAGGGGGGTAATGAGAATTTTTTCGACTTTCCTTAAGTATTTGAAGCGACATTTTTATGATTGATTAAGACAAAATAATGCATCAACTTTTGTGGATTGAGCAGACCAGATATTTCTCCAGCATTATATGCTAAGTTGTTAACATGCCAGCCTACATCACCACCTGTAGAACGATCATTTACTATGTTAAAGTCAGTGGTGCGTGAAAACCGAAATTTTAGAGATGCAAACATCGCATTCTATACCTATGCAACTGCACTTCAACGGCTGACTATCTTATGATGATGAAACTATTGCAAGGTGCTTCAGAAATGGGAGAAAAAAATTTTTTTTTAAGTTATATGGGCTACCCTTCCAAAACATTCCATTTACTGTAAAAACACTAGCTGTAAATTATTTTTGAAAAATATTGATAATTGGGGCTTCCCCAAGCCATCAAGAATTTTGATGTTTCTGACGAAAACCTGAAAACTTGAATCAGCTGCAATTCCAAAGTTTTTTATGCAAACTTGTGGTTGTTTAAGTTCATTTTTATCAGCATAATAAGTACCATCATTTAAAGAAGTTAAAAAAACTTGAATCAAGATTCTTTTTCATTTTCAAATTTAAAAAAATTCTAATTGCATGATAAAGATACACTGAAATATTCATATTTTGCAAAAATTATTTGCTTGCAAGTTTTTTACTCGAAGCTATGCAAAGGTTTTGTAATCAGAACACTAGCCTTGTTCTGTTGCTATGAATTAAGTTGATATTATACAGGTAAGCACAGTTCACATTTGAGGCTCTATAGAGATTCCCACCATGAGAAGGAAGACATTTTCTGTTTATAATAATAGCTTCATGGGAACGAGCCATTCATTGTTGCACACTTAATGTGTTCTTTAGCAATTTGGGAAAATTTTATTGGTGCTGAGAAACGAATTGTAGAAGATATTGCAGTTGGTCTTCTTTAGTCAAACGTCTAGAAAAGTTTTGCACCAGTGCAAATGCGTGAGCTACGCTAAGAGTAAAGATCTAGTTTGCAGTGTGGGTACCTTAATTCACCTTGCACTGCAGTCATTGCTGTAGGCCTACTTATATGCATGGTTGTTATTTGTTATTGCATTAGGGCTGCAAACTCAAGCAAAATCTCAGCCCGGATTTGAGTCCAAAATTTTCAATTTTCCGAACCTTGAGGCGCAAATTTTGCCAAAATTATGTATATTTCTTGTAAAACTATTTTCCTGTGACCAAAACTTTTCGAGTACAATGCAAATACAACTGTATACAGTGACTGTATACAATTCTCACTGCAAAGAATTCGCTGCAGGTGTAACGAGTATCAAAAAAGAGTGTAGGGGGATTATATCACTTTCTCATCTGCATTCATGTACACTCATATTCTGTGCTGTGAGCAAGCATTGATTTTATACAACACGATAATTTCCTTAGAAAATAGAAAAGCAAATTATTTGTAACGTTTGCACCTTTAATACGTTTCTATTTGCACTAGCCCACTAAAATAATTGCTAATATCAAGATTTGTTCAGCATAATTACGCAGAATATCATCCGACACTTAATCAAAGCTATCTATAAGTTGAACATGACGTTATTGTAAAATTTGAAGTAAACTGGTAGTGCACATACGGCGACAGTTTTAAAAGCCAGGCACCTGCTCCTTTTACATCCCTGACGAGCGACCACTAATAATAGCAATCAATTCAACAAACAACAGTTCATCTTTAAATCAATCTCCATGTTTTACCCTAATTTATTTGTATGAGTAGCTCACAAAGGCTTCAGCTTTTTTATGGATTTGTGTCGCATATACTCCAATACGATTATAGCTAGATAAATTATATGGCAAATGTACGAAATGTTGCTGCACGAGCACCATGAGCCTGAAGCGCTAAACATTATTATAAGGAAACGCATTATTGCAATGATGACTAGGGGGATAAAATGTTACATTCTACTAAATCTTGCATGCCAGTACTAAATTTTTGATGATTACTGGACTTGTAGTGTCTTAGTTAAAATTTACAACAATATTTTGGGGGTTTAATCCCCCCATATCTACCTCTAAATACGGCCTTGATTAGCCATATGGCAGATGTACCAAATGCTACGGCACCCCGCGCCTGCAGAACTGACCTTTATGATTTATCAAGAAACGCATACCACAGCAATGATTTTATAAGAATATTTGGGGGGTTTGAACCTCTCATTCCCCCTAAATATGGCCTTGGATGTGCGATTTAAATTTTTTTCAATAATTATAAGGATCTCAGCGTTACCGTGTTTTGATTATAAAACATCTGCATAATTTTGATTTAAAAATTGCATGCAAGTAACTTCTGGAAATATGTACATTTCAGTGTATTTCAGCATGTATAGTCATTCCCGTAATGCGCCATAAGTAGAGTTTTTCCCTAATTCGTCATTTTTTTAATTATCTCCATTAATAATGTCACACATTTAAATCTACTGTGCATTATGATTAAGCATGCTATCTCAGACCTTTATGCCAAAAATACAATTAAAATTTTGTTTACAACAATAAAAAGCACGGATCGATCGAGCGCCACTTTATTAGGTGCATTTTCTCCTTACCGTAACTTTGCGACTGCCTTTCGTAAGTTTTGTATATTTTTCTTTGTACTCTGTGAAGAAACGCAACCAGCATACCGTTAGAATCAGCTGACTCTACTCTACCATCTGGTAAGTAAAAAAACCCAAAAATTTTATCGTTAGGTGGTAAAAAGTGAGGAATGACGCAATAGGAGAAGTTCTGCCGCAATGTGGAAAAGTTTTAACGCGAAGAATTTTGCAACTCTTGCACTGGGAGTCCGAAATATATATAGATTTTATTACCGCATAACACAAATTCCAAAGTTAATCAAGTTTGTGATGTTACTGAACAATGGAAACATCAATAGTTGCGAAAAACACGTAGAGATAGGTGAATCTTGGAAGTTGAATATATGAAAATTACGAAAATGGCTTCTGCTGCTGAAAGAGAGTCTAGGATTACAAGGGCATTGGAAGAGGTAAGCTTGGTTTTAATAGAGGAAATAAAGCGAATTAATAGGTAACTAATTATATGCTTAATGTACGTTAAATACCATAGGTCTACACTACATATCACGCTATCTTAGCATTGAATATGAAACAGCTTTGTGTCATAGTGAACTGGGATGTTGTTTGAGCAGTCTTCTTGGTTGTAAATTGTTCTAAAATTTGACGAAATAATTATTCAAGTCCTCTTTTGAAATAACAACTCGATTTTACTTTAATAGGTTAAAACTGGATCACTTTCACTTCGTGGGGCGGGAATGAAATACCATATTCTCGAAACCACTTTGCGGAATCGGAAGAAAAAAGACAACGATTTTGCAAAGGCAACTTTAGCTGTTTAGGAAGAAGGCTTCAGTTGTCTCCATCAGTCGAGGCCTCCTTAGCTGAGTGTCTTCACGTTCTCTGCCGAAATGGTTTCAGCCCAAGCTCAAGCAAAACCCAACCAAAACCACAAGACGGAGGAAGATTGATGTAGGAGCGGTAGTGATTACAGATGAGGAGTATCTGAAAAAGATCTCGGAGGCCAAACGCCCCAAATCTACTACCTATACACATGATGTAAGTGGATCAGCACCACCGCCAGCAAGACCATCTGCAGCTGCTTTCATGGATCGCTGGAAGTTCTTCTTTCCACCAACTGAAGAGAAGGAGTTGGAAGGAAAGTGGTGCGCCTGCATTTATATGCAAGGAAAGAGCTTTTGTTTTTGGGAAAAATTCGAAAGCGATTTTTGGTGGACGAAGGTGGCGCCATTAAAAGTTTGATGATCGACTGCTGTGTGAAGGAGCAAGCTGGCTCGTCAGGTAAGTATGAAAATATTGGTGATCATCTCCCCCGCAATGTCGATTTTTTCCCCACACATAACATTGTGGCACCAGTGAAAATGAGCCCCTCAAAGGTGGAAAATAGAGGTGCATCAATTACGAAGAAGTGCAGTCGATATTTCGTTCGTCACGAGAGGACGAAAGAAAGCAGCTATATCGCAAATTTATTTCTGAGTTTTTATGTTTAAGCGCTTTGTGTAAAATAAAATTTTTTGTTTTAAATGCAATGTGATGAGTAGGCTATTTATTAACGTGAGAAGCGCTTATTTGTTGCTGATACAACGTTCAATAAATTTTAATGTGACGTCATATATGACGTCACAACATTGATATGACGTCAGTATTTCCACCGGAGGTGAAACTTTCACAACCAAGGCATCAAAGAAAAAACTAAGCGCATTTTTAACGTACTTGCTAACAAAATGTTATTTAATTATATTATGACGTCATCCATGACGTCACAACATTGACAGTACGTCAGCATTGGCACCCCTGATTAAACTTCCACAATCACATCAGCAAAAAACAGATTAAGTCAATTTTACAAAAAAAATCTGAACTAACGCCAAGACGAGACTTCTATTGGCGCTTTACCAAACTCGCCATGGCGCATTCCGTTTTTCGTCCTCAATGCGTGACGGATTTCCCAAAATTGGTAACTTTTAACTCCCAAGGTTGTTTTCGCTGAAATTTTCAGGAAATATTCTTCGAGAAGGTAGGTACTGTCACCCCCAAAAAATATTTAAAAAAAATTATAACTTTAATGGTAGTGGCGAATTTAGAGAAAAACGATGGCGCATTAGGGGAATGACTATATATAATTTAGAATTTAATAATTGGAAATGAAAAAAATCTTGATAACATGCCCCAACATGCCCCAACCATCTCACTCCACTTGGCACCACACATTAATTACTTTTTGTAAAATGTATTTATGATGAGCACTTGAATTATTTTACCACAGTCGATTTTTAAGTGAATTCTTTGTTGTTTTGAGTGTGTTCTTGTTCAAAAAAACATGTTTAGACTTACACGTGAAATTATAATTAATTGCTAACTACAGAAAATGGCCTAAATTTGCAGTGCTAAAAATAAAGTTCAAATTTCAAAAAAGTCATATTTTTTGATTTAACATGTAATCAAAAAATCACCCTAGTAATGAATCTACACAATTAGGACCAATCAGTTCAAAATTTATAACTACAAAAAACACCAATGCACTGTTTTCTTACTTTTTCTTTAAACCCATCAAATTTGTAAATATGACCACTTTTTAGCGTGAACTTCAGTTCATAATCCCTTGCCACTCTTCGCCATACTGCACCAGTAATGTCATTATTGTTCAAAGTGTCAATTTTTCCTGTTTTGTTGTTTTTGAAAACCACTTTTTCATTCAGAATTTGTAACCTTCCATCAAGCTAAAAATAGCAAAGTTTCATAAGTTTACAACAAAACAAAATCAAAATATCAATAACAAATTATATCAGGCTTCAACATAAAATCATCAACATGTCAGCACCAACTGCTAATCTGTTCAACATGTCAGTGCTAACTGCTAATCTGTTAATGGCCATGTATCATAACAATGTACTGGTAAGTGGTAATTGTTCAAAGAATAAGTTTTATAAAATTTTTGATTAATTTCGTAGTTTCAAAAATAATTTACATAGGCCTAAACAAAACAAATGCCATTATGTACCAAAAACGAAGTATACAACAAGCCGTGTTCCCTCTAGGATTTCGACTAGTGCGAATTTGCTCAAATGATGAATTCATTGAAATTTTTGCTTAAAGATTTCACTATTTTGAGGACTTCTTTTACAAATTTTTTGCATTAAATTTGCTTTTCCAAGATACAAGCTATAGTCTTGCATTAAAATATTTAAGTTTTTTGTTTAAGTTTTTCAGTTTTGCATTTCATAATATTAATTTCTGGTTCAAAATCAGTAAAATTTGCCCAAAAATTTCACATTTTTCTCAAATTTCTCACTCTAGAGGGAACACTGACAACAAGGTCATCAGACATTATTCAAACAAGCAGCTAAGCGTACTGTACCATACTGTAAAACCACTGGTACCGGTATGTAACAAACACAAACTTACCATTGCTCCTCTATTCTCTTGATAAACATTTTTAAAATCCAACACATCGCCATTCATAGTCATTTCGTACAACACAAAGCAAGTTGAACGTCTTGATCTCTATTCTAGGCCTAATCTGATCTACCATACGCAGCTAATAGGCTAACACAGAACAAAAGCACAAAAATTTTCAGCAAAGCAAAGCCTATTCACTGTTCAGTTCCGTGTTACTGGTAAAGCTAACCTATTTAAAGATTGCCGGTAGTCCAGTCTACTGGTACCGGGTATGGTGTAAATTTAGAATTTGTAACTTGCTCAAAATCTTACCATAAAGAGGTCACTGAGCAGCTGAGTTCAAAATCACAAGTTCAGGACAAGTCTACCAGCTCTGCACGAAAAAATTATTGCGATAAGGTAGAAGTTTTTTTTCAAATATGTCATAGTCTAGCTACGCACTGTAATAGAACAGAAAAACTGCAGGGTAAACTGCACTCCACATACACTCTCACCACAGCACAAGTCTGCTTGTCATCTACCAGTTCTACTGATGTAGTCTGCTAAGTTTACTCAGTGGTCATCAGAGTCAGACCGAAGCAAGACTTTTGACATTGTATCACCGGAATACGGTTCTGCAAACACAATGTTTGAGACTGACTCGAGCTTCGGTTCTCAAATGAATAATTAGTTAGTTAGTTGGTTAGTTGCATATTTATCCTCCTATCACGAGAAAGCGATCAATGCGCTATACGAGCTCGCTTAGGAGTTTCCAGCCATCTGTCTACCACACCAAGATGGAAATATCCCGCTAAGTGCCTTTCAGGGGCTCACTTGGGGCTTTACTTGTAGTTATATCAGGGGCTTACTTGGGGTTTGCTGAGATCATAATTACCCCATAACCTATCAAAGCAAAAAGCGATAGCTGCGCGTAGGACGCAAGGTTAATGGTTTAACTCCCAACCTAGTCTCGTTTTTGCGTCCTTGGATAAGATGCTTCACGATGATTTTTATGTTATTTTTTTTTTATTATTGTTGGCATATTTATCCTCCTGTCACGAGAAAGCGACGAAGCGCTGTGCGAGCTCGCTTAGGAGTTGCCGGCCATCTGTCTACCACACTAAGATGGGGGAATTCCGTTAAGTGCCTTTCCCAACGGCACAACAAGTAAACTTGCCGGCTTTCTCCACACTGTCCCTTAAATGCTGAACGTCAAGAAGGGAAGCTGTGAATACCAATTTTTAAATCATTGGTTTGACCCGACTCGGAATCGAACCCCAAGTCTACCGATCCAGAAGCAGACGCTCTGTACCACTCGGCCATTTGATCGGTTATCATCCATCTGATCCATCATTATCATCCATCATCCATCGGTTATCATTATCATCCATCTGATGATTATCTCTGCTTGGTGGAATCTGGCAAGCAGCTAATTATGGAAGTCAAAAGAAAATTCAACCAAAAAGCTTGGGAACAAAGGCAACTCCTAAGCGAGTCTGGATTCGTCCTACGCATAGCGCTTCCGCCGCTTTCTCGTAACAGAAGGATAAAAAAATGAAAAAATCAATCAATTACTCTTTAGTGACGATTTTAGCTTTTTCACACCAAGCCTCGCAATAACCCACTTAATGTCTATTGAGCAAACGTTGGAATTCGAGATACCTTTGCTTTACGTGTAAATATAATAAAGGTCTTTTGCGAACTTCTTTTCATGATTTTTTTCAAACTAACAGCATTAATTGCCCAGCGGAAAGTAGCAGTGTTGTAGTAAGGCCAAGGACCTTAAGATCGAGGCCAAGGACTTCTAAATTTTTTCGAGGCCAAGGACACACAAGCCGAGGCCAAGGCCAAGGACATGTAAGTCGAGGCCAAGGACATGGATCAAGGACAACTGGCATTTTTCCGATTTCAGTATGAAATCTCAAAACGTGGGTCATTTGGTCATGAAATAATGGTTCGCAAACAATTTATGACCTAATATTGCAGACCTGCAACGACAATCGTTTTCGAAAATTACAAGGATAACAAAAATATTATAATTGATACTAATCCAGTGCCAGTACTACTAGGCGCATGTACCCTTTATACCCTGCAGGGTATAAGGCTATAAATTGATATAAGATGTCCTAGAGGAAACTCGCCACAAAATTAAAACTAAGCCCGATGAATCGAGCATAAAGTTCCTTGTTGTTATTCAACGATAACTTGTTTAATGTACAAAAAACGCATGCACTAAACCAGTTACAGGCAAACTTATCAGAGTTAAGCAAAAAAACTTTAGGTTTTTATTAAATCAAATAATGTCAGCATAGAAACAAATATTAATGATGGTTGAAATCTTTACTACTTTGGTCGACACTGTTCAGTTTACTGCATACCAAATTGTTCAACAATTTTTGAATTTTGTGCTTACAAGCTAGTAGGTAACCTATACCCGCATTTTTTACGTCTGTACTCAATCCGCAGTTCGCTTCCCCACAGGTGTAGCCGCATTCTTCGGTACAACATCGTACATTACCATTCCTACCTACAACCCTTTAGCCAGATTCAGTTTAAGGAAGTTCTACCCACCAGGCCGCCACTGTCTTAAACACTAACCATTATAACTAAAAACCAATTTACCAAAAATAAACAACAAATCAACGAAAATGCAAGCAATCATACATGTAATACAAACTGTAGCGTCGTTTAAGTAGTTCTTCATAAAACGGCATTTAATCCGATTTAGAATCGAACCGTGTGTTGTTAGCTATTTGACCTTTCTGTGACTCGCAAGTGAGTAGCCGACGAACGCTGCAAACGCGCAGCTGTAACTGGTTTAAAAACAATCTTATCTTTGTTTATTTTTTATATCAACTACTCAATTGCATACTTGCTTGTGATTTTCAATCGTAATTTGTATTTCCTGCTGTCAAGCAAAGCAAGCGTTTTGAGCGGGCAGTCGAGTTTGGTGACTGGAAGGCACAGACGTATTATCTTGCCAGCTCTTCAATTTGTATGAAATTTACTGCGTTAATTTACAGGAGAAATCTTAATCGAAGTTTAATGCCAATTGCTACCAAAGTTAAGTTGAGAGTGAATTTGAGCCGCTGCTCCCTCTCCTATGTACTATAACGTGGCCACTGCCACAGACCTCTAGTACTTAAACTTAAACTGCTATACAAAAATAACGTGGCCACTGCCACACCCTTAGTTAAGTTGGGCCACTGCCCCCTTCCGACGTGGCCACTGCCACACTGTTTGTTAATTAAGTTGATCCATTGCATAAATACTGGTTCGAATATCTTTATCTTTTTGGTTGTAACAAGGATTATTGCTTGCAAGAAGGAAAATTCTTTTGGTAAGTGTGAATTAGTTTATAATAGTGTGCGTAATTTGTCCTTTGGAATATTTATGTTTAATGTTTACTTAGAAAACCGTTACCGTTGCCGCGCCATTGTTATCTGGAATTTTCCTGCATCCGACTTGAATCAATATATTCAACTGCGTGTTCAATTCTGCAAGCGAGCAAGTTCTGTTACACAAACAAAATGACAAAACGAAGCAAAACAAAAAGTGAAAAGCACTCACGTATCACATTCACACTCAAAGAACTACCCCACAACGTGTTAATTAAACTTAACAAAAATCAATGTCGAAAGCACAGACCCCGAAATGCAAGCTCGATGGGGTCACATAATAAATCCCCCTTTGCTAATATCACGTTTATATGAGAAAACGCGAAGTTGACAATTCGCGCTTCTCGAAGCACAAGAGATTGATTAGAAATTAATGAATCGGAAAATATATCCTGTACATCAAAGCATACTACAAATGTACTGTCAAAGGATAGAACATATACGAAGCGAAAAGCGTGACGTAACAAAAACTGAAGCGCTATTGCTACAACATCACTGCTCTACTTCAGACTGCTTTGCATGGCTATTAAGCAAATTATGAAGTAAATAAACAACAGTTGATTGAAACTTTGAAGAAAAGTGTAAAGTAGCTTTCTCCCATCATTCTACCCGAGTTTTTGAACCTCAAGGATCTCCCGCTGAGAATCCAATTATCACAGATCAAATTTTCTATTAAAAGCTTTGTTGCTCACAATTTCAATTTAAAAACCTTAAGGAGACATTATGAGAAACAAAATCTTAAATTGTTAAAATTTTGCTTTTCACAATGTAACTTCAAGGTTTTCTTATCATGCATTGTTAACTTTTATTTCTCCGCCGCGCGAGCTTACCAAATACCAATACTTATCGTTATTTGCACCATTTTTGGTTAAAACTAGGGGTGGTAACGATTAATTTGTTTTCAATAGTTAACTTTTAATAAATTATCAATTAATTAATAGTTATTTTCGATTAAATCAAAGCTTCTGCACTAATATTGATTGACAAATTTATTCTTCATGTTGATTGATATATTGATTGACAAATTTATTAATATTGATTGACAGATTAACGACATGCGTAACTGCTCTGCATAATTGCGCTAAATCCAGAGTTGTATTCAATGTTTCGCTGTTCGCTGGATTCTCTTACATTATAATCAAGATGGGCTAAAAATTAAAGTTTAATCCGATTAATAGTTAAACAAAAATTTAACCGTTAAAGTAAATTAACGATTAATCGATTAATTAATCTTTAAATCCCGCAGCCCTAGTTAAAACTTAATATTTAACCAGTAAAACTTAAAACTTAATTTTTAAAACTACATATTTAACCAGTCTTTGTGCCAAGGTAAATTTATTTCTATTTTTAAGCAGGCCAAGATTATACCAGTATTCAAAAAAAGGCAATCCAAAAAATGTTCTGAATTATAGACCAATTAGTTTACTTTCATCCTTGTCAAAAATTCTGGAAAAAATTGTTTATAGTAGACTGCATTCATTCGTTAACATGAACAATAGTCTATCTTCTCAACAGTTTGGATTCAGACATAAGCACTCGACTACTCATGCAACAACTCTGCTTATCAGCAACATTGTAGATGCTTTTGAAAAAAAACAATTAGTACTTGGGATTTTTCTTGATATCTCAAAGGCATTCGATACAATTGACCACAATATTTTATTACACAAACTGAATAACTATGGAGTAAGAGGTGTATCGTTAAATTGGTTTAAAAGCTGCCTCTCCGATCGTTCTCAAATTGTTGAATATGATGGTGTTTCGTCTTCGAACCAAATAAATATCTTCTGCTCTGTACCTCAAGGTTCTATTCTTGCCCCTCTATTATTCATCATATATGTGAACGACTTTACAAATTGTCTGCAGTCTAGCAGTAATATATCATTTGCGGATGACACAGATGTTTTTATAGTAGATAATAATCTACAAGCACTTTATGAAAAAGGGAACAGCGAACTTGAAAATATTGATAACTGGATGGTAGCAAACAAGTTGTCTATAAACATCAATAAAACTAATTATATTTTGTTCCAAACACCAAAATCCCAAGCATCTAAAGTTGTGAGTAATCTTCAACTGAGGTTAAGAAATAACGTTGTTGAAAAAGTGTCCTCTGCTCGATTTTTGGGTGTAATAATAAACGAAAATTTGTCGTGGAAGAATCATATCGATATGATAAAACATAAAATGAGAGCTGGTCTTGGTGCAGTTATGCGCATTCGATCCATTTTATCTCCTAAAGCCATGCTCAGCCTTTATCACTCGTTGTTACTTAGTCATGTCCGATACTGTATAACTAATTGGTGTTTTGGCAATGAATCAAAAGTTCAAGAATTACAGCGCATTTGTAACAAATTTATCCGATTGGTCTTCAATTTAAAGAGACATGACAGTGTGAAAATGATCATGAAACAAAACGGCCTGTTAAATATTAAGCAAATATATCAAGTTGAATTGGCTATTTTCATGTATAAAACTGTGAAAAAAAGTCATCCTATTGCATTGCAGAATTTATTTCAATCAAAACCAAGTCGCATTTCAACCAGAAGTAATAGTCTTTACATCTCCCCAGCATACAGATTAACCGTTTGCCAACAATCTATCAAATTCTCAGGACCGAAAATATGGAGTAACTTACCAAGCGCAATTAAGAGTTGCAAAAATTTGAAGTCTTTTTCGAATAAAGTTAAAGAGCACGTTCTAAACACAACTGAATACGAATTTAAATAATGTTCTCAATTGATATGACCCCAGTTTTCAGCATTAGGGCATTGATTTTTGTGTTAAATTACGAAAATGTTCTGTGCTGCTGTGTAATTGTTGTTGCAGGAATCTATTGGATGATGAACAAAAGCATGTGGGTAAATCTACGAAAAAGAACGGCTATAAACCAAATCGTCTCTTCTGTTGCAAAGAAATATTTTCCCAAGGAACTTAAGCGGACATTATTTGTCACATCGTAATACCTAGTTACCATCATGGACATCAAAGAAAAAAAAACAAACTAATCATTTATTTATTGTAAAGACATGATAATGAGGAATATTAGAAAATACAGAACAAAATCGATGGGTTCCATTTAAAACTACAAATTAAGTTCTGATAGCATTCTAATTGTTTTTTGTGGTTTTCGTGGATATTTTTCCTCGCCTAGTTATAAATTTGCTTTATATATACCATTTGGTTTACCATACGAAAACTTTTACAATTGCTAAACAAGTTATTGATATGCTGAATAACCCCCGAGATTTCAGTTGCTGCTTATCATGGCCCGACTGTAAAGCTAATTAACATGTAAACGACTTCTCGCAACTAAGGTCACAAGCTGTTTTTTTTTTGGTATAAATAAATTTGATGTATCGGTATTTGCTATGGTATGTTGCTTAAATTTTTTTTTTTTTTTTTTATGTGTTTGGTTCATTTCGTTGTTGTTTGTTTGATTTATGCGTTGCCACATAGATTTTCTCGGTCATGCAGCCATGCCAAGTCGGTTGCGACTGGCGTGTCTCAACGGTTCCTCGTTTTGCCGCATGTTCCTTTTTCCATGCCAATTTTATTTAACTTAAGATGTAAATATTTTCTTGGACGTTTCTGGCAGTACGGAAATAAAATAAAAATTGAATTGAAAACAGCTAGCGTTTTGTGAAAACAATCGCTAAGTTGAATTTTTAAAAATATAGAATCCTGGAGCCGAGGACGGCGCAAAATCCAAGGCCTAGGAGAGCCGAGGCCAAGGACAACACGGTCGAGGCCAAGGCCAAGGACTTCACAAACCTGTCCTCGAGGCCAAGGACATCCTCGAGGACTTCATCACTGGAAAGTAGTTCTAGAACCAGACATACCAGAAGTAACTATTTCAGAAACTTGTTCTTCCGGTAGTAATCAAAGACGGAGGCTAATGCAAAAGCTCCAACTTTTTTATTGACGTTTCGCTCAGCAATTCACGCCGAGCTTCTTTAGAATAACAGGTGCCAGGATGGAAAATCCAGCCCTGGCAGAGAACAGCAAAATAGTAGCACTTCTTAAACTGAACTGATTACGGTAAAGCAAAAAGGTATGATAGAAATATTGCGAACTGTTGCGTCATAAGGACAATAACTATTAGATGGAATGCAAGCGTAGAGGTACAAAAACGGTAAAAAGCAATTTGGCATAAGAATTACTGAAACAATATTTGATAAACTTGTGGAAGGTTATCACCATCAGACCTGTTCATGACATTGGGTCGGGAGTTGATGAACCAAGCTTCAGAAACAAGACGTTTGGAGTAATTGTTTTCCACCTTCAAAAAATCTTTGCATTTATTCAATCAATATTGTGTTCAAATTCCATTGCGTGAACGTAGAGGGCAGATTGTTCTGGCTTTTGATTGAGGGTGGCCCGTTTGTGTTCGGCCAAATGTGACTTAAGGTTTCGTTTCGTCTGTCCAATATAAACAAAGTTGCAATCCAAACAGGGGAACGTGAATAAAAAAGTTGGAGTTTTTGCATTAGCCTCCGTCTTTTATTATTACCGGAAGAACAAGTTTCTGAAATAGTTAGTCTAGCCTGCTCTGCCCGGTAAACAAAACCCCCTAAAAAACGTTTCCTACTATGCAGTGTTTAATACCAGAAGTAACTCGAACCTCTATCAAAAGTTTTGCAGAATTAATGTTACTAATCAATCAAACGATGAAACAAAATTCCTCTTGATATTAATTAAACAACGAAAGTACCGGTACATGGAAATTTCCGCAACCATATTCGCTCGCATATTATCTCCTCATCCCTAAATCAATTCCTGCTGGTAGTAGGCTACAAATATTTTTAAGACCTTTTACTGCTCTGCTTGGTTTTTGTTTCAGATAGCGCCCTGTGCGAAGTCCAGACTCCAGAGGTCGGCAACGTTTTATTTCCAGTGTGCCAATTTGTAAAAGTTATTGTCAAAATACAGTATATGCTTGCGTGCCGATAAGAAATTGCGTTGTAAACGGCATAAAAGACTTCCCGCGTTTGGCGATATATTTTGCAACCGCAAAGTTCTGCGGCAACTTTGTAGCTACTTTCCGTACTTTGATTTGTACTGCGAACAACTTTATCAAAATGCTGCTCTGTTTTTCGTAACGAGAAACTGCCTTTTTAAAATCTTCACTCTTCTTCGAATCATCTTTAAATTATTTTTCCCATTTGGTTTCAAATTAATGAGGTTAATACTTCAGGTACGGCAAGCGACATTTTCACAGCAGAGTGTACTACAGTGTAGCCTACTGTACAAGTGCAGCCTACATAAGCCTACTGTTCTGTCATTACGACAGACAGACCAACCAATTAAACATCTGCTGTCCACGACTCCTCAAATTGTCTCGCATCTGATTTTGACCTCTTTGACTTAGCTGCAGAGTGCAGACATCGCGGTTAACTGCAGGTAATTTTTTTAGTATTTTAACATAAATGCTTTCGGAAAACTTTCCCGACCCCGCGTGCCATATAAAACCACGTCGCGTCTCGCTTGCAGTGGCGATTCTAGCACCCCAAAAGTGAGGGCACTTTGGGGCCAAGATAGATTGAGGTGGGGCCACTGAAAACTATGTTTGAAAGGAAAAGGGTAAGTTTAAAGAGAATTGTAACCAAACTTAAAAAGTAGGCGTATTGCAATATGACACACTATTATAGCCTACAGTTATTATTGACATTCACTACAACATGATTGATTGACTTCTTCATCTTTATCCTCCTATCACGAGAAAGCGGTGGAGGCGCTATGCTTAGGACTAGGGCCGAAGTCAAGAGGGGGGGCTTGGCCCTTCCGATCCACATGCATGGTCCCCCCAATTAACAAGCTTTCTCTTTTGAAGACAGCGGTTTTTGTGCTTAATTTCAAACTTTGGCCCCCCCCTAATAAACGCTTGGCCCCCTAAGTCGGATGCTCTTGCGCCGGCTCTGCTTAGGACAAATCCAGACTCGCTTAGGAGTTGCCTTTGTTGCCGAGTTTTCCGGTAGAATTTTGCTTCTGACTTCTTTAATTTGCTGCTTGCCGGATTTCACCAAGATAATCATCGTGAAGCATCTTATTCAAGGACGCAACTACGAGACTAGCAGAGCCATCGCCAGAGCAGTCGACTTAGGGGGGCCAAGCGTTTATCAGGGGAGCCAAAGTTTAAAATTAAGCACAAAAGTCGCTGTCATTAAAAGAGTAAGCTTATTAATTGGGGGGGCCCCCTGGCCTGCCATCTCCATCTCCTGGTGCTACAAATAATTTTTCGTGTACCTCGTATATTTCTTACAGAAAGCACAAATAAACCTTTGATTGATTGACTGAATGCCATCCCCCCGGAAAAAAACACCATCCCCACATAGAAAATTTTAGCGTACACCATCCCCCTATAAATAATGACCATCCTTCCTTTACTTCTTGTGAAAAGCTTTTTTTGCTCTTCACTTGAATTTGCGCCGAAAATCGGACATCAGCGGAGGCGATGACCTTTTTTGCTCTTCACTTTGTTTTGGGCCAAAAATTATGGCAATCCTAGCACCATCCCCCCACAAGTGTTGTCACAACTCGAACACTGTCGCTATTCATAGTACCATTATTACGCCTGCCAATGCTGCCACAGTGCAGTCTTTATAATATAAAAAACAGGGAGTCGAACCGTTTAAAATATCGCTCCGGTTCCGGTTCAAGAAATTTTATTTTTAACGGTTCAGTTCCGGTTTAGGTTCAAGACTTTTCAAACATTTGGGTTCAGGTTCGGTTCGGATTCAGTTGCACCAAAATTTAGAGGTTCGGGTTCGGTTTGGGTTTATCGAAACCAAATTTTTAAGATTCAGGTTCGGTTTAGGTTCACTAAATGCAACTTTTAAAGGTTCAGGTTCGGTTCGGGTTCACCGAACAAAAGCGGTTTTTACCGGTTCGCGGTTCAGGTTCACTTCAAAATCTTTAATTTGGCCAAAAACTAAATTTGGGTCTTATATCATTAAAATAACGAAATATAAATTGCATGCCCGAATCAATTAAGGTTATATAAAAATGTAATAATTCATTAAATTTTGAAAAGCAGAATGAATGTTGCAAAGGTTGGAATAGGTCACTGCTTTATCATTCTGATGATGTTGGTCGTCAGTACCAACGAAACGTCAACAAATAAAAAACCTGACTAGATTTAGTTGAGGTTATTGTAAAGTTACCGGAAGAACGAGAAAAACTCCAAGTAAGCAGAAAGAATGTTTCGCATCGCAGCACATGTCTAGAGATTTTTATTAATATTTTTTAAGAATCAGCTCAGGTTCAAACATTGTTACTAAACGATTTCTGTTCAGGTTTATGTCCACAAAATATTATAGGTTCGGGTTCGGTTCGGGTTCACAGATTTGAAATATTAAAGGTTCGGGTTCGGTTCAGGTTCAATGATCTCAAATTTAAACGGTTCTGGTTCGGTTCGGGTTCACCGAAAGAAAGCGGTTTTTACCGGTTCGCGGTTCAGGTTCGGGTTCGGTTCGACTCCCTGATAAAAAATACCGGTACATGACCAACTAGGCTGCAAAAAATTCAAAATGTCACTTTTATTTCGATTAGCCACTACCAAAGACACGATACGTGAGATTTTGATCTATTGAGTTCATTATTCCTCTTCACCCATTACTCACAGCTGCTTCGATCTGCACTGGCTGCTTTATGACTTAACCGCTTGTGATAACGATTTAGACCAGTGGTCGGCAATCTGTGGGCTACTGCCCAACTGTGGACCGCGGGCTTTTCGGTTTTACAAAGTCTTTGTGGGCCGCATGCCAGCTGCAAATAAAAAGTAAGCCCATATAAATAATAATAAAAACCTTCCCTTTGATGTACTGCGCATAAAAAGTCCAATTCTTTCTCTCCCGGCGGTACATGGCTACAAAAGCAAAACCCGTAGAAGGCCCTACCATGCACAAAAACGGGTGCCGTGTGTCCAAGGGTGAAAACCTGGCTACTTGGCGTTAGGGTGTCAGTTTCGGTGTGTTGAAACCCAGATGTCAAGTTTCAGTTTAGGTTTGCTTTTACGGCTGTTGAAAAATAGGTTCGTTTCGGTTTCAGTTCTGCTTACGCACGAATTCAGTTTCATCCAAGAAAGTTATTTTGTTGTGAATACGAATTATTTAAATCCTTCACTTATCGGCGGTTTTGTTTTATTATGATGATAAGTAGCAGCTCACAAGGCCGAGCGAGGAGAGCAATTGCTTCAGAATTTGTCCACTAGGTATAATTCCGAGTTCGGTGAAACCAAAGACTCAATAATTAGTATTCACAGCTTCTCTATTCGACCCTCAGCATTAAACGAACTGTGCTGAATGCTGATAAGGATGGTGATGACAATTTTTAACACTCTAACTTTATATCAAGTGTGCCAATTTGTAAAATTTAATGTCTAAATATATGTTTGCGTGCCGATTAAAAATTGCGTTATGTAACGGTGTAAAATACTGTCCGCGCTTGGCAACGCATTCTGCAACTTTGTATCTACTTTACGTACTTCGATTTGAACTGGATGCGAACGACTTTTTTACAATGCTACCGAGTTTTTCGTAACGAGAAACTGCCTTTTTAAAAGCTTCATTCTTCTTCAAATCATCTTTAAATAATTTCTGGTGTTTGATTTCAAAATTACGATTAATACTTGAGGTACGGGAAGCGACATTTGCACAGCAAAGTGTACTGTACAAGTGTACATACCATAGTTGTCGATCGGATTCGAGCTTTTCGGGTTGGGTTCAGGCCGGGCTTGGATTTTGAAAAATTGTCGGACTTCAATCGGGCCGTACGTCGGAGTGAATTCGAGGTTTTCTGTAAGTGATAGGGTTTTCTCGCTTGCTGGAATTTAGCAAAGAGAACACCTTGTCGCATATATCGACCTTCGAAAACGGGTGTTGATTTTGTGTCATACAAATCAAAGCAACGTGTTGTGATGTCATACACATAACAACTTATTGAAAACGTTGATTGCATTTTAGGTTCTGTAACAAAAACTCGGATCGCTCAAACGCTTTCAACAGGTGAGATCTTGCATGCTTTATGATCTCACAGTGACCTGCCGATCATAAATAGGTATTAAGTACAAGTTCTTTAAAATTTAATGTGGTGTTTTTGATTTCGGGCTTAAATCGGGCTCAGACTGGCTAATAAATTTGGATTCGCGTTCGCGCTTGAAAAATCGGGTTCGGTCGGGCCCAACATCTTTGGCCCGTTGACAACTGAGGTACATACTGATATGTCATTACGACAGACAAACCAAAAACATCAGCTGTCCACGACTCTTGAAATTATCTCGCATCTAATTTTGACCTCTTGGTCGCAGACTTGGCGGTTTACCTCAGGGTTACCAACTGCATAAACGCAAGTGTATGCAACAGTGACGTAATAACAGTAATGAAAAAATAATGATGACTAAACAAACAATAGGCCTACAGCAAATTAACCGCTTGTTTCGCGCTGAATGTAAATTTTTTATTGTTTCAAAGTTTAAAAAATGTTTTTGGAAAATTTTCACGACTTCGCGTGCCGTAGAAAACCTCGTCGCGTGCCATCATTGGCACGCGTGCCGGGGGTTTCCGACCCCTGCCCTAACTAAACCTTAGAAAATTTTGAACTGGTTTTAGTTTCAGTCTCGACGTTTCAAGGAAAAACGGTTTTGGTTAAGCTAAGGTTTTCAAAATTTTGGCTTAGTAGGTGTCAGTTTCAGTTTGGGTTTCCCAAAATTTTCTTTAAAACCGGGTTTTCAGGTTTTGGTTTCCACCCTTGCGTGTGTCTGCATCTCTTTCATGCAATGCTCGCTTTGTTTCTTCAGTTCTATAGATGAGAGCGAGTAAAAAGCACGCGCTTTGCATTTTCTTAGCTTTTAAAACAACGCACCCAACCGTTTTTCATTTTGTAGTCGTGTTGTATATTCGTTTTCGTAGTTTTCAATGTAGTGGGCATTCAATAGCTATTACAAGGGTGATCTAGGCCGCGTAAAAAACGGTTGCCGACCACTGATTTAGACGGAACTGTGTGATGCAATAAAAGCGCTAGTTCATTGAAAAGCGAAGACAAAGACCGAAGCAAACTATGCAAGTTTCACATAGCCTAGTAAAGTAAGAAGCAAGGACAACGAATGTCTAACTCTGAGGTTGGGCCATCGCTTAGGATAATTTCATAGGCTACATGAGCTTGTTAAAACTGGGGGGGCCAGGCAAACGTTCACCCCAGATGTTGACACGATTTTACTATTTTGAGCCTCCCTTGTCCAAAAAACGTTCCAGCGCCACTGTGCTTCCTTGTTTTTTAGCCCCTCATTTTATGTGTTTGTGTTATTTACTATTTCATGGCTGAAAAATAAAAAACACTACTACTACAACATAAACAACGTTGATTTATCACTCGGTTTGTACCAAAAAAGCTAAAACCGGCATCGATTGTGGTGCAAATGCAACTTTAAAACTTCGGCTTTATTGACACTGCGTGTATTACAATGTGAAAATGTAAGCTCTTAATTTCTGCTTTGTATTTATATAAACGGAACAGAACTGCTTGAATTTCAAAACAAAACGCAATTCTTCAGCAAAAAAAAGCTCTTTCAGAACAAACAGTTTTTTTTAACCTTCGGACTCACTAGATTCGGAACAAACTGCGGGTGTAGCCTATTGTGCCAGAGCATACCGATAGGCTAATACCGCATCGCAGAACGTTTTTTTTTTGTTTAGGTCTACCCTAAAAACTAAAGCATGATGAGCGCAATGTCCGTTATGGTGTATAGCGACTCTTTTTTTCTTTTTTTTTTTCTGTTCTGGGTTTCATGGTCTTTTTTGCGCCGATTTTCGGCTGTTTTCTAAACGACCTAAACTGAACCGCAAAAATTTAAATTGTATTTAAAACTTTTTGACTTTCGAACAGGGCTGCTTTCTAGGCTGAAGAATCATCGCTGCACGTTCTAGCGTAGAAAAAGCAAAAAAAAAAACAGAATTAATGTGGCTTGTTATTGATGGACCACTCAAATTCAGAATTAACGTGGCCTGTTATTGATGGACCACTCAAATTCACAGAGATAAACGAATAATTTTCTAAAATAGTAAATACATATGTCATATAGTATAAACGGTAACGTCGCATTTGAAATCCAACAAACGATTAACTACCGAGGCTGTACAAGATATCAAAAAATGCCATTTAGCCTGTTCCTATGTACACATTTTGTGGGCTTTGCTCGAGTCAGGTAAAATTTTGCTTTTTGTGTGCTAATTTTTGCAAAGTCGGGGGCTTTCCTGGCCGTACTTAAAGAGGTGGTCCGCGAAAATGGGCTTTCGCAAAAAGTGGGCCTCCAGAAAGTTGTCCACAGTCCGGCCCACTTTGAGAAAGCCCACATTTTTTGTGGACATGGAAACAGGCTAATTGTAGCGATACACGCAACCCGCACAAAAACAGAGCAGACTAAAATTTCACCAAAATCAAAAGTAGATTTAACAACTTGTAAGCAGGTAAAAGTTGACGAACAAACTACTTATACTAGGCTTACAAGTTTGATAAATCAATTTACGCGGTAATGAAAAAGGAATTTTTCAATCGGACCATTTGCCTAAGTATACACACACAAATATAGGCATAGGCTATGTGAAACTAAAACAGTCTATCGATACACATAGGCTATGCTGTTGCGGTGTTCTTCGCTGTGCCTCAGCACAGCCAAGTAGACCTACCAAACCACAAAACAAAAATATCAAAGAAGCAGTAGACAGCTCAATGCGCAACTGTTGGGAAATAAAGCTTTTTATAATATATACAAATAGTACTTCACTTCGCCAAACACTAAAAGAATAATCTGTTACCAGTACAACGTTCAAGAAGGTTCCCGTTCTCAACAATCAGAAGCTTGCTGCCTTAAACAAGCAAAGCAACGGTTGATCTAAGCCTACACAAATAACAAATACTAATTTTTAAAAGTCCGCAAACAAAAACTTAGTATAGATAACTCAAAACCAAAGCTAAAAAGAGGAACCAAAGCTAAAACTATCAGCAAATGACTGGTACAAGGAGAAATGCTGTACGAAGCCAAATAGAAACTTGGTACTTGCAAGAGAGGGTTAAAGCATCAGATTCAAATCTCTAAAAAATCTCTACGCGCTTTGAATGATGTTTGAAAAAACAACGTCAGTGACATTACCACAACATACAACACTGCTCAAATTTTGACGGTAAACTTTACATATTTCCAGTTGGTCAATGCATTGAAAATAAAACTCAATACCAAATTATGAAGAGGAGCGCATGTTACCTATTTTGAACTGAGAGTGCTAAGCATCATATGTTTTCAGCATCATATTAAACCCATCATGCTTCACTACTAAGTAGCTAAGTTATAGAAGTTACGCCACGACATTGAGTGCTAAATAAATTGCTTCGGCGCAATTGATAAACGCGATACTTCCACAATTCACATACAAACATTGAATGTTTTGTGAAATACTGCGAGTCAAGGCTAGGCTGAAGCAAAAAATAAAGACACAGTCTTGATATAACTTATTATATAACCATAGTATTATATCCAATAAACCCAGACAACACTTTTCTAGCAGTACAGATCACATAATCAGTAGTTGCCTTGAAGGCACAAAAGCCGTTTAGGCTGACTAAGCTGCCTGTTTAAAATGTAACCTCTAACAATAAGCAGTGTTTTCACACATACATTAACACGTATGAAAAGTAGCCTGTCATGAAATAAAACTGACGAAATCACAAGAAGCATCTCATTGAAAAAAAAGTAGCGGTACCATGCATTGCACTGTTACGAAGAAGTAACCTGCAATACCGATAGTTGCATTCTGAACACGAATAATTTTTAAGTATAGTACAGTAATACACACATCATGACTAAAAGCATATTGCCAATCCAAAGCAGTCAATGATGAAACTCGGCGAGTTTCGGTTGAGATACCAACTAAACGTATCGACATCTTGGCAAAACGTTAACGGTTAACGTGTCAAAGGTTGAACTTGCTTGACAAGCAACAGTACAGGAAGTGAGTTAATTAAACACAGATCATGATAACAAAATAAAGCTTTCAATTTTGTACAAAGCAAACATACTGAGCGAGGAAAACTTCGCTTTCAACAAAAATTCTAAATTATGCACTAAAATGAAACAAAACTCGCATGCAGTCTGATGAAGTGATGGGAAAATACAATTTTTTCTCAAAACGCATTTTTAATACTATTCACAATATGAACCATGTTTTTCCCATTGCCAATAACAAGCAAAGCAGTCGACAAAATGTATTGTTACGGTAAGATAGATGCTGCCATAAATTTCAAATTCGTGGAAAGATATTACAAATATGATGAAATATTTTCGCAAATTTACCTACATGCCTTGACAAATTTTCCGAATTGTAACTAAAAGCGTTGTGGGAAGAAAAAGGTTAGACTTTTTCCCAAGTTACCTCAATTATGATCACTTTAGTTTGTCCTCAATTATGATCAGTTTGTTCCATCACTAATCTAAATGGCAGTACTTCTCAACCTTTATGAGGCTGCGAATCTCTTAAAGCATTAAAAAAAAGGTCCTATTATCAGAAACATGTAGTTAAGAAGAATATCAATTAGTCGTGCAAGTAAATAAGTACACCGTTATGGCGTTTGGAATCAGGGACTCCTCTGAAACAGCTTCGCAGGCTCCAGTTGAGAACCATGCTACGTAGCTAAGTCGTATCATGCAATTCATGCATAGTAACTCGGGGATACAAGCAAATCTGTTAAGACAGCCAGCTCATCACTGGTGAATTTCAGTTTGTCTTCATGCCAGTTGTCATGATGAGTACGTCGAAAATCGGATAGAGTCCGCTTTATAGTACCTTGAATTGGCTGCGGATCATGCAGATGGTCTGACAAACGCATTACTATTTCTGGCATCCAGTCAGGAACTGTATATGGGGCTGAGAGAACGCAGGCGCTCAAAACTAAAATACCAGCATGGCGCTTAAGAAGACGTTGTTGGTAATCAGGATTTTGAGATGCTGAAGTTGTTGGGGTACCTTTCTTTTTCTGCTTTAGCTTGGTGGAACTTAACTCTCGGCCTAAGTTTAGAATTGATTCGTCTAAAGGTATTATGCCACATTGAATCAAGCCACTGAGAGTAATACTGGCCATTCGGTACACTTCGAATTGCTCGTCTTGCAATAAGTCAATAATCATCCTCTGCAGAGAAGACGTGGCAGTTGCATTCGCACGCAAAGAAAACAAATTGGAAAAGACAAAAACTTGGATGTAGTTAAGAACAGTATGCCGTGCGTGCCATGATTTACTCGCTATTACAGTCTCAATTGTATCAACTACTTTGGAAATATCGTCGTCGTCCACAACACTTTGGGCAACGCAAGAAAGACCGAGTCTACAGTCTTGATGCAATTCTTCATCAGAGCCTTGTTGATCTACAGGGTACATTTTACATATCAAAGGTAAAAGCTTTAAATAACTTAACTTAAAAGGTTGCAGGGTGCTGCGCTGCGCACTGACAATCCATTTCAAAAGTGTTTTGAAAATCCGAACCGCTTCGCTGCGAACGCTATCTCCGCCCTAAAATAAATAAAAAAAATTACACAACCACCTTCTTAATTGGCAAACAAAAAATACGTTAAGTTGTTGCTCCAGTACTATGAAGCAAGCCATAATTGCTAACCAAACTTGTATTTAATCAAACTGTGTTACCAGTACCACAATCCACGCTTCGTATAATATGATCGACGCACAGAGATGTAGTATAGCCTATAGCAGATAGATACTTTTATACGCTCAGTTGGTTATATCAACCTTTACGTGCAAAAACGTTGAATTATGAGCAGTGCAAATATACTCCACCTCATTGTTAAGCACAATCAAGTAAATTTAAATAAACGAAATTCACTTAAAATTTCCATGAAATCAAATAAATTAAATCACTACACAGAAATAGCGTGGAATGGCAAATACATAAGTCATACAAAAAATGCGAAACAAAATATTATATACACGTTAAACAGACAAATATCTATTTTCGCAACAAACTAATCTCAGCTAGAAGTTAATTACAACGTACCAGAGCATTGTCAGAATCATCCGAGGACGATCGCACACTATCATCAAGCGATAGAGTTCCGTCTGCACTTCCAGTCAAACTAGATGCCAGCTGATCCTGAATATTTGTCAAATTCGTGATATCTGGGCCTATTGATCCTTGAGAAAACATTTCTTTCAAACGTTTTTGAATTTTTTCTACAGCTCCAGAAGTCAAACTTTCGATGTTTGAAAATCCAGCTCCTGCTGCAATTGAAGTGCCGACTGGAAGGTTAACTTCATCAAGAAGAGCAGAGGCAGATTTAGGAAAACTGACAACGCTACCTTCGGGTGAAGATCCACCGATTGGTGGGGTTTCTCCAGACATTAAGGGCTCTAGACGAGGCATAACTCTGTCGATAAACCCATCAACAGACGGGGTTCGTTGCGTTAATTGTGGCTTGGCCAACAACTGAACATCGTAAAGAAAAAGGCTAGCCACTAAGCTTCCAATTCGGTTTCGTATATTCTTATATGGATGTCCCAGCATGGGTTCAACGTGATCCAACACCATCTGCAAAAGGCGAGGCACTCTCCATTCTTGCTGGTGTATTCCTCCTTGCAAAACATACAACCTACTGGACTCAACAAGAGCACTGTTGCTCGCTTCTTTAGGTTGATTAACCAAAAAATCCAGAACCCAATGTATACGCCTTGGATCTCTATTTTGAACAATATGACTGAAAGTGGTGTCCCAATCCTTCAACGTTTCCACACTAATATTCATCAAGGCATTGTGTAAAGCTGGCAAAAGCCATTCCCACATTGCATCGACTTTTTCAAACGGCCAATGCTTGGAGCCCATAACCATACCAGTAATAATTTCAGCAGCACAACGCTGAAAGCTTTCTTGCTTATCTGAAACCAGGCGAATGATGTGATCTTTGAAATAAGGCACAAAGGTATCACCGAAGTTACGAAACAATCCTCGGAACACATCCATCTTTTTATCATCAAACTTGTCCTTTCCTTTTTCATTTTCCAAGCAGAGATACGAAACCAGCTGCGAAACAAAATCCGGATCGGTAAATCCATCATAAACAGGGACTTCGGCAGGTTCTAATTCGGATCTATCGCGATCTAATTTTGGCTGCATTTCATGCTTGGCATAGGTTTTCAATTGTTTGGGCCAGCAGTAATAACCCCAATGAGTTTTGTCGATGAATCTTGTGTTATTAAACTTGTCAGCACTGTCTGTTTTGTTCTCAGAATCGTACTGATGCCACACGTTATCCTCTCTGTCTCCTGGATACAGTTTATCATCTTTGGGGCAAGCTGAGGATTCAATTTCTGAAACCGACATCATTTCCACCACATGATTTCTTTTCAGCTTTTTCGTGATAGAACCAATACAACCAATAGCAAGCGTTCGTACCGAGATTGCATCATCAATCAATGACGTCATAAACAAATTGACAATTCTCACAGGAATGTCTACGTCATGCCTCATCAATAAAGAGACCATTCCAAGAACTAGTTCCGAGGACTTCCAAGACAGATCGCCAGACTCATACAAATCAATGAGATTGTTGACCAGCTCGTGGTAAAGATTTAAATTGTACTCATTGAAACTTCGCAACGTTGTTTTCCCCACCGCCAAGCTCTCTTCCACGCTAAATTCTTGAGCAAGAGGAACACTTTTGGATCGCAGAAGATTAACAGCAGCTTGAACAGCGCCATCTGATAACTGGTAATTGATGGCAATGGTGACAAAATGGGATTGAATCTTCATAGCTAGTTTTTCATATAACATTGCGATGGATGGCTTATCTGAGTGTGGTGCATTGATCAAAGCTGGCCAAGCCTTTGCAAATGTGTCCCATTTTTGATAATAAGCAAGAAAAACTCGAGATTTCGACTGGCCAATCAAAAGATAAAGAGCACCTTTGAATTCTTGGTGTGCAACATTTTTGCTTTTGTCCAAGTTTTTCAAAATAAGAGGAAGATACTCTTTATAAGTGACATGAGGCACTAAAGCTAGACCACTGAAGAAAAGAGCTTGAGCATTGCTTCTTACTTTCATGTAATGAGAAACAGACAAAGATATCAGATCCAGCATAATGTTGTGATGCATTGTCGTATACGAAGACCTCTCAATAGCAAGGACTCTCATTCGCTGTTGTAGCACCGTTCGGTCAATGTGAGTAAAGCGATCCCTTCTTTTTTTTATTTTGAATGGGCTCTGCATTGCATTCTTGTAAGCGGCAAAAACTTTCCACTGCTGGTCAAATTCTGATTTCAGTTGTTCATGCATCAAAAAACAATGGCTGTAAATATCGATGATCAAGCAAACAGCTTCTACAGCATCTTCTCTGGTGGACATAATTTTTTGCAAAGCAGCTCTCACAACTTTGAAGACCTTAGAACGGTACTGCTTTCGGTCACCTTTAGACAACACAGTTTCGTAATACGGGAGGTTCTCAATTGTTCGCACCGGCCAACTCTTCAGGAGCTCAGAAGTTTCTTCTTGCAACTTAACTGTATCTGTAGTGTCAACTGGGAGAAGCAAGTAGCATTCCCGAACCAATTCCTTTATAATGTACAAAGTCTTTTGCAATTCTTCTTTGTTGAGGTCTGTCTTTCCATCAGTAAAATCAGACAAATTTTGAAGAACAGGCAACAGAAATTTATCCAAAGCATCAAATGCAGCTTCTAATTCAGCTTCGGTAGGAACATGCCAGGAGAGTTGGATTTTCCAGGGAGGCATCGTTGTTCCCCAATCATCAAGAGCAAGGTAAGAAGAAGGATCTTCATTAATATCGTGAACTGAATTTCTTCTGTCGTGAGTGTAAAACAGAGACCAACCCCGAATGCAAAATTTGATGATTCTTACACCCACCTCATAACCATCTTTTGCAGTCAGCGCAACCGCATGTTCAGCCACATCAAACAATTTGTCCTTGTACTGAAGAATGTGTATTGTTCCAACGTGAGAAATTTCAGAAAGAATCTTCATATCCCACATAAGTTGCTTGTCAATTTTTTCATAATTTTTGGCATCAGCATTGTCAGCAAAATACTCCAAAACTTCACGGCAGTAATAAGGAATAAACTTAGCAAAAGCCTCAGCTGGATAAGCTTTTGCCGTGACTGCACACAGAGTAACTGCAGATGACATTGCAACATGACCTTCCAATAAATGAGATGTGGCGAATTGAAAGAGCTTATCTAAGCAGTGAAGAAAAATCTTCTTTGATGACTGCTGCAAAATCATAGTTCCAGCAGTAACAAGAATCATACCAGACACGCCTTCCGACTGATTAACAAGCAAATCAGAATCAGAAAATGATTCTTGTGAATGTGAATCATGTCCTTGATTCATGCTCTCCAGCAAAACAAAGCAACGATCCAAAAATTGAATAACAAAATCCTCCAACTGAGCCGTCATGAAGCAAACTTCCTTATCAATTTCAGAAAGTTGATGGTTCTGCTGTGGAGCATCGCTGCAATCCACAAATGGAATTAGCGTTAAGCATGTGCTAATAAACTGAAATGCAACAGTTGATTTAGGAAGGTCATTAGGATCAAGAGCTGGCAAACAGTGAAACAGAAGAGGTATAACATGTTTGCGCATTTCGGGATAAGAAGTTATGGCAGGGCCAATAGTAGAACACAATGCCATAAGACATGCTCTGACTTGATGAGGCTCTGTCAAAGTTCCCAAAGCAACATAAGTCTTATCAAGCAAAGAAGGAATAACAAGATCTGAACGCAAATGTGCAAGATACTGGAGCACCTTTGAAGCTGATGCTGCACCAAGTTTGCTATATAATGTAAGAAGAGTAACAGGCTTTAGAATCTCAACAAACTCTTCAATGTCTTTGTCGCTAATCAAATGACTCTCTGGAATATTAGGTTCCCATTTTCGCTTTTTGTACCGTTCACGGTTGACTCTGTTAACAAACTTAGTAGCAATGCTTTGCATAAACTGAAGTAGAATTGTAGACCATTTACCAAGGTTTGATGGATGAAAATACGTTTCAGTAGCCTTCAACAAATGCTTCAAGTTTTGAAGCACAACTTTAGTAAGAGGGCCACCAAGCATCGAGACAATCCAAAGACAAGTTGAGTCAATAGGCATCTGATTTGCAAGGGCAGTTGTACGTTGAAGCTTACCCACAGGCAAATTTAAAGCACGAAGCAATCGCGTAAATAGAACATTGACACAATCACTCCAATCAATGTATCCAATGTTGTTGTGAGCTAATCGAGCAAACAAAGTAATAAACTGCTTCTCCCAAGATGGACCATTTTGTACTGATTTCCACAAACTGACGAACTCATCAATCCAAACTTTCCAAGATGCATTTCGCTCCTCTTCATTAAAAACTAGAGTAGGCAAAAACATGTCAAAATATTTTGCAGCTTTGCCAACCACAATGTCAAAAGGACACATCAATGGTCTCCATTCATCAAGCATATCTTGAGTTGAATTTGGAGGAAAGTATGATCTGCAGTTTCGAACAAGCGCTCTTAGTTTTGCTTCTAAAGAATTTGGTGTCCATTCAAGACCCATGGGCTCCAGTTTTGAGTACAAAAATCTTTCAACAAGTTTATAAATAGGAACCCAGTCCAATTGCAAGTCTTTACGAGATAGCAGTTCTCTTTTCTTCAACAGTTTAGTTAGAGCATTGCATAAACGCTCAACCAGAACACATTCCAAATCTGGGATGATAATGATTTCATACAAAAGTTTGACAAAGAGTACATGATCGTCCACAGAAAACTTGAGTCCATAAAGCCTTACATACCTAGTTAATTGACTAGTCCAGTAAGTCAAACCTGTTGGTAATTCTCCTTGAAGCACAACTTTCGGAAGATTTGTTTTAATTGCAGCTAAAGCAACACTTGATTCCTCATCAAGTTGATCAGCATATGGTAAATTGGAATTATAAACCACTTCAGTTTGTGGTCTAAATCCCAACTTTTGTGCTCGGTGCTCAAAGTAGCCGATTTTTTTTATTTCACTCATTACAAAAGGTTTTAAAACATCTTTATAGGTTAAGCAACGTCATAGATGAATATCTGAAATGGTAATAAAATCACTGTATCCACAGATCCAACTGCGCAATGCCAAAAGATACACTAGTACTAGATTAAACAGTGAACATTGAACAGTGTACCACACCATAATTTCATTACCTATCACAAGTATAATAAACTATGGTGTAATTTGGGTCCACAAACAATTCATCCACGAATGCATGCATGGAAAATAACTACCAGTGGATTTTTATGCAACCGAGTAATAGGGATGTGCCGGATACCGCATACATATCCAGTATCTGGCACTATCCGGCGCTTTTTGAGGTATCAAGATACATATCAGGTATCATGCACTATCCGCGGCTTTTTGAGATATTCGCATACATATTCGGTATTCAGTGCTTTTTGAGGTATCCGGTATCTGGCCGGATAGTGCTTCTCTATTCGGCCAGATACCAGATATTTTTAAAGTTCAGAGAAATTGCATAGAGTAGACTTATTAAAACTAAAATTTACCTTTTCAATCAATAAGAAAAAATTTGGAGCAAGTTTGAAAACTTTAATTTTGTTTAGACTCTCTACAAAAAGTAGAACCAAGTCCTAGGACTACGTTGGTAATTTTTACATCAAGTGGATTTAAATTTAGTTTACTAGTTTTTTTTTTCGTCTGGTGCTGTAAGTTTTGTCATCAGAAAAGTCAACTCGATGGTGTAGCAGTAAGGCAGTAATCAATCGGCTTCAAACCGACATGGTATAAGTTCGATGACCACCACCGTTGTTTCATCCATAAAAACCACCCAAATACTTTGCGTATATGAGCCTGTCTTCTGTTCTGTAACTTGCAAGTTCATCTTTTGTTCCGAATGAAAAAAAAATGCAATGAGCGATTGACATAGTTGCCAATTTTTTCTCAAAGGCCAACAGCAGGGGAGAAAATTTTTGTAGAAAATTTATTTTCTAGGTTCAAAAAACGACGTTTCGAGGTACCAGTAGCATTGTAATGGATGTGTTTCTGCTTTTAAATGTTGTGCGGTTTTGTAACGTTAAGTAAGTTTAAGTCTTTAATTCAACGTCCTTAGTTTATTAATCGACTGTTTGTATTAAAGTTTGACGCAATTTACCCATCATTCCAGATTTACCGCAGAATCGATTTTTTACAGTAAGTTTATGGTAAGGTATTTACAAACTATAAACCTTGCGTTTAAAGTTTCGTCAAAGCAATGCAAAGATTTTGCGCTGTTACATTTTGGAACTGTTTCAGCTACTGCGCAATGTGCATGCAGTCAACTTTTAATATAATAATGAAAACAACCCAGAGGCCAGACATGTGTCTCCCCCTTAGGTAGTAGACCCGAGAAAGCACTGCTCCTGCTTCCGTCGAATAGACGCCTATGGTGGCTGACCGCCTGGGCGTCCGATTTTCGGCACACTCTTAATCAAAATCCACACTTTTAACATAACTCTTCTTGTGGAAAAAATAAAGCCTAGCATTGAAAACATGTTGCTACACAAACGTAGCCTAGTGTCATAGATCGGAGTTGAATCAAAAGTGATCAGTGAGATGGTCATTATATCAACTGAGCTCCTGCTGCTTGAAAACGTTGCCGATTCGGCCAACTTAGAAGTCCATTTTCAATGACGCAATGCTTTTGCAAGTTTCCTGCGTGTCACATGATCTTATGCAATAGTTTCATGGCTTGCCACTCGAGCAAGATGATAGCGTGGACAAAAACCATTAAAATTTGAATTTTGACTCCAGTATCCGGCTGAATAGTGACACACAGGTTATCCGGCCAGATACCGAATATCCGGTGAGTTAGATTTTCCGGATATCCGGCTATCCAGCACATCCCTACGAAGCAATCACTATTTTTATGTAACAACAGTTTTTATAATTGTTTTTTCGGTTTGTAGCATTGGCATCGTTTTTGCGGTGAAATCCACCACTTTCTGCCATTTACTCCATCAAATGGATTAAAAAATACCTTTTCATTAAAAAATGGATTCATAACGAATAACAGCTCAGATGGCTGAGTGGTAAGAGAGTCTGCCTTGGGAGCTGTAAACATGGGTTTGATTCCGAGTCGGGTCAAACCAATCATTTTAAAATTGATATTCACAGCTTCCCGCTTGACACTCATCATTAAAGGGACTCTGGAGAACAAGCCGGCAAGTTTACTTGTTGTGCTGTTGGGAAAGGCACTTAGCGGGATTCCCCTGTCTTGGTGTGGTAGACAGATGGCTGGCAACTTCCTAAGCAAGCTCGTATACCGTATTAATCGCTTTCTTGTGATAGGAGGATGAATATGCAACAAAAAAAATTTCAGGTTTTGAACTGTTAACAAGAACCTTCCAATTGGCGTGAGGTTAAAGATATTGTTATCCAGGCAAGGGGTTCAATCTCAGGATGGTCAAACCAGACACTGTTGTCAAAGGCTTGCCACTGCTGCAACACTTCTGTGTTGCCCAGGCACTGAGTTGTAGAGATGGACCACACCACTTGTCACCCACTTCAGCATGATACTGCGAGTATGCTATAATGAAGGTTTGGTTTTGAACAAGATATTTCACGAACAAACTTTCATGACATTACAACGATTTTTCTTATGTTACAAAAGCGAGGACATTGTGTTAAAATATACTATGCATATGGTATGGAACATAAAAGGCATTTGTGCTTCAAATGAAAATATAAAATATCAAAAAAAGACAGTGCCTATTTTGCCGTTAACGGCAAAATACTAATTGGCAAGCATCTACACCAGGATTTTGCGCCCAAAGTGCCAAATTAGTCTGTTTGTTACAATCACAACTGGGGGTTAAAGAGCCGCAGGGTGCTGACCCCTGGTCTACACGCATGACTGTTGACTGGTTTGCATCTGTATGCGTGACTGGTTTTGAGAAAATTAGCCAATCAGTATTTTGCCATTAACAGCAAAATAGACAATTCCCCCCCCCCCCCAAAAAAAAAATAGCATGATGAACAAAACTAGCTTGCAGATTTGAAGTCAGCGTAATTAATCTCATAAGATTAAGGGATTAAAGGTTGCAGTAACTTTTAAAACCAAAATTTTGTTGCCTAATGTTAAGCAAAAGTAAGGAATAAATCTAGCAAAGTGTTTAATTATAGTGGTTTAGCACAGCTCTGTTTTAAAGTAAAAAAGGCATTTCTGTTTTGCAAAGCACTTTTTCATTTTTTACTTTGCAATTGCATGCAATTGTACAGACAGTGGGAAGCACGCTTTTAGCTTGGACTACAGTCCATATCAGGCCTGCCCAACCTTTTAGGTGTTGCGGGCCACTTTTGCATGAGGAAATTTATTGCGGGCCGCAATTGTTTTTAACACTCTTAAATACCAATTATGATATAATTTGCATAAGAATTTACACTAATTTCTTGCCCTCTGATAATAAACAACTTGTTGCCCTCTGATATTGTCATACTTAGCTTCATGTCAGCTTTTATAATGGCGTTTGAGGTTATATTCCTTCACAACAGATACTGCTTCTCAGTTCTTAACAGACCAGGCATAAGGGCTTCCTATTAAAGCAAAAACAACATAGTCCATTGCTCATTAAAAACTCTGTTTTCGTCGCAGTATTCACGTTTTTGGCTTGCAGGTTTGCTCATTTTTGCCAAACCACTTACAAATTCTGCTAAACCACAATAAAACCTAACCTCCTCTATTCACTATTACTAGCAAGTGGCAGAAACTGCCAGCAGAATCCGATAACTAGAACATAAACAATTAAGCTTTTGTGACGTAAGAATCCCTTAATGTTGATTAATTTTACACGATACACGAGGTGATGATGATTGAGAAGTGGCTATAGTTGCACATGGTGGCAAAGGTGGCAATACTACATGCAACTTGCCACCTGGGAGCATGCAAACCAAATCTGAAAAATTTGGCATATTTTCCAAGCATTTGGAGAAAAAACAAACTCGCTGTCAATCTCTGGACTGGAGGATGAACAAGGATAAGGAAAAACAATGGTTTTGTTTATCCTCCTTCAGCTAATTTTGTTCCATATTTATTGTATTCCAAGCATTTGTTATGCAAGTGTGTAGGTGGTAGGCCCATAACGGAGATATTTTGGTGTGTTTTGACAGCAAATTTACTTGAGGCTACAAAAAATACTAAACATTTAAAAAGTCTACTTACAAACTTATTACATCGCAGGCCATTTGAAACCACCTCGCAGGCTGCAGGTTGGGCAGCCTTGGTCCACATCATGTGCTGAATTTCAAATCAAAAACATTTAGAGTGCTAATATGAATCTTTCACACTTTTTGGGAGCCATTGTTACACAATTTTCTTCTAAGCATTAACCCACACAAATTTATCTATTTCTGACACCACCGTTGGATTAAGCACAAAAAAACTTTCACCAAAAAAAATTTTTACAGCAGGTTCTTATTCTTGTAGTTGAGCTTTTGTATCAGTTCTTTTTTCCTCAAAAATGCTAGAGAAGGACAACTTTTTGCATTTACGCTAAAACTAAGGCTAAATTTAGATTAACTAGTCTACAAACTGTAGGCCTACACCAGCCCTTCTCAAACTACGTACAGATCACAAAACAAAATTTTGAGATTGTAATATGGTCTAGTTCTTGCATAATCATTTTTTGTTACAGGTATCGGTAACCAAAGCGTACCAGTACCAATAGGTATTGCATAAATAGGAGACAAGTCCAGCATGAACAATCAGATGTACCGTATGACTTCCATAAGCTGTGAAAGGTCTATACCGGCACTGTGTTTTTGCTTTGCAGTTTGATAGCAAGCTCCTGATACGGTCATTGGTTCTGATTAATAGAGTGCTCCTTACTGCAGTACAAGCATTACCAACACAGGTAGTCGAGCATTACTTGGCTGTTGGAAAGCTACCAGTAACTAAAAGACTACGCAACAATACACAAGTAATCTAGACAACAACTGTACAATGTTATTAACCTGTTAACTTTTTTAAAGTAACAAATAATTTAAGAGGTAGACAGTACCGGTATAGGTATAATACTGGAAGCTAGTCTATGCACCAAACTGCCAAACCAAAATTTTCTTTAAAGATATATAAGTGCTAGTCCAGACTGCGATAACAGGCAATGATAGTGTACCAATAACTAAATCACATCATACAGTACTGCTAGTAACAATACCATAACAGCCTCTGCTGAGCCAGAAAAAGGATAAGAAATTAGTCTGAGTTAGTGTCTTATTTTGTCTGCGTTTGTTATTGAATCGAAAATTCAACAGTAATTGAGGGAGACTGCAAAGTGAGCTTGCTCTCTTCGAGTCAGCAGTGCTCCTCAATTACCGGTAGGACAGATTCCTAGCTAGGCTAGACAAGTCCTTTTTTAAGTTCGAAAATTACTTTCACGAGGTTTCTCACTTAGTCCGACAGCTTTACTCAAGACACCGCAGCAGACCTACCGATACCTATCGCAGCCCAGATCTCATCTGGGGTAAGCCGTCCACATCTAGAATAACCAGTCTGCGTAATGCAACAGAAGACATGGACGGCTTACTCTAGATGAGACTCCCGCAGTCCCATACCGCTGCTGATTACTGCACTGCAATGTTGTACCTCTGACCATATACCAGTAAACTAGCCAGCAATTTTTGCTTACTTTGCTTTCAAATTTGCAATCTCATTCTGTTTGCGATGTTACACCATACAATAAGGTTAGGTTTCACACGAACCATATTTGCCAACCTGACTTTTCTAAATTGTGTTGTCATCATGACCCCTTGACCCAGCTGCTTGATCATCTGTTACGCTTCCAAGCGATACAAAATGAAAAGAATCCGCAATCCGCCCACTTTGTAGTAAAGGTTGATGACGTTGTTGTGAGTATAAAGTACAGCGAAGTACCGGTAATGTTTTTAGCAATACTCAGAGTTGGGCGGTACTTTTTTACTACCGTTATCGGTACCGTTCTTTTTAAAAATGTACCGTTTTTGGTACCGTCGTTACTTTTTAAACTGTTTTACACCCGATATTTCAGTACCCGATAACTTTTTTGAATAAACTTAGTAGAATAAAAGCGGAAAATTTTCCGGGATTTTCCGAAAAATCATCTTTGAAAGATACCGCGAAACCACGTTGTTGTACTTGTAGATAACTTTGTGCGCGAAAATTATCAGAAAAAATTCCATTATATAGGTTACTTCCGGTCAGTTTTACACTGATCAGAAACAAGGTAAGGAATTTTTCCGACATTACAGTTCAAATTCAAAAATAGATCTGCGTTAGTTAATTGAAATTTTAACGCGTCAATTCGAGGACTTGTTTCGGCTTTTAAAAATGTTATTTTAGCGAAGCATTTGGAAAGTTTAAGATTCACCATTCTTCCAAACTCAGTGGAAAAATATCAACAAAAAATGCGGTGAAAAAAATTGCTAGCAAATGTATTGTATTATTACCCATAGACAGTGTATATGTACACTGTACAGGTGTAGGTAGTCTGCTAGTCATAGTCAGTCAGTGAGTCAATCACTGCACTGTTGAGGTATTCGATTTGTTAATTGCAATAGCCTGCTGGTGCCTGAGTGCATATAGGTCACTGCCACAGTAGGGTGGGCCAAAAAAGCCTTCTTTTGAAACGTTATGCTGCAAACACTTTTCCCTGTTACACTTCATTAAAAAATCACCCCTGCAAAATTTCAGTCAAAAATAATAATGTTATCGTTTACCCTATGCGCAATTCGTTTTAAATTTTCAACCAGTTTTTTTTTTTTTTTTTTCGATAATCAGAGAATTCCCCAATGTTTCAACATCAAAAAAAATCAAAAAATCTTCATTATACTCGCAATAGCAGGCCTACGCCGAAGCGCGTAACGAGTAGCGGGTCCTATTTCCGCCGCTTAGCGCCTGGGCATCACAGCTCCGAAGAAACATCTCAGCGGTGGGGAGCCGCTGGCGACACTGTGCCGATCTGACCGGCCTGGGAGTCAAACCCCAGATCTCTAGCTCCGATTGCGTGCTCTTAGCAACTGAGCTAACCGGCCGGTTACGTTTCAACATGCTGTTACATATTCACAGTTTAGTGTATACCACAACAGTTGCTATATATCAGTTAATGATTAGTGTCGAAACATAACAAAACAAAAAGCTCACACTTTTTTACAATAACCCCAGAAACGTAAACACACTCAGTAGTTGAAATTACTTAAAATAATATATGATACAACTCCAGGTTGATCAAATCTCACGGAGATCCCTCCCTGTGACAGCTGTTTTGTCCAATGGGACTTTTCAGACAGGCCACAGAACCGCGGTGAGAAACGAACACAAAATTAAAATTCAAAATCCAACATTAACAATGTTCACGTTAGAGATGGCATGAGCCGCTAAGAGACCCGCCATAGAGCCGTTAACCTGTCTTTTTACTGATACGCTAACGGCCCAGTTCTATCTTTGTTTATTACTGGGCCGCTAACGAGCCGCTAACACTTTTTGATATCCCTTAAGTTTGATTAATGTGATTAAAGGTTCATAAAAAGAATGGGCTTTGGGCAAGCTGGGCTTTATTTTTGGTATGAGTTGCCGGGTCGGTTACGGTTACTGGGCTATACATTCCGGGCCGTGGGCGATCCCGGCCTCAAAAAAGTCAGCCCAAGCCATCTCTAGTTCACGTAGTAGCCTACCAGTACAATTCCAGTTCCGAACTCCATTTCATAGGTTACATAATTAACGAGATCCACGCAATGTCAATAATATTTCAAACTCCATTCCAAAAGTTACAGCTGAAGCAAATACACCAGCTTCCTCAGCTGTAACTTTTGGAATGGAGTTTGAAATATTATTGACATTGCGTGGATCTTGTTAATTATGTAACCTGTAAAATGGAGTTTGGAACTGGAATTAAACTGGTACTACGTGAACTTTGTTAATGTTGGATTTTGAATTTTAATTTTGTGTTCGTTTCTCACCGCGGTTCTGTGACCTGTCTGATGAGTTTCATTGGACAAAACAGCTGTCACAGGGAGGGATCTCGGTGAGATTTGATCAACCTGGAGTAGTATCATATATTATTTTATGTAAATTTAACAACTGAGTATGTTATTTACGTTTCTGGGGTTATTGTATAAAAAGTGTGAGCTTTTTGTTTTGTTACGTTTCGACAATTTCTACCCACCCCTCGCTGGACGGATGAGCCAGTGCATGCTTTTAGCATAATTTTCCAGCGTATGTTTTTCGGCAAAACTAATTTGAAGCTGATTAAGGAACAAGAAAAGCTCCAGGGGGGTCCGAGGGCATGCTCCTCCGGAAAAAAATTTGAAAATTTACATGCTGTAATGGCTATTTTAGTGCTTTTTGAATAATTTTCAGACAAATTGTGTTTAAATTTTTTGACCCTAATTCTGAGTGCTTCGCCAAATATGATTCATTTTCTTCGCACATTTTTAATTATACGAGCTTAAGGCGTAAGGCTTATAGGCCTAGCTATCAAAAGGATTCGAAATTATAGAAAAATTGTATGCATCAAAAACATTTTTGAAAATGGCTGATGGAAGGATGCATATCCCTCATCCTACCCCTCTGGATTCGCTCCTGGTCATAAGCTACAGAAATTACCAAAAGAATCTAGCATATCAGTCACTTGGCACCACTAGTATTGTTCTTGTTTACTAAAAGGCAGAGTCAAAAGGGGAGGGGCATGGCACAAAAGCCCCGCTCCTAAATACACTCTGGAGGGCCGGATTTAGGCAATGAGAGGTCTTCGGCTATTTGATCACACTGATTGGAAGAGCAAAATAAGGTCTTCACGTCCTCAGATGTCCTGTTTTCCCTGAAAATATCGGTATAGTGAAGAGCAAAACAAAAAGGTATAAGTAACACGTCCTCAGATGCTCTTTTTTCCACTGAAAGTATCAGTGAAGAAAAAAAAAAAAGTCTTCATCGTTCGTGATGACGCCCCCCATTTTCTCCGAAGCCCTAGGTTTCAGCTTGCTTAGCCTATACGTAAAGCCGGCCCTATGCCTACAATCCATATTTAGCCTGTCCACATGTGACATGTCCAATTGATGTGGGCTTTAGACCCACGGTTCTTGCTTCTAGCTTCTGTTCCCCCCACCCCAACAACAAAATTTTAGAGAAGACATCTCTGGAATTAAGCTCTTTCCTGGATTTTAATATCGATGGTAAGCCTATAAAGTTTCAAATAGGCCTACATTTGTGCAGAGGCAATATTGTAGAAATAAACGCGTAAATTAGGGCCCCCGAAAAAAGTGGGGGGCAGGCCCCCCCTCTCCCGATTCCGCCACCTATGCTGAGATGCTACCAATCGCTGGTATGCCTTTTGTATGTAAAGATGCTCAATTTGACATTTACAAGTTGCAAGTTAATTTCTTTTACTATAAGAAGATTACATTTTTTCTGTTACCCCCATTCCACAAACGAAGTTTTAAAGAAAGCATCTCAGGATTTAAGCTCTTTTCTGGGTTTCAATTTCGATGGTAGGCTTATTAGTTTTGAAATACAGTCATGCAGAGGTATTATTGTAGAAATAAACGCGTAAATTAGGGCCACCCTGAAAAAAAGTGGAGGGTCAGGGCCCTCCCGGCCCCTCCCCTTCCGCCACCAATGTCCAATGGGTAAGCACCTGGGAAATCCCCCAAGTTAACATCTAAATACTGCAGCAATACTTACAGTATGTTAGAGTTTGTACGCTGTGCATTGTGCAAATGCAAATCTTGTAAATTATTCTAATCATCACTCAAATAATGGTTTAAAAACATTATGAAACATGTTTCAACTGATATATAGATATTGGTTAGCCCTAATAGTATTGAGTGGCTAATCTCTTGTTGAGCCGTAATCAGCAGCTGCTTTGTTTATATTACGCAAAAAATACAAATTGACAAGCTGATTATAATTTTATCAATTCGATAATAAGAATCAAGAAGTCAGTAGTAATTATGGATTTGGTAAAAAAAATATATATATTGACCATAGTATGTAAGTTTTCTAATGGGACGAGAGCTGTAAGTTTTCTAATGTGACGAGAGCAAGCGCTGTTGAATGAAGCATTAATTGCATAATGACAGTATTCACAATTGCTACATGCTCAGTATCGCACAACTTTTCTGAAGCACTAACAAATATTAATACCCTGTATCATAACAAGTTCGTCTTTAATAGTGGTGTTGTATTGCTCCAAATCTGTCAGTCTCAGTTATATATCTGAAAAAGATTGCTTTTCAATCATGATTTTGGTTTTTCGATGTTGCTCTACACTTTGAAGCAAGTCATCGCGCTCTGCATCATCCTTCGTAATTTTTCGACAATAGTCTTGGATGAGCTTGATTGATCATTCTGCTACATCATTCACCACATTTACAGTCCTTACAACATGATGCATGGTGTTGTAGCCTTCATCATCCCGCCACTGATCAATTGGTTGAGTTAACCAGATACACCATTTCCTTTGGAAAAAGTTGAAAAAAAGCCAAGATTTTCCATGAAAGCAGTGTCTCATAAATTCAAATTGTTTTCAACATCGATAGCAGGCATGTCAGGTTTTCTTCTGGTGTTAAAAACCTGACATGCCTGCTATCGATGTTGAAAACAATTTGAATTTATTTATACAACACCATGCAATGCTTGCATCATGTTGTAAGGACTGTAAATGTGGTGAATGATGTAGCAGAATGATCAATCAAGCTCATCCAAGACTATTGTGGAAAAATTACGAAGGATGATGCAGAGCGCGATGACTTGCTTCAAAGTGTAGAGCAACATCGAAAAACCAAAATCATGATTAAAAAGCAATCTTTTTCAGATATATAACTGAGACTGACAGATTTGGAGCAATACAACACCACTATTAAAGACGAACTTGTTATAATACAGGGCAGTGCCGAAACTAGCGCCCCCCAAACCCCCCAACCGGGGGGAGCCCCGCACAAAAAGGGGGCCCCGTAAATAGTCAGTGGGTAGTACTACATTAGTAGGTAGTATTGTATTTAATCAACGTATGATAAAGGTGACGTAAATAGGCCTATTCTAAGATTCAATATATTTTTTGACTTAACTCGCGCGATGTGGGGCCTCCATAGGCTACCATATTTATGCTTTTGGCCATGGGGGGACCCTGCAAATTTTTCGAAAAATAGCAGTCGCAAAACTAGCAAACAAACGTTTAGTAGCATACCAAGGGCCAGGGGGGGATGTGGGGGATGCACCCCCTCACCAGCCATTTTCAACAATGCTTTGGATAAATAAAGCTTTTCTATAATTTCGAACCTCTTCATAAATATGGGTGCAAATTCATGGAGGGATGTATCCCCCCCAATAATCCGGCAGCATCTCCCCCGAATATTTTCATGTCCCAAAACTGGGCATCAGCGAAGGTGATGATCTTTTTTTGATCTTCACTTCATTTTGGGCAAAAAATTGGGCATCTGGAAACGTTATGACCTTTTTTTTGGTCTTAATTTCGTTGTGAGCAAAAAATTGGACATCTGCAGACGTGTCAATTTCGCTAAATCATCCCCCCCAATATCAAAAAATGGTCGATTTTGCTAAATCATCTCCCCCAATGCTCAACATAAATTTGTACCCCTGTTCGTAACAATAAACCTTAGTCGCCTTAAGCACGCATAATCGAAACTGTGCTTACAAAATGCATCATATTTGATGAAGCACTCAAAGTTAGGGGCCAAAAATATGAACAAACTTTGCCTGAAAATTGTTCGAAAAGCGCTAAAATGACCATTGCAGTATGCAAATTTTCAAAATTTTTTCGGGGTAGCATGCCCCCCTAAAGTCGTTTTTGTTACTTAAGTTGCTTAAAATAACTCTGCCTTGAAAAAATTGCGCTTTCGATTACTACGAAAGGCTTCAATCCACTTTAACAGCCCATTTTCAAAGCCCATAAATTTCAGTTTTACAAGTAATCGCTTGTGTGGTACGGTGTCGTATGCTTTCTTTATATCCAGGAATGCCACATCAATACACTTTCCTTGATCATAGGCTTTTGTCCATGGGTCTAAAACATCTACTTTTTTTAGTTAGGTAGGAACGTTGCCGAACAAACCCGTGCTGGTTAGTGATAATAAGGTTATCAATCAACAAATGTTCCATTACTTGATCTTTAATGATGGATTCCAATAGTTTACAAACAATGGAAGTTAAGCTGATGGGTCTGTAATTGAGAGGACAATGCTTGGCTCCTTTCTTGAAAACAGCAGTGACGTTTGCTTTCTTCCAGTCCTGTGTGATCTCACCATCATTTAGGGATTTATTAAATAACATCTATTTAAAACCCAACAGTCTGTTTTACCCAATCTATTTGAATAAGAAACCCCTGATGATCCCTCTTGGATGAAACAGACTGTCGGGTTTTAAATAAATGTTTTTAAACTGTGGTGAATTTGTAGAAATAAATTCAGATTTATTAGCAACATACAGTAATTGTTGAATGATCTTTCAAAAACTTTTACAAATGTGTTGCAAATAACGAAATTTTATAAAAAATATCCTCAACGCCAGAGCTGGGCAAACTGCGAGTCGCATGCAGAACTTTTTTTTGCTCTTCCCCGATTTTTAGGGGAAAAACAGTAGAGCTGCGGACATGTAGACATTTTTTTTATTGTTGCTCATCAATGCTTTGTGGGGGCAAAGCTGTGGACCCACACATTCCAAAAAGGGGAGATTGTGTAAAAAAAAGGTTGAAGACCACTGGTCTAGACTATGTGGAAAAATTTATTTCTGTGTCATTGTATCACAGTAAAACTAGACCTGCAAATTCTGAGAAAAATGTAGATTTTAATTCATCTAAAAGTTCTGAGTATGCTGCTACTGATACATCAACCTCTACTGAAACTGGCATTGAAAATGAAAACATTCTTCGGCAATGCAATGATGAAATTCGCACAGCAAGAACCTTTGCAACATTTTTTTCGTATATAGGCCATAAGCTTTTTCATGTCCTAAGTATTTATTGTTCCAATGTAGCTACGTAGCCAGCAGGGGCTTGTCCAGCCATAAATGAGTGAGGGGGGGGGACAAAATTTCAGACAATTTTTTATTGCTGCTAGATGCAGCTGCGGCAGTTACATGTAGCTAGAGTTTGTCGATGAAGGGCCCGGACAGAGTCGGGGAGTTAACGGGTGCAGTCGCAAATCATTATCTAGTCATGTGGCTCACGGCATCAATTTGTGAGGCCCGCGACACATTTGCTAGTAGCCTATAGATAATATTTGGAATTTGGTGGTATATAGCGTTAGCCTATAGGGTTAGGATTATGCTTCAAGCTGTGTTGTTTGGTTTACAATTCTTTATTTAGTTAGTTTACGGCACTGCCAGACTTAGACAGCGTGAGATTTTAACCCTAGACCATCAGCAGTCACTAAACCAAAAACAATGAAACAGAGCGCTATACGATGAAGGTTTGATCAATCTTGATTTAAAACTTGATGTAATTTTACAATAACAAATCTTTAATGCAGCTGCAACTTACCAAGACTTCCAAAGCTTCGTCAAAAAAGCACAACGCAGCATCCTGAATCAGGGGCGCACCAGCATATTTCAAGGGGGGGGGGTTCTAAAAAACTCGATCCCGCACTCAGGAACGGATCCAGAAAATTTTGGTGGGGGGGATGAAATTCTGAATTAGGTTGAATGCTAACTAAATACAAGACGTTAGACCCAAAAAAGACGTAAAAAGCCCTTTGAAAAATGTTTTCATGGCTGCGGCGTATTCAGAAATTTTTTCAGGGAGGGGGCACCAAATTTTGTCATATTTTCAAGCGCAGTTTTTTCTGGCAGAATCATTTTGGAGCATAGGCTACTGAGAATGAAAAAAGGCTCTAGGGGGTCCGGGGGCATGCTCCCCCGAAAAATTTTTGATAATTTACATACTGTAGGGGCTATTTTACTACTTTTTGAACAATTTTTAGTCAAATTTTGTTTAAATTTTTTGCCCCTAAATCTGAGTGTTTCACCAAATATGATGCATTTTGTTCGTACATTTTCTATTATAATGCGTGCTTAGGGCATAAGGCTTATTGTTATTGAAAAGGTTTGAAATTATTGAAAAAATTGTATTCATCAAAAACATGTTTGAAAATGGCAGGTGGGGTTATGCATCCCCCACATCCTCCCTGGATCCACCCCGCCCGCACTGATAACAATGTCTCTCACCACTACGCCAACCAGCTGGTTTGGCTTCAGTATGATGAGAGGCAAATTTTGTCCAAGCTGTTTTGAAATAACAGCACGTACTGCGCTTGCACAGTTTGGACACTTCACTTTAAAAACGAGGGTTCGGTTTCAAAAAGAGGGGGTTTCGACCCCCCGGTTGCGCCACTGCACTGAATCGCCGAATATTCCACCAGTTGAATTCTTGGTACCATTTTTTTGAAACCTATATTTTCTTTGGCCTTACTGTGTTTGAGGAAAATTTAAAAATGACTGAATTGGTCCACATTTTACTACAATGCCCGATTATTATCATTATGAACTATCTCAGAAAAAGAATCTCTAGAACTAGAAGTGCCTGCGGTTTGGGACATCGTTTTTTTTGCTAGTTGCATACTTCAACTCTCAAAAGAGTCAAATATTTGAAAAAGCAAGTAAAATTTTGAAAAACCACCGGTTGCAAACCAAACACACAGCTCGATTTCAATAACTGAATAAACGAATAATCTAAAACAATGGTTCCCAAACTTCTCAGAGTTGGGACCCACTATTCATTACCACAGCTTACGGCGACCCGCTTAACTTTATTCAATCAACAAAACATTGACGAAGGAAACTAAATAATTCAATCTTTCCAATTAAGTAACGTTCGCGAGAAGGATGATCTTGCTACTTTGCGTAATGGGCTTGACATCAATTTCTATCTGTAGTTTTAGACGTATCGAGTTTAAAAGTTACAGTTTATTTCAAGATTTCTAAAACTTTTTACGACCCACCAAGATTCTTTTTGCGACCCACAGGTGGGTCGCGACCCATAGTTTGGGAAACGTTGATCTAAAACGAAAATCGACCGGTTGCAGTCTGCCGGTCGCATGCTGTTTTATTCTTTAACATGATAATGGGTTTTGGTGTTTGCCATCAACCGACGAGTAAGAGTTGCGACATACAGATTTTTTGAGCGAAGAACAAACTATTTGTTACAAATTTTTACAATCACTCGGAAGGAATTAGCTACTTGGAGTGTCCGAGGCAATAAAGTATTTAGATTCTACAGCGAAATATGCAAATAAGAAAAAAATTCGCTTGGACATGACGTCACCCCCCTACCCCTCCTCCTAAAAAAATCTCTTCGGATTTAGACGATTCAAACAAATGGTCCTAAATTGAAGTGGGGGGCATGTCCTTATACTTAGCCTCATAAATAATGCTGGAGATCAACAGATCATAGATGTTGCCATATATGAGAATGCTTGTTTTAGTGAGCTTTGTTGATATAGCCGACGTGTTCGCTTGTAGTATCAAAATTCGCGCACGACTTCAACTCAGATCTTACACTAGCTCCAGATGCGACAAGAAACTTTATAAGGTTTTAATTTCGTTGCTTTGTAAGGCGTAAATCAAAATAAAAACTAATTAAAAAAAAAACTTTTGTTTGAAAAGTACCGGTACCGAAAATCGGTAACGACTACCGATATCGTCGTAATTTTTTTAAAAACGTACCGTTATCGGTACGGGCGGTACTTTTTTTAGAAAAGTATCGGTACCGATATCTTCGTTGCTTTTAAAGTATCGAGTGCCCAGCTCTGGCAATACTTTACAGTAACAACCAGGGATGTGGAAGCGATCATATTTCAAAGGGAGCGGAAGCGTGAAAAGCATGCCGCTTCCGCTTCCACATTAGTCAATCAATAATAGTTAATTTTGTGCAATAGTTTCAGCCAACGTAAATGCTCACACTGACACAAATTTAAAAATGAAGTACAAGGAGATGGCGAATATGACCACACGGTCGTCTTTGTCGGCCACCACTTTATCTGCCAACATATAGGCCTAAGCAAAAAATAAACAATGGTACGTAGAAAAGTAAATTACGGTTTCATTTTGCTGCAACAAATAAACATAAGAACTAGCCTACCGAAAATAATAAAAGACATATCAGGAAAAACAACCAAAAAAAAAAAAAAAACAGTAACAAAAAGCTTATGTACGATTTCGGAAGTTAATTTCGCGTACGAAGCGCGAAGCGCTCAGGATTTGGCGAAGCGCTCAAAATTAAGGTCAAAAAATTAAAACAAAATTTGCGTGAGAATTATTTAAAAAGCACTAAAACAGCCATCACAGCATGCAAATGTTCCAAATTTTTCCGGGGGAGCATGCTCCCGGACCCCCCTAGAGGTTTTCTTGCTTCTCAATCAGCTTTAAAGTAGTTATGCCGAATAAAAAAATGTGGAAATTATGGCCCCCCTTTTAAAATTTTTCGCTACGGCCCTGCTTCACCGATATTTTCGGTACAAAACAGGACATCTGAAGACGTGTAGACTTTTTTCGCTCTTTTTCGTAGAAAAACAGTACATCTGAGGATGTGTAAACTTTTTTTTTTGCTTTCAATCTGAGCAACCCTGACAATAGTAGTTGTTGAAGATATTGAACTCGATCCATTTAATAATTCGGCCCGGGAAGGACTTCGTCTTCCCACATATGGCCAGCCGATTGAAGAAGTAGCCCACCCCTGGTTTAGACCACTGCCAAACAGTTGATACTCTTGTGATAAGATTAGGCTAAACTTGGTTGATGGCTGCAGAAACACGGTTTGCTCGAGCAAGTGTAGGTTTGGCAGGTTTTGTAGGGAAGATTTTAGTTGCATTAAAAAAACTATTTTCCTCTACAATTTTCCCTGATTTTAGGTTGGCTATATGCATACCGGTACGTGGTTTATGTGTATTATAAGCTTATATATTTGGGGATCCATGCCAGGTCTCTAAACTGTTAAAAAAAAAATTGAATTTTTGGTTAATAGCCCTCAATCTACCCACATGTATGTAGTGTGCACTGTAATTTAAAAAACAAGTGAAAAAATGTATATTGTTTTTACAAGATCTACTGGTACTGTTCTGTGTTTTGTGTTACCTATCGCAGCCTTACTTGAACATCAGTAGGCCTATCAAGGTATTACTAGCTTGGTAACTCTTTCTATGGTTTTAGTATGAAATCATTCCTGTAACTTGTTATGTATCAGAAGAGTTTCTTTTATAGGTGTTGGGATTACCACAGTTAAGCAGGCTTGTCAAAATTTGTCGCTTGCAGCACCTCTTGTTTTTTTGGCCACGAGCCGCCACTGGCCGTGACCATTATCAATGATTTAAATGAACTCTAGGAATATTTACTATCGATTAGGTGAAGGTTTTAACCTTTTTTTTGATTGATTGAAAGAGCATTGCTTCAATTCCTCAGGTACATTCTCCCATATTTTACAACCAACAAAAGAAAATGACTTTTTTCCAGTTTCTGTTCTCTTTCTTGAAATAAAATAGTTGTGTTTGATGATAGTCTGGTGTTGTGATTATGTATGAGGGTTGTGAGATGAAGATTATGAAATGGGTCTGGTTTGTTTTTTTGATGGAACATGTATTTAGCTATTTCTACGTGACATTCGCAAAAGCATACTGCAAATAATTTATTAGATATTATTTCATTCAATTTCATAAATATTATTTTACAATGCTATATTCGCATGGATGCCAGATCTCACCATAGGCCAGGGGTGAGGAACCGTTAAAGCGCAGAGGGCCATAATCGGTTGCATTTTTTTAAGCGGGCCACATCAACTTTTAATTTTTAAATTTCGCTTCAAAAATACGCTATTTTATGTCGAAAATTTATGAACCATTCTTTGTGAGTTATTCTTTACGTGAGTTTAAAGACTTTTGCGCGGTTTTTGCGTCACAAATGCAGCATGTTGTTGAAACGCGAACAAGTTTTCATGAAAGATTCACATTTTCTAATTTACCGGTGTGTTGTACACTTAATAAAGTTATGACGCGGGCAACATTCAAAAGCTATGCGTTCCGTATTTGGCCCGCAGGTTCCCCACCCCTGTCACAGGTCATTACTCTTCGCTTGACTTTCAGGTAGTAGGCTACTAACGTAGAATCGCTTTTTCTTTCAGCTTTCTCTGAATTTTGAAATAAAGCAACTAATTTATCAATAGCGCTAAAAGCAATAGACCTAGTTGACTTTTTTCCAATAATTACAATCATGTCACGAAATAGATGGAGTGCTGTGTACAGCGATGGACACAATAAACCTTTGTGTACTAAAGCGATAACGCTGATCGATAATTTTAAAAAAGCTTTGGGCGATACCGATAATCGACAAATCGCAATGTCTTAAAGCAATATCAGTAGTCGATGAATTATCGCCGATAAATTATCTCGATAAATGCTCATCTCTGGCTGTGTGTCAACATTTTTCTAATGAAGGGAGTAAGTTTCGTTGCAAAATTGCAGTAAAAGACCCCTAGGATTGTGACGCAATACCGTGACTCGATTATTCTCAATCATTCCTTCACACTTTCGCTTGCTTTTCGCAAATTCTTTAAAAAAACACTTGCTGAGAGCTTGTTGGAAAAAAAGTTACGGTATACGCTATCGGCTACCAACGCACTGGTCGTAGGCTATTTTTCTAGCAAAATTTCGGTGAATCTGTTTGGAAGCGGAATTATAAGCGCTGAAAGCGGAAACGATAGGTGTGGAAGCGGAAGCTGTAGGCAAATATACCGCTTCCACATCCCTGGTTTCAACTACAACGTTTTTTGTGGATTTGTCAAAAAATTTGCAACTTTTATTAAATACACTTAAAGCTTAGGCTATATGCTGATTTATTTTTAATCTGAATCTTTCAACATTTCTCTGCATGCATAAACAGCTTGCCCATAGTTGTTTTAACTTTTAAGTCTTTAAGAGATTCAAATACAGTGCTGGTTGCAGGTAGTTTATTCAATTTGTGCAAAACAAAAACACGAAATCAATTACAGTATTTTTGTGCAAGCTCACACGCTCAGCATCGAAGCTAGAGCGGTACCGGATGTCGAAATGATTGATTACCCACAGTACCGGTACTAATGAAGATACAAGATCGTAGAAGTTAAAAAGCGCTTGTGCAAGCGCATGCAGAATGGAGTTTTCCATCATTTCATTTGTAAATAGAAAATTTACTTTGACTACTCGTTGTTTTAGCGAAACTTTAAAAAAGTTCCTTTCAGTAGTTAGCCTAAATAAAACCACAGACTTTACAGCAGCCTACGAGTACGGTAAACTAAACACATCAGCTTTACAGCTCAGAATTATTGTCGCTGTTTCGCTCTATTGCATCAGCAACATTAACCAAACTGATGCGCATACAAAGGCTTCCATGGGCAAATGGAGCCATAGAGGCGATTTTCCTGATGTTGTGGTTTCCGGCGTTTGGGTTGGCAGTTCACCGTAAAAGCCAAGGTTATCCCAAAAATCACAAATGTCGCTGCGATAATTTGCTATTTGAGCAATCTCAGATGTAGGACCGGTGATGTTGAGGCTGGGCCACTCGATAATAGGATTGCTGGTCAACTACACAAACAAACCAATTGAATATGCTCGTGATTAGTTCGAAGAAGTGCACAGAAGTCGTTTCAAGAGCATTTTGATCTGCTTATTAATCAGGGCTGCGAACTCGAAGTTGAACTCAGAACTCGAACTTTGTCGAACTCGAAGTTGAAAAACAAAAATCCCTGAAATCGAACTCGAAAAAATTGTATGAGTTTTGAACTTATCCTAAACTTGACAAAAACTGCTTGAACATTGCCAAAACCCCGATAAACACTACTAAAATTTAGCGTGAACTCGGTAAAGATTACTGAACTCGAACTTGAACTCATGAAATTAAAAATGAAGAGCTTAAACACAGCTTGCAAATTTTTAATGAATTAGAACTTGATTAAAACTGTTTTCGAGTTTGCAACCCTATTATAAATACGATGTAAGGTTGGGCTTCCTTGAAATTTTGCAAAAGCATGTGTCACTTACTGCATAAAGCAAAAGATCGAGATGTTTTGAAACTCCGACTTCAGATGCTGTTCCCCGAGACTTCCCAGAAATAAATAGGCCAGAGATAAATTGAATAACACATGTACAGTATATGTAACAGAGTTGTCAACGGGCCGAAGATGTTGAGCCCGACCCGAACCCGGTTTTTCAAGGCCGAACAAGAATCCTAATTTATTAGCCAGTCTGAGCCCGATTTAATCCCGAAATCAATAATGTCACCTTAAATTTTGAAATTTTAATAAAAAAGAAAATGAGTTTTACCCATCCCCAGTCCAGTTAGACCAGTTATGAACTGGACTGTTGTGAACAGCATTATTTATACAAGGCGTTCTCTTTGCTTTGTTCCGTCAATCGCAAAAATTCTATCCCTCACTGAAAATCTTCGCCCAATTGAAGCCCGACAATTTTTCAAAATCCAAGTCCAAGACCTGCCCCAACCGACTCGAAAAGCCCGAGCCCAATTAACAACTCTGATAAACAATATTTTGATTAACGGTGAGCAAATTCAGGCATTAGGAAGTACTGAAGTTAAGAAATCTACTTCAACTAAAAAATTTACCCACGAAGCAGCTTCAGAGTACGGCTGCCAAAAGCTGATATTGTTAGTGGGTTTTCCGTTGTAAGCAAAATGACCCCACATATCATTAACTAAATTAGCAACTTCAGCTCCTTCTGATGTGAATTGTAACCTGAAAAACAATGTTTATGTTGCACGATAAGCTCTATGATAGCCTGCACATGAAAAATAATGCGATGGAGGATGGCTTAACAACGTTACTTTCGTCCAGAATTAGAAACAATAAGGCTTTGAAAACCCTGAAATTAATAACTTTTCAAAAAATTGTAGATTAGCCTGTGAAGCGAAAAAACAATAGGCCTACTGTACGTCGCAACTCACCCAGTCGAACCTGAATTGAAAACATAAAACAAGTCCACGGCATGTGCGGCGTATTGGCAGAACAAAGAAGCCACACTTCCTAATACCTCCTCGCAATTTTCCCCTTTCACCGGATAATCCAAAACGTAAGAATACAGTGGAAAGTCTAATGGATTATTTGCGCCGACGATTATTCTACAAAAAGCAGCACTTTTACGAAGTGATCAAAGTCGAAAGGATAGTGTTTGTTGTGGCAAGCTTTGGTATTCGAAGCAGCACCTCAGATGGCCGAGTGGTATAGAGTGTCCGCCTCTGGAGCTGTAGACTCGGGTTTGATTCCCAGTCGGGTCAAACCAATGACTTTAAAATTGGTATTCACAGCTTCCCTGCTTGACGCTCAGCATTAAAGGGACAGTGTGGAGAACAAGCCGGCAAGTTTACTTATTGTGCAGTTGGGAAAAGCACTCACTGTAGACTTCGAGGGATCGCCCATCTTGGTGTGATAGACAGATGGCTGGCAACTCCTAAGCGAATTCGTTATACAGCGCTTTGATCCCTTTCTTGAGATAGAAAGATAAATATGCAACTAAATACTAAAAATAAATAACACAGGGGCGAGGCACTGGGGCTCAGGCTTTCTGAAGTAGGCAAGGCCGGATTCGTCAATAGGCTAAGCAGGCTAGGGCCTCGGAGAAAATGAGGGGCCTCATCACGAACAACGAAGACCTTTTTTTCTCTTTCAATCAGTGTGATCAAACATCTGGCCCTGGAAGTATCAAACATCTAGCCTCTCATTGTTTAAATCCGGCCCTGAAAGTAGGTTATGCTTAAAACATTCGTAAAAAATACCGTAATATCGGTAGGGTTGGCTTTTTGTAATTAGCCCCCATCGTCGTTAAATTTCCGCTGGCTACACCCTTGGATGTATGCATAGGAAATCTTAAAATCTTTCAGCTTAAACATCTACAGCGTACGGCACTTCTTTTTCTCGCTTCGACTCCGATCTTGCAGAAATTTTCTCGTCTACCGTAATTGTGATTACCGGCACCCAATATTTGGTGTCAAGCAAATAGGCCTACATTTTCAACTCACACCGCCTAGAAAAAAATTAGAACCCCACGACACCAATTGTCAGTCCTAACTCAGGTATCCAGGTAAGCAGTGGCGCCTGAAGAAAAAAATATTGGGCGGGCAAGGTGTGACGTCGTTATCTATGTCGTCACCAACCAAAATTTTGAATGTGATACAGATAAGCCTACTGATATAGCAACGAATGAATGGTTGGTGGTTACACTTATTTGGACGTGTAATGGACTAATATATGCAGTTGTGCACGTCCCGTTTGGCCAGTGATGAGCAAACTTTTCAGCGCAAGGGCTTCATTCAAAATTTATGCGGACGGCATATAGTAGGCCTGTAATACTCCCAAACAGCAAATTTGAGTAAATCGAAAAATTCTTATTATTGGCAAAAAATAGTGAAAACGTTCAATCAAAGGCGTAATGAAAAATTAAAAAGGGGGGCGGCGGGCATAATTTCCATTTTTAAAGTGTTTTTTTTTTTTTCGGCAAAACATATTTGAAGCTGACTGAGAAGCAAGAGAGGCTCTAGGGGAGTCTGGGGGCATGCTCCCCCGGATAATTTTTGAAAATTTACATGCTGTAATGGCTATTTTAGTGCTTTTTGAATAATTTTCAGGCAAATTCTGTTTAAATTTTTAACCCTAATTCTGAGTGCTTCGCCAAATATGATTCATTTTGTTCGCACATTTTCGATTATGCGTGCTCAGGCGTAAGGCTTATTGCTATCAAAGAGGTTTGAAATTATGGAAAAATTGTATGCATCAAAAACATGTTTGAAAATGCCTGGTGGGAGGATACATACTCTTTATCCTACCCCCCTAGATCCACCCCTGGCCATAAGTTACAGAAACCATCAAAAGAGTCTGGTATATTTCAGTCACTTGGCACCAATAGTTTTGTTCTTTTTTACTAAAAGGCCGAGTCAAAGGGGGGGGGGGGAGGGTCATGGCACAACGCCTTGCCCTAAATACGCTCCTGCTTCCAACTACTCGTGTAAAGTTACGCTACTAAATGTTAGAGAAAAATATTAACGAAATCTACGAAAGAAAAAAAAATGCTCAGGGCGACTATTATTAATATAATTCCATTTGACGATGGGCCGTAAAGGCAAATACATCAACAAATTGAGCCACATCTATTTTTTCGAGTATATCTGTTTCAACTGACATGAACATAAGAGATTGTAATCTCTCTTATCGGTTTGGACGAAAACATCTACGACTTATTGTAGTAAAAGTCACTTCTTTATCACAACTCTTGAAGTCTATGCATCTCAATGGCGGTTGTACCGGCGATGAAAAGCCCTCTTCTTCACTTCGATAGCTCCTACGAGTTTTGATTTTTTTTTTTCAGCGAAAAAAAGGATCTTTGTACTGACCGTGTCGAAGCGGATTATCTAGATCTGAAATATGTCTTCCTTTATTTAGTACACTCTATCTCAACTTTAGATTAATCGCATAGTTTTAAAAACATTTTTGACTTTGACGCTAAATCTTCCTCCATTTTAACGTAATTTCTGGCTAGTGGCTCAAAGGAAAATTTACTACCGTAGCCTATGCCTTACGCAATGCGCTTATTTTATTGCCTTTAGTAAAAACACAAAATGTTTTGTGTTTTTACTGTGACGTCTGTATTTGAGGCACTGCTTCAAATCGAATACATGCAATATCGCCCTGGCAACTCTGCATGATATATTCTTGGCAATTTTGTCGAAACACGCTTTGTACAGTTTTTGAAACCTTCGCCATGGTAGACGAGGCAGAGTTCACGCTGCTTCATCGCCCATATATCGGCAATTTTGACCAAACAAGTGATTGGTTTATCCTAGTCTACAGACAAGATAAAAAGACACTGCTTGATTTATTCATCTAACCAACCAATGCTTGCACAACATCACCTGGCAAAAGCACGACTGGAACAGGTAAACATCATATCAGTAACTTCTTGAGATAGTAGATCAATGTAATCGTAGTTTGAATCATTGGTGTTTGCATATTTCAAATATTCTTCTGCTGCAAGGGGGCCATATTCAGGCCCAGCATAATAATTGTTTTGCTCCTAAAAAAAGACGAGAAGAATGCAGTGTAAGTAAAGGAATAATAAAACGGTGTTTTAGGGTGCAAAGTGCTAACTATCGTCACATGAAATGAATGATCGATTCCAAGCTAGGTTTCAGCGAAGAGTTAATTAAAGTACCGGTGCGCTATTTCATTAAATCTTTCTACGTAATCATTTTCTACTTATTTTTTCTGCGAGCTGTGAAAAACTTCAAGTTTTTATGGGAGTACGCATAAAACGAATCCAAGTATGCATAAAACGAATCCAGACTTGCTTAGGAGTTGCTTTTGTTTCCGAGTTTTCTGGTTGAGTTTTGCTTCTAATTTTTAATTTGTTTCTTGTTTGATTCCATCAAGCACGGACAATTATCGTGAAGCACCTTTTTCTACATCGCAACAACGATGCTAGGGTCAGTAGGGTGGATCAACCTTGAGATCATGGCCGTCATAAAAATGACGCTCCTAACCACTCGGCAACAATGCCGATTTAAACAATAACAAGAGAGTCCTCATTCTTGAGGCGGTAATGTCAGACGAAAAGCAAAAGATTCGGAAATATGAAATCTCTCTGATTCATGATGGGCTCAGTATTTAGACAGTACCCTAGGCAGTAGCTGGTTCTGAGTTCAAACCTTTCTATTTACTTTAGTCCGACTTGTTAAACAATGAGGAATATGAGGTATACAGTAAATTTTATTTCCGTGGTTATAATCTGACTTGTTTGATGACAAGCTGTTTACTCGGGACATTGTGACGGAGTGGGTGAACTATTGCATGTCATTGTACTTACCATGAATTGCTCTTTTGTAACTGGGCGTTGTAAATCCTGATGTACAAATAATACTGCTTCTTCAGATGTTGTTCCGATGATAATTTTCTTATCCGCATCCCACGTTGTGGATCGGAAAAAATCAAACGGATTTTGAGAAAATTCTTTTCCGTCCAATATGGGACGATAAAGATACTGATCGAAAAAAGTGGTCTTGTTTTGCAAAATCGGAAAGTAGGCCTCTATGATCGAAAGCGCTGAAGCGTTTCTTGAAATAAACATTAAAAGTTGCTTTAAACTACAGTATTATTATCTAAGCTGTCAAGATTTTTTTGATGTAGCAACTTCTTCCAAAAAAAAATCAAATCATTACTATACTCGCGTTATTACGCAGAAGCGTGTAACCACGAGTGGCGGGGCTCATCTCCGCGACTTAGCGCCTGGGCAGCACAGCTCCGAAGAAACATCGCAGCGGTGGCAAGCCGTTAGCGACACTGCGCCCGATTTGACCGACCCGGGATGCAAACTCCCGACCACCCGGACCGATAGCAATGTTATAACAAATGAGCTAACCGGCCGGTTCCTGAGTTTCATTTTTATTCCTCCATCATGAGAAAGCGTCAGATGCAGTGGCGTACTAGCGAGAAATTTTAAGGGGGGAGGGGGCGTAAATTGCAAAAGCTATTAAAAGTCTGGTATTTTCAGTCACTTGGCAGCATTTGTTCTTTTTTCACTGAAACACTAAGTCACAAAGCCGGCGCCAAGGGGGGAGCCAGGGGGCCTGCCCCCCAATCGACATGCTTGGCCCCCCTTTAATTAATAAGCTTACTTTTTGAAGACAGCGGCTTTTGTGCTTAATATCAAACTTTGGCTTCCCCTGATAAACGCTTGGTCCCCCTAAGTCGAGTGCTCTGGCGCCGGCTCTGCTAAGTCAAAAGGGAGACATGCTAAAACGAGCTGGCTTGAGCGTTGCAGTCAAACTGTAAATGCGAGGCAATTCCGTTAAGTGCTTTTCGATTCCGCGCAACAAGCAAACGTGCAGGTTTGTTCTCTACGTTTTCCATTCGATGCTGAACGTGAAGCAGAGCAGCTGTGAATATTAATTTAAAAGTCGTTGGTTGAATCCGACTTGAAATCGAACCCGAGTTTTCGCTTCAAGGGCAGACTGGCACTGTATACTTATCCAGTGCAGTTAATTGAGTTTGTTGGACTTACTTAAGGCATTGCATTTTATTTTCGGAACACCCCAACTCTTGCAATAACTCCTCTGTTTGCAATTGTGCTTCTGCGGTGTCAGCAAATGGAGTGTTGGCCACAAAACTTTGAATGATAGCGTGCCTGATGTAATGTCGACTGGATGGGGCCATCATGAGCGTCACTACTGCATGAGCACCAGCACTCTCTCCAAATATGGTAATCTATTTGAAAAAATGGACGCAAATATTCAAAAAATAAGATTGCTATAATCTCAGTTACATTGACTTTACTAATTAAAGTGCTATTGCCTGGATGTTAATTAAACGAAACCGGTGAAGTCATTCTTACCCTGCTATTAACAATTGAAAACATAATTTTAAAAAGTGGTAATGAGATCAAAAATGGATTAGGATGCCGAAACTAGAACTAAGAACGGAAATTAAACATATGGACTGGGCATCTGCGGCCTCTGGGACAATACGATGGATTTCTACTTAAGTGGTAACCTGGATCACACTTGACTTAAATGAGAAGTAGAGTTAGTGTGGGGTAAAGCAGTAATAAAATAAACAAAGACGTTCCGTAAAGTCATTCCGTTTCCTAAAGCATATTTCGGAATGGTTAGATAAAACATTTCCACTTTGCTTTCCAGCGATCTGATTGGCTAGAGCATTTGTGAGAAGAGAATGCAGTTCTCGCCACTCGAGGTCAACGAAGCAGAACTTCCCTGTTTATTGTTCATTACTTCAGCATACTCGCGCAAATGCTCTAGTCTAGCTAATCACATCGCCGGAGAGCAAAGTGTAAATTTTCTGTGCAACCATTACGAAATAATGCTCCCGGGAAGCATATTTCGGAATGGCTGCATAGAAAATTTCCACTTTGCTCTTACTTTTCTCTCCAGCGATCTGATTGGCTAGAGCAGGCCTGCCCAACCTTTTTGGTGTTGCGGTCAACTTTCGTATGAGGAAATTTATTGCGGACCACAAACGTTTTTACCACACTTAAATACCAATTAAGATATAATTTGCGTAAAAATTTAAACAATAATTTCTTGCCCTTTGATAATAAACAATTTCTTGCCCTCTGATATTGTCATACTTAGCATCATGTCGGCTTTCATAATGGCGTTTGAGGTAACATTCCTTCAGGACAGATATTGCTTCTTGACACACATTCAGGCATAGGGACTTCCCATTACTTCCCATAAACAAAAATTGCATAGTCCAGACCATAGCTCATTAAAAACTCCGCTTTCGTTGCAGTATTCACGTTTTTGGCTTACGGGTTTGTTCATTTTTGCTAAACCACTCGTTCAATTCTGCTACTATTCGTGTAGTACCGCAATAAAACCTATCTCCTCTATTTACCAACACTAGCAGGTGGCAGTAACTGCCAGCAGAATCCGATAACTTAAACATAAACAATTAAGATTTCGTGACGTAAAAATCCCTTAATTTTGTTAAATTTAATGCGATACACGAGGTGATGATGATTGATAAGTTGCTATAGTTGCACATGGTGGCAACTCTGCTTGCAACTTGCCACCTTGCGCGCACGTAAACCAAATCTGAAAAATTTGGTATATTTTCCTAGCATTTGTTATGCAAGTGTTTGGGTGGTAGGCCCATAACAGAGATAACATGGATACTTTTGGTGTGTTTTGACAGCAAATTTACTTGAACCTATAAAAAAATACTAAACATTTAAAAAGTCTACTTACAAACTTATTACATCGCGGGCCATTTAAAACCACCTCGCGGGCCGCAGGTTGGGCAGCCTTGGGCTAGAGCATTTGCGAGGAGAATGATAGCGCTTGACCGAGGAGAGTATTACGAAGAAAAATTGTACTCAGAATAGGCATCTGCGACGTGGTGAAGTGGTTACTATGCTGAGCTGCTACACCTAGGGTCTGGGTTCGACGGTACTCTAGGTTTGTATCTCAATTTTAACGAACGTGGTCTTTTTAACGTGTGAATCGGGATGGGGTAGAGTAGTGGTGATAGCAAAAACAACAAACTTTATTACTTGCAGCATACTCGCGCCACTGCTCTAGCCAATCACATCGCCGAAGAGCAAAATGAAAATTTTCTGTGCAACCATTCCGAAATATGCTTCCGGGAACTCCATGCTTTGTCAGCGGCATGGCCTAGAGCAGTGGTCGGCAACCACCGGGCCGCGGCCCGGTGCCGGTCCGTGTGAAGTTTGTTACCGGTCCGTATGCGTTTTCAGAATAAATGCTTTGAGTTTAAAACATTTTTATAACGTGAGACGCAATTTTGGGACGTTTTTGTAAAAACGCTAAATAACTCAATTCTGGTGACCCAGTATGGCAAAGTTACTTAATATCACAAAACTAACCAAATTGAAAAGTCAAATCTTTTAATTGAATAGCGAACATTTGATTATACTGTCATTTTATCGTAAATCTTTTGTAAATCAAACAGCGCTTGGTTAAGAGAAAGAATAACGTTAAGAATCAGGTTTGAGAAGCTACTATAAAAAAATTAAGCAATGCTGCTGCAGCAAGATTGAAAAAGTTTAATACTCTGGTCAGAGTAATGCAAGATCGAGATTTTCAGTTCTGAATAAATATGAGTGCTTTATTGCTTAAACATTTTTGATTTTTAAAGGCCGGTCCGCAAAAACAATTCAGTTTCAAACCGGTCCGCTGTGCGAAAAAGGTTGCCGACCACTGGCCTAAAGGTACCGCGCGCAGGTGACAGATCCTACGTGACGGGCTCGATTCGCGGCTGAAAACCGATCGCATTTGACGTAGGCCTATACAACGGGTGGCTGCTGACTCGAAGAGCGCAAGCTCACTTCGCAGTCTCCCTCAATTACTGTTGAATTTTCAGTTCAATATATTTTGAATATAACCTCAGTTATTTATTATTATATTTATTATTTATGCTTTATCTTAAACTACAGCATTTTTTTCGTAGTTTTTAGATTAGGCTATGACAGGCTACCTGGCTTTTGTTTCCACCAAACATTTCGATGTTATCATACACCCATTCCAGTGCAAGCTGCATATCTTTAATCCCCTGATTTCCGTCAAAACTTTCCCCATTTTCTTCGTAGTAAAGAAATCCCAAAGCACCTGCATTAGCAATAAAAAGTCAATTCAAAAAGTAGGCTATAGCTTTAAATTCTGTAAACGTGTTAGATTTACATTACAACTGTAGCGGTTGTTATAGGTTTATGTCTGTCAAAAATGTTCTCATTAGTTTAATTTTTGACCGAAATCAACGTCTGTTTGGCAAAATTTGACGTATACGGTACCGGTACTATTAATACCACCGTATCGTTTGTAGTATTTGCTGATCTGAAGCAACTTATTCACTAACGAAAAATTTTTTAGCACTTAACTCTGGAATGTTCATCCAATTTTCGTCAGTCTTAGAAGAAAATTTGTCAGATCTTTCGATTAATGTAACCAGCGGTGGGCAGTGGCGATTCTAAGAGGGGGCCATGGCTCCCAGACTGCCTCCCCCCAGTTTTAACAAGCTCATGAAGCCTATGACAGGGTATGAAAATATATAATATACATAAATATACAGGGTATGAAAAATATGACAGGGTATGAAATATATGAAAATATACCCAGCCCATCATCGTTGCCCCTCACCCTTCCTCCTGGAACTCATCGTGAGGTCCCACAGGCAAAAGTGTTTGTGCCCAAAAGAATACTTTTCATCTCCACACAGAATTGAAGACCAAAAAAAGGGCTTTAGGTAACGAAAGTGAGCCCCCAAGCACCGGAGTGGAACCCCAGAAACGCGTGTCCCCCCCCCTTCCCGGTCGGAGGGCACGGTGGACGGTTGCACCCGCTCTGGTCTTAACACTGCCGTCAGCCGAATGAAGTTCAAGTTTTTTACACAGAACATATTTTCACTGGTTATCCCACAAAACCTATTTGTTTTATTTCTGTTATTATTTTTGAATGGCTAGCATAGGCCGTGGGCTAGAAGTTTGTTTTTATTTACCGACCGACAAAACATGGACGGATTAACACGTTTACAATATCCATGACCAGAAAAAGGTTACAACAACAAAACGATAGCCTATACGTTAATATAATGCAGTGAATAGCCCACAAATGATATTTTGAGAATAAAATAAGGCATGGTAGCTGCACCTGAGTTCTTTCACATTCTCATGCATGTTTGCCATACAAAGTTGAGAAACCTACTTAAGCAAATGCAAGAAAATGAAATTTGCAAAAAATGTTAGTGAATTTTTGCTCCTCACCCCTGAAAATTAATAGACCCCCTTGACAATGCGATCTGGCTGCGGCCCAGCTTCACATGTTTTGTTCTTGCGTGACATTTTTCGAATGTCAGCTTAGCAACAAGTGCTTCACAAGCATGGTGCTTTAAGTTACACTAAATAATAGAAAGCCATCTGGCTGAATCATTGGTTGAGCGCTTAAAACTATCGATTCGTAAGTGTCGCATTATTTTTGATTTTCAGTTATTGTTCGTTTATTTACCTTTTACTTCTTTAATTTATGTTTTTGTATTATGTTTTTTGATGTGAGGAGATATCGAGTGGTGTAGTAGACCTATTCCTCTTCTGTTCTACGGTTTAGTTTGAGCTCCAGATGTTTATTTTTGTCCAAGTCTTGTAGTTATGCGTTTGATCCCAACGCTCTTTTTGCATGTCTATAGTCAGACTGGGCCACCACGAGAGGTAGAATGTAGGGATTCTCATCAACTGTTTGCAGTTAAAGATGGAAGAATTACGTTAAGTGCTTTTTTTCAAGGTGTTATTATAACAAGCAAACTGGCCGGGTTGTTGTCAATACTATTTCTTTAATGTCGAAGTCGAAAGCACAGCAGGAAAACTGTGAATACTAATTTTTAGGCTAGGCAATCAGTTTGACTCGTCTCGGAGTCAGACCTTGAGTCTACCGTTCCAGAAACAGAGGCTCTGACCATTTTGCCATCTTATGTTGTAGTGAATGTCAATCATAAATGTGTATAATTTGTCGTATTGCAATATGCCTACTTTGTAAAATTGTTTGTAAATCACTTTGAACTTACTTTTTTCCTCTCAAACACAGTTTTCAGTGGCCCCACCTCCATCTATCTTGGCCCCAAAGTGCTCCCCAGTTTTTGGGTACTAGAATCGCTAGAATCACTGGCGGTGGGTCTTTTTGAAAGAAGAGACTATGAATAAAAAATGCTTTCTCGAAGTTTTGTCCGCCTTAAGGTAACGAAGTATCACTGTATCAAAAAAGCCTACATAACCAAAAAATTGGGTGTTTGGGCTTGATCCCTCTTAATTTTCCCTTGAATCCACCAGTGGAGACTGTAACAATATATTCTATTTTTATAACTAACAAATCTTCATATAAAACTTATTCTACTTTTTCGGTTTACGTCACTTTTCTACAACACACCCAGGGGGGATTTAGAGATCGCGGGGCTTTGGGTAGTAAGCAATGATGTCAAATTTTTTGCCCAAAATCGGGTGAAGAGCAAAAAAAAGTCATCACGTCCCCAGATCTCCAATTTCTCGCCCAAAATCGGGTGAGAAGCAAAAAAAAGTCATCACGTCCGCAGGTGTCCAATTTTGCGCCCCGAATGAAGAGTAAAAAGATGTGATCTCGTCCGCGGGTACCGTTTCACAATCTAACAGCTAAAAATTAGTAAATGCGCGGGACCCCCAAAGCGCTGGGCTTGGGGTAACTGCCCAGTTTGCCCACTGCTTAATCCGGCCCTGAACACACCGACTCACCTTGCGCGTATAAAAGCATAAAGGTACTTTTTTCAAAGTATGGGAACCAGTAGCGTATTTATGGGGGGGGAGAGATTGTGCCATGCCTCCTCCATTTCGCTTTGCCTTTTAGTAAATAAAAAAGGAACAAATAGTGCTAAATGACTGAAATATCAGACTTTTTGGAAGGCTTTTGGTAGTTTATAGCCCCCCAGGCCCCAACCTTTTAAAATTTCTCGTTACGCCACAGACGGGAACAGATAAATTTGACGGTGCATTGAGTGAGTCTGCGAAGTGACCTTGCGCTCCTTGAATCAGCAGTTATCTTAAAAGTGTGTCGAGTGCGATCTGCTTCAGCCTTGAATCGAACCCGTGACGAAGAATCAGTTCCCTGATCACGGTACACCATATAATAGCTAAAGGGCTATAGCCTACAAGTCTTACCAAGCCTGTAATTGATAGACACCACGATAGTGTTGGTTCTGTTGGCTAAATATCGTCCATCATACCAATCATCATTTCCAGTTCCTTGAATAAACCCTCCACCATGTACCCAAAACATTACAGGTAAAAACGGTTCCGAAGAGGATAAGTCGACACTCGACGGAACGTTAATGTCCAGAAATAAGCAGTCTTCGGAATACTGTAAAAAAACACAGATGGATCAGTAGTTTCTTATGTCATAGGTCTTTGGCGTAATAAGGACTCAGGTTCCGAGTTAGCCTAGCTTACACTTTCTTCACTAGATGTGAAATTTCAAATGGTGAATTGAAAGCTTTTCCGGACTGGATGCTTTTACCAGCGACTGGGCAACGTTCGCAGGAACCTAGACAGAAAAAACTAGGGCTTTTATTCGCAACGCGTCTCCTATTTCGCGATCGACTTAATTTCCCGCTCGATGGAGATGTTATTTGGCAGGTTTATTCGCTCACTATCGCAACAAGATGTTAGTTAAGGAAGCGGTTTCAAATTATTTTGAGCCCAAGTCAATTGTATCCGATAATTTTAAGAAACAGCACAGCGTTTGAAATGACCAGAGTCCACTTGTGCACACTTTGGTTAAAGTTGACGGACCAACGAATTCTTCAATTCAACTAATAATGTCTTAACTATATCGGTTTGCTTCAGTGCGATGAACAACTAACTGTTTCGTATTTCAAAAACAAAGTAGGTTACTACTTTTCAAAACGTAGTTGCTTACATGGCTTGTCAAACTCAAAATGCCAAGCCTCGCCCAAAACTTCTGTGTCAAACCAAAATCTCGGGGCAAAAAGCGTGAGTTTCGTAATTACTGTGGGCTACTGTACAATGAGCTCGTGCGTCAGACCTCGGTACGAGGCAAGTTGTTTGTGACGATACTAAACAGTGGGTTCAAAACTTCAGAGAAGCACAAAAAAGGTAAGACAATATTTTTCAAAAGCTTTCAAGAAAAAAAGGTTTTTGCACCTCAGCCTTGCAAACTAGGTTAGAGAATTGAGGTATAGGCCCTATGATATTTGAATTGCTTCTTTCTGGTTTGACTAACCACTGTGGACATTATGTGGCTTACTGCTGTGTTCCTGAAAAAGACCCTTACGCTCAGGCCTACCATTCGTCCTCCATTTGGAGGACATGTCCTCCTTTGTAACAAGAAAAGAATTGTCCTCCGAGGACGCCAAAAAATGCCTAAATGTCCTCCTTTTCGGCAATATCAACAGTGAAAACATGTCAAATCATTCTTCTACGAAAAATTTTGGGAAGTTTCAGTACAAATTACGGCCTGTGGACGTGATGACCTTTTTTGCTCTTCACTCGATTTTGGGTAGAAAATTGGATATCTGCGGACGTGATGACCCTTAAAGAACCAGCCCTCCTTTTGCGTTGTGAAAACATAGGCTGGTAACCCTACTTACACTCAGTGATGGGATTCAAAATTTTAAGAACAGGTTCTTTTTTGTATCGTACTTCCTAACAACAGGTTCCTTCATAAAGGTCTGATGTCTGTAAAAAGAAGCAAGAACGGGTTCGCTGATTATCCTGACTTTCCAAGAACGGGTTCGCGCGAACCCGTGCGAACCCCCTGAATCCCATCACTGCTTACACTACATCCAGAGCCGGCGCCAGAGCAGTTGACTTAGGGGGCCAAGCGTTTGTCAGGGGGGCCAAAGTTTGAAAGTTAAGCGCAAAAACCGCTCTCTTCAAAAAAGTAAGCTTGTTAATTGGGGGGGACTAGAACGTCGATTGGGGTGGCTAGGCCCCCTTTGGCGCCGGCCCTAACTACATCCAAGTGTCACTTTGCTATTACTCCGAGGCAAAGAACCCACAGTATAAGTTAGCAAATCAAATCACTAACATTGGGTGGACATTCTTCTATGGTGCTGCAGTTAAGTCCTAGTTGAAAACAGCGAGGAAAAGTTTGTTGGGTTAAATTTTGCTTTCCTTCTGCATAAGGGGCTCGAACCGGAGGCAGAAATCTGCAATAGATAAAGTATCATGACTGAATTAAAGCTGAAATTGATTTACCGGAACCTTTCGAAAATGGCTGAAGATTGAGACATAGGGGTGAGGGAGAAGCTTGTTTTTCTCGTAAATTAGCGCACTTCAACCTAAACAGGGTGTTAGTTGCAGTTGGCAACTCTTCACAGTGGGTGCGGAGTTGTGAACGTAGCTTTTTGTTACCGTATTTCGCAATTTATTTCACGTGACCACAGCTCTCACGAGAAAATGCAATGAATTGGTTTTAGTTGTGTGAGCCTCTAGTTTCTATCGCAGTTCAAGCTTGTTTGAAAGCTTTTCTGTCAGTTTGATGATTAAGAATTGTCTTGAGTTTTATTTTGAGTACGGTAAGAGTTAATTTCAGTTTTTGTTATTCTAATCGAATAAGGTTGTAAAGTAGGATCAATGTACAATCTCAGTGGCGATAAGTCGGCCTGAATTATTATTGATCTGTTAAGCTTACTGTACCTCGTTTCGTGACCGAAGAATAAGGAATCCCAGTTGAAAATTAATTCTGGTGTGTATTGTGTTATAATTGGGCCTAAGTTGGTGATGTTTTTTGTTTTGTTTGCATAGTTATCCTCCTATCACGAGAAAGCGATCAATGCGCAATACGAGCTCGCTCAGGAGTTGCCGGCCATCTGTCTACCACACTAAGATGGGGGAATCCCGCTAAGTGACTTTCTTAACAGCACAGCAGCTAGTGAACTTGCCGGCTTGTTCTCCACACTGTCTCATTCGTGCTGAGTGTCAAGCGGGGAAGCTGTGAATACCAATTTTAAAGTCATTGGTTTGACCGGACTCGGAATTAAACCCGAGGCGGACGCTCTTACCACTCGGGTGACTCGGCCATCTGAGCTGTTAAATAGCATCATAATTGGCGATTTTTGTTTGTAGAAACCGCAACGCAAGGCAACACTGTATGTGAATGTGAAAACTGAAATTTGTTTAACTGTTCAACTCAACGTTACGTTGATTCTTGGGTTGTCTTTGTCCACTCTCATTTCTATATTTTGAACGAAAATACCAAAGTTAATTTTATGTACTAGTTTGCTTGTAAAGAGTAAGTTGCGAGTTGAAGTCTTCGACAAAGCCGAGCAATGAAGGATGATCTGCGAATCCTAGTGCTGAAATAAACACCCTGCACGTAGAAACCTGTAACATGGGGTATTCGCCTTAACACGTAAAATGTGGGTTTAAACCCGATTGGCTACCCCTGCAACTAGTTTACAAGGCTTTTTTTGCCGTTGAAGCTTGGCAACAACTTCAATTGCTACGGGCGAAAGATGGTACTATGATGGCATCGATATCGCAGGTGCCAGTTCAACGCCGTGTGTCCGAAATACCACCACTTAGACCTGGGGTGTGGCCAGGAAAAAATTGAGATGGGGAGGGCACGCATATATATTAGGCTACGCACTTCCAAAGTTTACAAAACGCAGGATATTTTATGAAAATGTTATAAACACACTTTCGATTTAGGATTCGTCATAGAGAGGGGAAGCTGTCTCTGTGCCCTCTTTTCCCCATCCCTCGGCTACACCAAATTGTATATTTTCCGTAGTAGACCATTACAAATACACATTTGGTTGCTTTTTAATGGGTCGACTTACCGGAGTTCGCCAATAGGAGGTTTGGCGTATCGCACACCATAAAACGCATGACTTTCCGGAAGCGTCACCCCTATGATCATTCCACTGGTGGTATTCACTTCCGGGTTCTGAGAAGCTGCGCTTCTAGCTCCGATAAAAAGCAATAAAAAAACCAACGGCTTCATATTCCTTGCAAAACAATGTTGCAAACTTTTTAGTATAAGTAATGCTCTAGCAAACTCACTCACACTGCTGGGTCCTGATATAGAACAAAATCAGAGGGCGGTTCAACTCTCAATCTCCAAACGCATGAATAAGTTCATTCACTTTAGTAAAATGCAATTTTAAGCCTGGTTACGAAAATTGCTGGTAGGCCTATCTACATCCAAAAAAACAAGTAGGCCAGTAGTGGGATTTAACCTGTTTGCGTCAGGTCTATAGAACCGACTGAGAAAAAAATTGAATCCCACTATTGAAGTAGGCCTACTACTATCTGCTTGTAACCTCACCCTAAATACTTCCGCGATTCGGGTAACAGCGAGAAAATTCGTAATTGCGTTGTACAATTATATAATACAGGTGAAGTCGTAAAAACAAACAGAAAAAACTTCTTTGTCAAAACAGGTTCTGGCTTAAAACTTCATTCAATTGCATTCAAGACACAGGTTCAAAAGCCAATCAAATATTTGCTCAACGCTTTCTTAAAGTCTTGAAAATGTGCAACGTCACGATTTGGACAATTATGATGAGTCTTGAGGGCACATCGGCATTTTGATTTTTCGACATACAGTAAAACTGCCAAACTTTGAACAGTTTTTGACTTCAGTTTGGTATCATTTCTTGTGTTCTTATCCAAGTCTCACCAAATTGATGTATGTTGGAGGCTCCAAATAGACCTTTCAAAATTTGAAAAAAAATTATTTTTTGTGGTTTAGTATAATTTTTTTTTGAATTTTTCGGTGTTCAAAGTTATCTCAAATTTCGGACAATTTTGAACAGAGACTTATTCGTCCTGTTTTTCAATTTTGTTCCGCTTACTGCGTTACTTTGATCAGAAATTGGCATTTTAAAAAAGAAATGAAATAAATGCAGGCATTAGTTCGCCGCAAATCGCTCACAGAAGACATCGTTTCACTAAACATTGGTAGCCTACTCCCAGCAGAATGTTTTACACAAGAATAACGCAGTATACTGAACAAAGTTTTTTCGGAGACTCATGTTTTTCAATGGTATTTCCTTTAAAGCCCTTTCCACAGTTGCTTGTCTGTCATTAAGGTATTGTCGAGATCTAATTTATCTTGGGTCCTATAGTCCCTTACGCAAGAGCAAATTAATATTCAGTAACAGCACCGGTATATCGGTAAACTCGCATACAAATGGCCGGTATTAAAATTTTGTTGTTAACGAAGCGCTAAAGACAATATACGCTCAACTCTTGCTCGACAAAATCTTTTTTTGCCCCAGCCAAGTAGTATCTAATTACACTCATAAACACCCACAAAAGCAAACATATTAGACTAAAAACTGGCATTGACGTAGCCGAATAAATTTTAAGTGATTGTTTTACCGTTACAAAATATCGCAGCGACATGTTAACCTGTTTAAAAACATTTTTTAAAAACTTGAGGGTAAATTTAAACCCCGTTCAAAGTAAACCTGTTGTGTCATGAGAGCAGGCCACTCCTAAAAAATTGCGATTTATGAGCAAACCTCTTACTTCCCTAAAAAAACTTGCTTGCCATTACGATGCTGACTGAATCCGGACCATCTCAACAAAAAAACGAGACTACACACCTTATGCGTTGTCCGAACCTGATAAAAGTTGGACCAAGTTTATTCACTACCACATTTTCGCAAAAATGATCTCAAAATTTCTATGCGAAGTGACGCTACCCTTAAAAATTTTTCAACAAAAAAAAGACACTAATTCAAAGCGACTTGGCTCATATAAGCCTCCTAAAAAGTGTGGGCACGAAAAAGAAAATTTAGCCTGCCAAGCAGTCAAGGTGTGATCCTAATCGTAATTTGTGGGAAAGGGCACAATAAGTAACAGTTAAGAAAATTTTGATGAACAATACGCGTGGCGCAATACGTAAAGGAAACGGCAATGCGGGCAATGGCACAAGTAACGGTGAGGGGAGTGGCTAAACACATCGCTATCGGCGCGAGAGGTCTATGGTTCGATTCCGGAGCAGGTCAAATCGGACACAGTGTCACTATCGGCTTCTCACTGCTGCGATATTTCTTCGGAACTGTGTTGTTCTGACGCTAAGTCCCAGAGATGAGCCCCGCCACTCATGATAATAAACAAATAACTGAGGATATTTTCAACAGGGCGTCGAACCGTAACGTAAACCGAAAAACCTTATCAACCGTTTCCTTTCATTGAACTCGAATTGAACCGTTACCTTCATAATGTAATAGACAAGAACCTAACCTGAACCTAAATCCAAGGTCATCAAAATTCTTGAACATTAACCGGATTTGAACCGCCAAAATTGTTTTTGTCTTACCTAAACCCAAACCGGAATGCAAGTTTGGACTAAAAAAGCATTCCTTAACGTTAAATCGTGTGTTTATGAATATTTTTCCTAAGAATGATTGTTGTGGTGGCTAGGCTACAACAGCGGTTAAGCACATCTGAAGTTAATGTGAGGTTATTTCAGCTGCAGCTAAGGATATTCTTTGTGAGCAGCAGTGGCATCTTAAAAAGTACAATCAGCCTAAATACAATAAGTGTTTTTGAAAAAAATGCACCTGTAGCTGTGTACCAGAACATACAGTGCGTCGAATTGACGGCTTCAAATTCTTGAACCCAAACCTAATTTGAACCTTTAAATTTTTGCTTCTGCGAATCTGAACCAGTGGCGTACGCACGGGGGGGGGAGGGGGGGTTGGGGTCTTACCCCCCCCCCATTGACGACTGGAAAAAGTGAAAACCTCTCTTTTTGAAACGATCCGCCTTTTTTCGTACAGAGATTGCCAAAATTGTTATCAATTATCATATTTTTCTGTGCTATCCAACTTCTTTATGTTATATAATCTTGAAAAACTTTCATTGTGATGCAATAATACCGGAGTCAAACTTTTTTGGTGCGTTGCGCTTGACGTTGACGATTGCAGAAAAAGTGAAACCTTTCTTTTTTGAGACGAACCGACTTTTTTTCATGCGGAGGCGGAGCTTGCCGAAATTGCTGTCACGATTTTTTTTCTGTTCTGTCCAACTTTCTAACTTAATTTCGAGAAACTTTTATTATGATGCGATGCAACAATACCGGTATTCCAACTTTTCTGATGTGTTTTGCTTGAACTGCAATTTTGTCATTGATGCTGCTGTGAAGCAACTGGTAAGTGGGAGTTCCTTTAAATACGAAGTATCTGCAGTAACTATGGCTGCACACAAAATTTTTTTAAAAAATCAAATCTTCACTGTAATCGTTTCATTAAAATCGCTGTATTATTGCAGCGTCGTAGCGAATGGCGGGGCCCGACCCCGCGGCTTAACGCCTGAACAACGCAGCTCCGAAGAAACGTCGCAGCGGTAGGGAGCCTTTGGCTACTCTGTGTCCGATTTGGCCGGCCTGGGAATTGAACCTCAGACTTTCCACATCGATAGCGACAACTTTATCACTGCGCTATAACCGGCCGATTTGTTGAAAAATTATTAAAAATATAAAAATCTAAATTGACACTGACCTTAATGCTGAAAATAAAATAAAGATACTGCCAAGGAATACCAAACCAACGAAAGATTTAAAAAGGCCCAGGGGCGGAACGGGAGGGGGTGGCAAAATTGTTTTTACGAACCGCTACTGTTTCAGGAGCTGGAATGCTTCGTTTCCCAGACACTCCGATTATGTGCTTGAGAGTATCTGATGATATCGACGCTGTGATTTGGGTGAAAAATGCTTAGATAATATCGACGCTGTTTTTGAGTTTAATCGCATGATCAGGGATTCGTCTCGCGCGTAATTTATTGCAGTTTAAAAATGTTTCGGTAGGGAAGGCAGTTTGTTCTCATGCTTCACTGTCTTCACTAATCAAAACCGGGGATGCTGGATACTGCTCCTTTCATAATTAGTGCATATTAAATGTTTATAACAAAGTTTACATGCGTTGTTTATATCAATATTGGTTCTTGAAAAAAGATTTTTTTGAAGGGAAGCAATAACTTGTTTTACCCTCCTGGCTACACTCTGTTTGTGACGTTGCGAAAGCTAGCCTACTTTTGTCAGTTAACCTTCCCATGACCCAAATATGAGGTCAACTAAAGTTTGTTTCAGCAAATTTTTAATCACGGATTGACAGCTTGAGTTTCGGTGAAACCCTTTTCGCTCCTTAAATAAAGCCCAAAGAATCAAGCAAAAGTGTGAATGAAATATCTGGATTGTTCCCTTCGTTATGGCGTTATATATAGCTTAATCATGATAGCTGCAATTGCGCAGTGATTTAGACTAGAAACATTACAATCCGATGCACTTTAATACCTCTGAATCACTATAGGCTAAATGTAGTATTTTTACGTCATCACGATGTGACGTCACTGAAACTCCCCCCATTGAAAAATCCTGCGTACGCCACTGATCTGAATCAAACCTGAATCCGATAATTCAAAGTAAGATTGTTAATTTTAATTGGAACTAAACCTGCAAGTTCAAACAACGAAAAACCTGAACGGGAGGTAAACTGCTAAAACTAAATTTAAGGGAACCTGAACCTAATTCGGGGCGATATTTCAAGCGGTTTGATACCCTGATTTTCAAATTATATTGAATATAAAATAATAACTCAGGTTATTTTCAAATTATATTGAACTGAAAATTCAACAGTAATTGAGGGAGACTGAGAAGTGAGTTTAATATACTCTTTCGAGTCAGCAACCACTTGATATGTAAATGTCATATGCGATCGGCTCCAGCCGTGAATCGAACCCGTCACGAAGAATCTGCAACCTGCGCGCGGTGCCGGTACCGCTAGGCCATGTCGCATTCCACGCTTAGACGTAACACCGCGAGTTTAATAAAAATTGGATTTTTTTCGGTACAAGTTTTTAACAGTTGCCGAAAATATAATATTACACTCATATGGGAAGTGGTAGAAATTTATTTTGCAATGATTAGAAGTCAACCTTTTCAAAAATGCAGCTGTTTCATCAGAAAATGTCTGGCAAAACGCTTTGCTGCATTTGAATAACGAAGCACGAAAGCGTTTCCGACGTGACGAAAGATTAAGCCCCACCAAGCGGTTTGGAAAAATGTCAATTCAAAATAATAATGTAGGTTTCTGATAGTTAATATAGCGATCTCACAGGATTTCCAAATTCATTGCTCTCGAAAAAAATAATGTGAATTGAAGCAAAATGTGATTTATTTCGCTAGTGATGGCGTTATTACCGTGGTTATTCTAAAAATAGGCTACTATATATAATTTAAGGCAAACGGCGCGCCTTTCTCCGATGTGTTATCAGCAGGTACTTGTCCGATCTTATGTTTTAAAACATGCTCCAGATTGGGAAAAATTCACCACAAGAGATGTTCATTTTTTATACAAAGTTACCATGTCCAGTGTCCACATGTCCTATTTTAGTGGGCTTTAGGCCGGCATTTTTTGGTTCTAGTTTCTGCATCATAATCAATTTTTTGATGTCATAGTTAAAAAAGTGGTTAAGACATAAAAATTGATTATGATGCAGAAACTCGAAGCAAAAAATGCAGGCCTAAAGCCCACTAAAATAGGACATGTGGACAGAGTAAGTTCATTAATTCTTATTTCGCAAATGTCTATTGCAGCTATTCATTACAGTTATTTCCGCATAATTTCTTCCCACTTGTATCAATGTTTTGTATTTTTACATTCCCCAAGGTGTTCTTTCTTGGTGTTTGCAAACCATTCATACTTTGAAAACTAATTATATTATACAAATAACAGTGATGAATCAAATTCACAATAGAACGACTAAATCTCACAAACATAAAAAATGAACAAAATTGCACAATACACAAACATATTAGCCAAAGCAGCAGTCAATCAATTATTATTGATTGAGAAGATGGAAGTAGAGGCTTTTGAGAATTATAGCATTCACACTGCAAATGGTTTCCAATACATCAGAGAATTTTGGGCATTTTATTAAGTTTATTTAATCAATTTACAAAATGCATGTTACTTAGAGCAAATCAAAACATGGATATATAAAACATTTGGAAGAATAACAGCAAGAGAGATCTTTACTGCTCTAGGAGGCTTTTGAGTGATGAATAATGTTAAGTTTCGCAGACACTAGTATCAGAGAACTATTCGAGACGAATTCTAACTCACTAGTCTCACTGTAATGATGTTTCGCAGATCTTGCTCAGCAAAAAAAATCTAGGCGGTAAACATTATGAACAGCGCAGTAAAGATAATTAGCACGCCCTGTCATAGGGTTAATAAGCCAGTAGAATAAAACAAAAATCAAATCATTGTACTCGCATTATTACGCCGAAACGTGCAGCGGCGCCCATCTCCTTTTGGGCAACACAGCTCCGAAGAAACATCGCAGCGGTGATGAGCTGTTGGAAACACTGCGTCCGATTCGACGGGTCCGGGAATCGAAACCTAGACCTCCCGCACCGATGGCGATGCGTTTAACTGGGCTAGGGTTTCCCTTTTTCCCAGATTTTCAACTTCCCGGGAAACAGAAAATTTTCAGTAATTTTCCTGGGAAAATTTCCCGAGCTTGATTATTTGGCCACAAGAGGAGTGACAAAGACAATTTTTCTAAATTTCACCATTTCTAATCCAATTTTACACGTTTTTTAACGTTGTTTTGACGAATTAAGTTTGAGTTTTTCACATTTTTAACAAATTACACCAAAAATTTTCAACCTATCAAGCATTTGGTTGGAAAAACTTTTGGAAATTTTGAAAAAATATTTTTAACGAATAAAAAAAATTTTTTGAACTTTACATGCACGCATTTCTACGTCGGAATGATGGATATCAGTACCACTGAAACCTTTAAAATGGAAAAAAAATCCCGGGATCCCGAAATATATTTTCCGGGAAACGGGAAATTTCAAAATCCCAAGTTTACCGGGAAATTTACCGTCCCGACTTCCCGGGAGGAAACACTAAACTGGGCTCACCAACTGGTGTAAAAAACAATAAAGAAGCGGAAAAAAATAATAACAAAAATAATAATATTAATAATAATCAACAGAAACATATGCAATAGTTGATCTTAAGACAAAAAAGTTAAAACAACACTGCAAGAAAAAGTTTGCTACACCCACATAGGCATATTTAATCAAGCGGTATGTGACAAGGCCGACTGCCTCAACTCATCTTTAAACTGACTGCTCAGACCAGTCATCCAATGCTTCAACAGACGTACATCCTCATCTGTACAATTCAAACATGTCTGCAGTAACTTACTCGTGTCTTCTTTATCCCGATTGTCAATCTTCGTAAATTTGTAGAGAACTTTAACTTTACTAAAAAAAGAGATTAGGTTAAAGCGATTTTAGAGTCTTTTTGCACAGCACAAGCAAAAATACCGCCTTGGTGCTAAGTCATAATGCAATGCACAACGTCAAATCAATGACTTTTAACAGCAGACAATTTTTTGAGTGAATTCGACGCTTATATAATATATAATATAATATCGTCTCATTCATGCCTTTTGGATACAGGTAAAGAATGGACATGGTGCGACTTGTCCGGTTCCATGAAACCGTCGCGAATTATTTTACCAAATCAGCGAAGCGGCTAGCATTACTGACTACATGTAACAGAACAGGTTAGAAAATGTAGGACTTTTGTAATAAAACCGGATGAAAAAATTTGAACCCCCCTCAATACAGTAAAGGTTCTGTTCAACAATAAAAATATTTATGAGATAAGAAATCGTAGTGTCATTCAATGCTTTACAGTCACAACATTCGAATAGCTTTTAAAATTACTAAAAATCAAGCTCCATAACTGGAACGATATCACAATAAACTTACTTGATCCATTCTTGTTTCAAGCACATTACACACTGCCGCACGACTTCTTCTGAAAGATTGTCGTTCGCCAGAATAACTTCCAAGTTGTTAAGCAGATTTGGCCCTTTTTCGGGAATTATGGAGCCACTAGTCATATGAAATTCAAGGCCTCGAAACGAACTTTGTGAAGAGTCAAATAACGAAGGATAAATTTGATTGAGACGCTGGGTCGCTGTAGTTTTAGGCAAAACATCCACCAAAACATAGTGCTCTGTGTTTGTCACGTGGGATGGAATAGCAACTTTTTCATTTAATCCCAATAAATTAGCTTTGTAAGAATTCACGTGACTATCTGAACTGGTTAAAATCTTGACGCAGCCAACAGGTAAAACATCTTTGAGCACATAAAGGGCAGACGTTATAAGCTCCTGGTCTTTGCCACGCCATATTACTTGGTTGCCAATCAGCAAATGCCAAAGGACTGCGCGAAATAGCGGCGGCTGTAAGGCATCTCTCATGTGTCTCAAGGAAGAAAATATAGTTGTAGGCCTCCCGTTGCCATCCGGAGTTACAGCAGTAAGGAGAAGAAGACGGAGTTCATTGCTCTCATCCAACATGGAATCCGCTTGTTGACCCCGGGCTATTATCTCCGCACGCACTATTTCCTCATCAGTGGGCAAGCCATGAGGAACTGTCTCCTTCAACCTCTTAGCACAAGCCCTCATGATCCAAGTAAATGCAGTATGAAGGTATTCGTAGAGATTTTTGTTACCTGAAATCATATAAATGTGGAGTTATGCCCTGCAAACTCTATTTTTTTGGCGAACTCGAAATTGAACTTAAAAAATAAAAATCCCTCCAGTCCGTTTCGAAAAAATGGAGTTTTAAACTCGGCCTCTACTCAATAAAAACTACATGAACTTAGCATGAGTTAATCTCGGTAAATACTACTGAACTCGGAAAACTTTAAGAACTCAATTAACAGTTCGAAGCCCTATTAATAATACAGATAGGCCTCTTTTCAAGCAATGAATTGACGATTGCAAAAATCAACTTGTGATTTTTTAATGCAAAACAGCACGTACATTCGCCGCATACAACTCAAAGCACTAATCAAAACAGTCATGCATAGTCTGCTACATATGATTGTGCAGTATCCCTACCTATATGACATCAATTTTGAATGACAGCTTCAACTAAAACGATCGAAGCAATGATGCCATTAGCAAACCAATCAGTTTGGACTAGGGATAAAATATGTTCTATAAACAAGTAAAGTTATTGTCACCTGTAAGAGTAACTAAAGACCTGGCGTTCGAATTGTCTCCACCTCGTTGTTGACGAAAGTTTTTTGGCGTAACAGCGTTGGAAACTCTTGCTTTGAAACTGGAGTTTGGTTGTGGCGACTGAAGAGATTCGCTATTGAATGTATCAAGCGCTTCTTTCTGTAAAAGTCATATCGATGTAATCACTCATCAACGTTACAACAATAGATTAGATCATTGATTTATCAAAGTAAATGATAAAAGGGAAATAAAAGTAAAATTAATTATGTGTGCACTGTAGAAAAAAATTATAAAATTCGAAATTACTTTTTTTCTACAAACTGGCAGAGTTCGACATCACAACCTTTTCAAATACTGTCCCTTAAACAAGAGAAGAGATGCTTTTCAACAAAGAACAAACCTGCAAATAATCCACAACGCGATTAATGCAGCCGACCAAAAACGTCCAAGACTGTACCAAAAATACTCGATTGGACATAATACTGATGATGCTGTACCACCGCTGTCCACCGCGGGCTAAATTGTCTTTGACATAAAAAGTGTAACTGATTACATATCCATGCTGTTCGTCACCAAACATAATGGGACCTTCACGACCAGGGCATACTTCGCCACTTAAACTCCGTACACAAGCTTGTCTAACCAAGCGAAATATTTCTGGATTGCTTGGATGCTGTCTGCTGACATAACTTGCACCAGCAGACTTATCATGACTTACAAAGCCATGCTCATCCTCAGATACAGAACGGCAAGCTTGACACAGGTCAGTTTTCTTAGCATTTTCTTTACTTGACACAGTGAGACCAGAAGCGAGTGAATCAAGAGAGCCAAGAGACGACATATCAGTATCAGTCACACTTCCACTACTACAACCAGGTATATCATTATGCACAACAGCCACGCCGTCTTGACTACTCATACTTCCAGAAAACTCTAGGCTACTTTCCAAGCGATTGGGAACAATTTTTTCGCATGTGAACATGAGGCTGGGTCCGTGTTGTTCACAAAAATGACACAATGCCACAATGTTATTCATTGTCGCTCAAGAAGATCTACAACCAAAACCTAAAGAACAAAACACATTCAGTTAATTACCTAATATTCACAACCGTCACCCGCAGCAAAATGCCCTATCAGTGCACGCTAAATCCCACCAATATTCAAAACCAATTTGATTTATGCAGCTTAACTAACCATAGAAATATAAATATAAGCAATAAAAGACAACACAGTTCGATCATGCAAAGCAAGATGCGTACTTGGAGCAAAATTTCGGCAGTTAACAGCTAGGGTAAAGCTAAAGCACGTCACTAAACACTCATGATAACAATTAAGCAAGAACAACTACCATGACATTACTCTAATGACGCTACGGCATACATCTTTAGTCACAGTAAGCTTTACATGACATTGCGGAACAGCTATGCACTGAAAATATAATGACATCATGACAAAATTTTGTAATTTTTACAAACTATGAGCACTTTAATTATATCGGTACTCAAGAAATTGTAAATACTAACACCCATTTCTTGGGGTATTTACATAACATTCGAAGCCCATGTTTTTAACATCTAGGTAACAAAAAATGAACAAACTACGTGTTTTCATTTAGATATGATGAGTACGGGTAAAACTCCTGTCAACTACCATGACTGAACTAGTTTTCAAAGTTTTTTGTTGCACAAAAACTATAAAATTTAGAATATTGCAAAAACATCACACAAAATTTACACTAAATACAGCCTATAGCGTACTTGCAACCTGCTACATTTAAAACCTGAATTAAGCATCATTTACCAACATACATCTACTGCACTAACATTATTACATAGGTGGAAGAGGAACAGAAAAAGATGACGGGCTGAGCGAGAAAACCCACCACAAAAAACAAATACTTGATCAGTAACTGTGTTTTCTCTCTAGGTTTCACAATAATTCGCGGAAAGAGAGCAAAAGTAAAACTTACGCAGAGCGAAATAAAAAACACCAGCTCCACTGAAACACAAAACCTTTTTCCCAATTTTAATTTACATCAAACCAAAATCGCTTTACATTACCCTCTATGTCAAAGCAGTGCCAAGATGATGCACTTAACTAACATAAATTTGCGACACTTCACGTTGCTGTTTCTGTATCTACTGTCTAAGTCAATATAATAGCTCACAAACGTTAAAATTTTGACCAAAACTACGCCGTGGCAAAAAATAGAAAAAACAGTAACCTACAAGATGAAAATGTTTTGAAATTCATTCCGAAAAAATTTGGCAATGGCTGAGCGGCGCTGTTTTCGCTTTTCGTATAGAAGGCCATAGTTAGAATTTGAGGTCGGGCAAGAATAGCTAAGTGCTACATCATTAACACAGCAATTTCGCATCTTCGTAACTGTCCTGACTGGCCGCCTACTATTTAAAACGGATGAGCTTAAGTGTAACTATGTAGGTTTTCAAACCATTGAGAGGAAAGAAAATTCATTTAAGCGTTCAGCTGTAACACATTAATCCTAATAAAAATTTTTATCAATTTACAGTTTAAACAGTAAAGGCTTGATACATCACAACATGACCCAAATTATACTTGCAGCTTTGACTGAGCAAATTCTTTGGCACTCTTCATAGCATCTTCGAGAGCATCAATATTCTGACCAGCTGCTTGCGCACTAGTGCTTTTTCCACCTCCTTTTCCACCTATTATACCAGCCACCGAGCGAATCCACTCATCAGCAGAGAGACCGTTTTCAACACACTTGCTCGACACTTGGCTCAGGCAAATTATTTTTCTTGCAACATCGTCTGTGCTAAAAAGCATCACCGCAGACTCTGGTGATTTCGCTTTGTAAATCTTTAGAGCTTCGTTTAATGATTTCGCATTTGCATTTGTTTTTAGTTCATTCACCACTATTGGCTGGTTGGGATTCTGATTAATGCTTTCTTCGGTTTGTAGTAACGCAGCTTTGGTAGCATCTGCTTTGGCAGCGCGTTCTACAGCATCAATGCTTTTCTTGAATTTCGACGCATCATCTCTCAATTTGTCTTTTTTCCACTGAGCTATTGAAGATGAGCCTAATTCCTCAGTAAAGTCGGTGATTTCTTTGTTAAGGGGTTTCAAATTTCGCTTAGCGGAAATCGCATTGTCAATTTTCGTTTTTAGCTGCGATAATTCATCTTCTAGTAATGTTGCTTTCCTCATTGCTTTCTGTGCTTCATGGCCTGTAACGGCAACGATTCTTCGAATTCCTTTTGCAATAGCTTCTTCGCTAATGATTATCAAGCGTTCAGCATGACCAATATTTTGCAAATGAGTTCCACCACAAAACTCCACAGAAGTCTTGAACGCAGCTTGGGAAAGAGGATCTTCCAGCAGACTTTCAACTGGCACACCGATTGAAACAACTCTTACTGGATCTGGGTAAGTTTCGTCGAAAATAGCACGCAGACCTTGAACTGCTTTTGCTTGCGCCAGAGGTGCAACTTTGGCGTAAACTTTCTCCCTTTTTCCAATGACTTCATTGCATATTTCTTCAGTTTTTTTAATCTGTGCTGTGGTCATTGCTTTTTTTGCAGTAAAGTCGAATCTCAAACGATCAGGAGCAACCAAAGAGCCCCTCTGATCAGCTCCTCCTAAAACACAACGCAGTGCAAAGTTCAGAACGTGAGTTGAAGTATGATTATTCATCACAGTTCGACGTCGCTGTTCATCAATAAACAAATCAAGATTGTCTCCGACACTAAGTTCACCAACAACTGTACCAACGTGCAAAACATAACCTCCTTGAACCTGGCAATTTTTCACAGTAAATTCGGTTTGATCATCACCGACTTTGACCATAAAGCCAAGATCAAAAATTTGTCCTCCTTGCTCTGCATAGAAGCAAGTGCTGTCAAGCAATATACCACATTCCGCACCAGAAGAAACTTTTTCAACAAATTCTTTTCCAACACGAATCGACACAATTGTTCCCACAGATTTTGGAAAAGTATAGGAACCATCTTCACTGGATGAGTAATTATACTTGGGTAAATCGTCAGTGGGTGGATATTTTTTACTTTGCAATTCGGTAATAGCATGAACGTCTAATGTCGTTTTCTCTACATTTCCATCACCGATTCCTTGAGAGCGAAGTTTAGCAGCAGCTTTGGCAACTTCAAACTGATGACAGTCAACAGTTAAGCCTTTTTCTTCCGCCATAATTTGAGTTAAGTCAGCTGGAAAACCGTACGTGTCATATAGAAGCCAACAAGTATCACCTGGAAATACAGTAGTTCCATCTGGCAAACCTTTAATGCATCTAGTCATAATTCGTTGACCGCGACTTAGAGTTTTCAGAAACTGTTCTTCTTCTTCATTAATTATGTCCATAACCATCTGGGGATCATGAGTTATTTCTGGGAAAGCTTCACCCAAAATTTCCACCACCACTGGTACTAAAGAAGCAAAGAAACCTTTCTGAGCATTCAATTTTTCAAGAGCAAATCTTGTAGCACGGCGAAGAATCCTCCTTAAGACGTAGCCTCTTCCTTGGTTGTCTGGTGTACCACCATCAGATAATGCAATCGTCAAGGTTCTGGCATGGTCAGCCAAAACTCTGTAAGCAGTGTCAATGCCACTTGCATCATCTGCACCAACTTTTCCCTGATATGCTGGTGCTCCAGTGCCTTTTTCAATTGCATCAAATAGAGGTGTAAACATGTCAGTATCATAATTGGATCTTTTTCCTTGTATTACCGAAACTAGACGCTCAAGTCCCATTCCAGTATCAACATGCTTTCTTGCAAGTGGTTTTAATTCACCATTTGTCTCTCTATTGAACTGTGTGAAAACAAGATTCCACAGCTCCAAAACATCAGGATCATCCATGTTAACTAAAGATGCTGCATCTCTTCCTCCAATACGATCAAAGTGGATCTCAGTGCATGGACCACAGGGTCCAACTTCCCCCATCTCCCAAAAGTTGTCTTTCATATCTCCTTTCAACACCCTTTCAGGAGGTAGAATTTCAAGCCAAATATCTCTCGTTTCCAAATCTGGTTCTAAGCCAAGTTTTTCATTGCCTTCGAAATAAGTCACATACATACGATCAATAGGAATCTTGTAAACTTCAGTCAAAAGCTCCCACGACCAAAATATTGTGTCTCGTTTGAAATAATCTCCAAATGACCATACTCCCAACATTTCGAAAAATGTGTGATGGTATGTATCCTTACCAACATCGTCCAAATCATTATGCTTTCCTCCAGCACGAATGCACTTTTGAGAATTACAAGCTCTTTTAACTTTGGACAAAGGATTAGAAGGTGAAATTGTGCCTTGAAATATTGCTTTAAACTGGTTCATACCAGCATTAGCAAATAATAAAGTGGGGTCGTCCAATGGAATTGTGCTTGACGAATGAATGTATTCATGCTCATACTTCTTGACCCAAAAGTCAATGAACATTGTTCGCAACTGTTTAGAATTAAGAGAAGCATCCATTTTACTAAATATTTACTCAGAAAACTTTGTCTGTAAAAAAATCTGCTTTATAGCAACATTTCATACATAAGCAGAGAACAAACCAATACAAACAAATTTTAAGGTGTCTGTTTTGAAAATTTAAGGCCCACAACGTACTTCAATAGCTGGCAGTCCATAACTGAATGCATACCATTAAAAGAATGCGTTGCTTTGCAATGCAACAGGTCTACCATAACTTCGAGTAAGACTCAATACAATCTTGAGAATTACAGGCAAAAAAGATTACAATACCCCCCTTACCGAGTCATATCAACATTTAAATTTCCTAGTTCTAGATGATGTATACAAATTAGAATTAGCTAAAATCATGTATCTATTACATTATAATGATCTTCCACCAGTGTTGCACAGCTCTTTCACAAAATTGACATCCATACATTCCCACAACACTAGGCAACTTGATAAAAACGTTTATTTTCTACCCCGTGTCAATAAATCATTTGCTCAAAATCTTCTAGCATTTAGAGGCACAAAACTTTGGAGTACCATAAATCCCTCAATAAAGAGCTTGCACTGGGTTTCCTTCAAAAAAAAAATCAAAATTGATTTACTAGATAATTATAATTGTTAATTAATAATTTGCTATTATGTCTCGCCCCAATAACTGCACTTCGATCGATCTACCAAATTTTGTCTTGCTTTGCATTTTCCTCTACATCATTTATTTATTTTTGTGTGTGTGTGTATGTGTTTTTGTTTTAATCGCACATTGTATCCCTTTTTGCGTATTTTTTATCTTTATTTCATTGAATGCCTCTATGCTCTCTAGTCATGTCATATTCCACACTATATGCTTGTTTTAGGTGCTGCTCATGTTAGAAAGCATTTGACTTGTAAACCTAGCGGTTGTTCAATGCTTCCTAGCCTTCATACAATCTTTTCAATTTATTTTCGCTATTTCGTGTTCTTAATTGTTATTTACGTGAAGGCAAATGAACAAATATCACTGCTATTAGTACCTCAATGCAAAAGATTAGTATACCAAAAAGCATTGCCCCGTCAATCTGCAATGTCAGGAAAACCATGTTCTAGATCAGGGTGGTCCAACTTAATCATATTGTGGGCCATAAAAAGCTGCTTACTTATCCCGCGGGACAAATGTTTAATACAGGGCTTCTCAATTGATTTTGGTCCGTGGACCACTATGCCTATTCACATATCTCCGTGGACCCCGAAAAAGGTGATGTCTCCATCGCAGGAAAACCCATGACTGGTGTGTGAAGGAGCCAAAAAAAGGGCCTTCTCCTCAGGAAGCCCATAACTAATCAAATGGAAGGTCTCCACTGCAGAATGACCCGCAAATTGACAATAAAAATACATGAGTGAGCAAAAAAATAACAAAAACATTACATCAAAATCAAGTAACAGGATGTGGACCTTTATCAGGTCTCATGGACCCACTGAACTGGACGCCATGGACCCAATTGAGAAGCACTGGTTTAATTGAAGATGTTACTACTGATTACGCAATACTGAACTTATTTGGTTACATTTTTAAACTACGACACTCCCTGTACCATTGAATCATAATCAGTAACTGAAAAGTTTGCATCGTTACTGCTGTTTGGGCATTCATTTTTTTTTCGTACCTAGCACATGTTGGTAAAAATGAAAGTTATTATTAACTCGCCTTTTTTCAACATACTGTACTTTTTCGAGTAAGGTTAGGCGACTAAAAGCGATCATGAAAGATTCTATACAACCGAGAGTTTTAAGCAAGCGTGTGGAAGTCGAGTGTCTCATCATTTTGCCTGCTGGTCCTGGCTTGTCCTCGTTGCTGCCGATGTGAAACTGCCCTTCGACTCCCACAATTGCAACAAACTGAAACATAATCCGTTGCAATTCGAAGAATAAAACACCACATAAATTATGAAACGAAGTGGTACAGGCTGTTTAGGATTTAATTTAAAAAGCAAAAACGTAAATACAGTCGAAAACTACAAAAACAATGACTACGTAAATGTTTTCTGACCTAAACGTGCTATTTACTCGTAATTCATCGCCGGCCAAAAAAATTACTTCGCGGGCCAAAATTGGCCCGCAGGCCTGCAGTTGGACCACCCTGTTCTAGATAAAGAACATACTCTACTGCTGTAACATGGAAAATGAATCATAACAAAACTCAATGCATCACAGATCAACCCACATAGGCCTACATTTAGTTAAATTAGTAATGAGTAAGGTACAGGTATAAAATGAATAAAAAGATAAGAACATTCACAATGGCATTGGATTCACGAGGAAAAGGTTGGGTGACACAATTCACGAGGAACAGATAGGGAAGATATTCAGATAACCGAAGCAGATGTGAACGCAGATATCAAATCATTGAAAATTGGAAAAACACCTGGTGAGGATGATATCAGACCTGAAATGTTGAAAGCAATGAACAAGTATGTTCGCTGGTTGACTCGTGTTAGTAAGGTGACATGTAGGACTGGGCAAGCAATGGTAAACCAGTGTGATAATACCCATCCACAAGAAAGCAGACCACAGAAAATGCACCAATTAAGGGGAGCATATCTCTCATCTGTGTACCAGATAAGGTCAATGCCAAGTCCCTTGAAAAGAAATGCTGCGAAATAGTCGAGCCTAAACTAATGGATGCTCAGTGTAGCTTTCGTCCTGACCGAAGCACAAGAAACCAGATCTTTGCCTTACAAATCTTTGAGAAATCATGAGAATATGCAAAAGAGGTCAATGCATGTTTGGTTGATCTTGAGAAAGCATTATGATCGCATTCCTAGAGACAAGCTTTAGGTGGTGTTGTTACAGTATGGCATTGGTGGCCAGTTACTAACTCCTATTAAGTCGCTGTACATGCATTCCGAGGTCTGTGTTCGCAGTACGCAACTATTCCGCATGACCAATTCAACATGAGACGACTCAACGTTGGGACCTTAACCTGTAACTCTAATATCATCTTAACCCTAACCCTAATATATATCACTCTAACCCTAACCTGACTCTAATATCATCATTACCAAACCCTAGTATCACACTAACCCTAATCATCTCATGTCGAATCGGTCACGACAAATAGTCCTGCTCTGTGTGCTTGTGTTAACAGCGCAACAACGAAACCTTTCAGAGTAAGTGTGAGACTATGGCAAGGCTGCTCTCTTTCACCTATTCTGTTCCTTATTTATATGGATAGAATAGTTAAGAAAAGTGAGTCTTGTGGCGGAGAAAACATCGGTGATTGCACTACACAATGTCTGTTGTTTGCAGATGATTTTGTGCTACTCGAGTCTCGACTCTACCCAAAATGATCTTCAGCAAGCTCTCGTGAGGTTTTCAGATGCATGCTCTGTGATGAGAATGAAAATCAGTGCAACAAAAACAGAAACCATGTGCCTGTCCAGACAACCAAAGCAGTGCTTTCTTCAAATTAATGGAGTACCACCAAAACAGTCAGAAAAATTCAAGTACCTCGGCATCTCATTCACAAGTGATGGCAAAGTAGCAAATTGGATATCCGCATCGGAAAAGCAAGTGCCGTAATGCGCCAGCTTCACCAATCTGTAGCACAACAACAATAACAGCAGCAGATTTATATACTGCTTAAAAATCTAAAACATGTAGAGTGTTAAAAAAGTACTGAAACAGGAGCTTTGCACCAAGGCAAAGCTATCCATTTTCAAATTGATCTATGTTTCTATTCTGCCTAATGACCATAAGTGTTGGATGATGAATGAGAAAGTGAGATCTTGAGTTCAAGCAGCTGAAATAGGATTCTTGCAAAGAATTAGTGGTTTGACCTTGTTGGACAACGTTAAAAGTGCAGATATTTGTAAATTTTTAAACATCGAATCAATGCTTCTCTGACTAAAAAGATTGCAATTGCATTGGTATGGACATGTGGCATGAATGTCCCAGGAAAGAACAGCCAAAAAACTGTTCCATTCAACACCGATTGGTTGAAGGCCTAGAGGCTGTACCAGAACTCGATGGGGAGATTATGTAGATCTTAGTTGGTCTCGCCTTGGCATCCCAGCATAGCATCTATCCTTTGTTGCAGAGGATCAAGATGCTTGGAGGCTCCAACTCGAGCTGCTGCCCCCGCGACCCCCAAGGATATGCGAGTCTAGAAAATGAATGAAAAGAATGGCATTGCAATCCTTTAAACCTGTTCAGTGTTAGGCTGCGTTAAGATTTTGTGCGGGCTTTCACTACTTGAGCTATTAATGGCTTACCAGTGCCTGAGTGATTGATTTGGTAAGTCAAGACAATTGCACAAGATACAGGTATTTGGCAGTTTAGTAAGTACCAGTGTTCCCTCTATGGTGAGAAATTTGAGAAAAATGAGAAATTTGGGCAAAATTTTTCAATTTTTGCACATTGCTATAATGATTTAAAAGCAAATTAGTTGAAAGTGCTTAAGTTTTTTTGTGTCAAATGAAAGTGTTTTACCACAGAAACTTATATTTTTGAACAAAAATTATTTCAGACCTTATAACTACACTAGTGTTCCCTCTAGAGTGAGAAGTTTAAGAAAAATGCAAAATTTTTGGGCAAATTTTACTGATTTTGAACCAGAAATTAATATTTTAAAATGCAACACTGAAAAACTTAAACAAAAAACTTGAATATTTTAATGCAAGACTGTAGCTTGTATCTTGGAAAAGCAAATTTAATGCAAAAAATTTGTAAAAGGGGTCCTCAGAACGGTATTGCTAAAACCTGCAGGTGCACAAGGACCGAGGAGCACAAGGATCACTAGTGGTGCAATTAGGAACGCATGGAGCACATTAGGGATAGGTTCAATGAGAGTTAGGTTCAATGGGGGTCAGGTTTAGTTGGGGTTAGGGTTCAGATAAGTTTCCATTAGGGTTTGGTTCAGTTAGGGTTAGCTTTGAGTTCTTTGTGCTCCTAGTGTTCCTGCAGCTTTTAGTAATAGCTCAATTGCGCAACTAGCGGTCCTTGTGATCTTTGTGCTCCTTGTGATTTTGGTGCTCCTGCAGGTTTTAGTAAGACCCCCTCAAAGTAGTGTACCGGTAATCTTTGGGCAAAAATTTCAATAAATTTGTCATTTGGGCAAATTCGCACTGGTCAAAATCCTAGAGGGAACACTGAATTATACCCCATAAATGCTGGCAAATTTCTAGTGATTTTCATATTTGGGCAAATTCACACTAGCTAAAATCTTACAGGGAACAGTGGTAACCGGTAAATACCATTACACAACATGCTGTGGTACATAACTTGCAGCCTACAGGTTTATCTTATGGCACTGACAACACACCCTACCAGTACATCAGCCAAGGCAGACAGGTACCGATACCATAAAATTCATTTCTACTGTTTATTGCAACCAAAACCCCACTTAAAACTGTAAAACAGTAGGCTGTGCGAACGATACGTTAACGGGTAATCTGCTTTCTGTCACAGATCGGTCAAGTCTATAGTGAAAATGACCCTTGCATCTCTTCTTGGCCTGTTCTCTGTACTCCACTGTGCCAGCCACAGTCAGCTAATCATTTGTTAATTACTGTAGGCCTACTGTCAGGACTGTGCTTTAAGCTGTCTACCAACTGACCAAGGCAGACTAGCCTAGAATTGTTTATCTAATCTAAGAGAAACCTTTCTGGACTGAAGTTACTCAAATTCCCCACTCATCTAATCCTGATCCTTCGATAAATAAGCCTACTCTAATTTAGCATGAAGTATGACTCAATAATTATTTCACCACTCGTGAGTCGCGTGATTTTATCACTTCGCTTTAGGTTTAAGCTATTCATTTTTCTTCGCAATTATGATTTCGAGATCGGTCACGCAAGAACGCACATCAATTATGACGCAACTCTAGAATAAGTTGCAGCTCAGTTCGTGACATCTTGGTCCACATTCGCATATGGCATCTATCTTATGAGGCGCCACTTGGAAAAAAATAGTTTAGGTTTTTCACATGTTTTTTCGGCAAATTTAAGCTACATTTTGTCCATTATATTATATAGGAAATTTCCTATATGTATATAGGACAAATAAGTGGTTTAAAACAGCCAAAAACACTGACGCAAAATATGCAGGAAATTTCCTGCATAGTTTATAAGACAAATTACTGCTCAAATTAGTCAAAAAATGCAGCGCAAAACATATAGGAAATTTCCTGTATATTACATAAGACAAATTATTGCTCAAATTAGCCAAAACACGCAGCGCAAAACATATAAGAAATTTCTGACATAATATAATGAAACAAATTATTGCTCAAATTAAGGCCTACTGCCGTTTTCAGGAAGAACGCAACGTGGCCAAAATTTTTTTTCCTTATTGCATAAATTTGATGTTTAGCCTCTACTCTTCATTATGCGCGAAAATTAAATTTCTATCGCAAGTAGTTTTTGAGATAGGCCCAAGGCGATCTCTATAATAGATAGCTCCAAGGTGATCTTTATAGTTTTTGAGATAGGCCCAAGATTGTAGAGATCGCCTTGGATAGGCCTATCAGCAAAATGAAATGGAAAAACACAACGTCGTGTTTTTTATTCCCAATTTTTCAGGAAAAACACAACGTGCTAGGGCACGCGTAATAATCGCAGTTATTGCATAACATTGGCAAAACAATGTCAGGAAAACTTGGGCATGTGTAATAATCCAGTAATTGCACTTATTGCGTAGCATTGGCAAAACAATCAAACACAAAATGTTGATTTTCATAAAACTACAAAATAGCTGACGTTGTCACAGGAGCAATTGCTTTCGACTTTATATGAATTTAATCTCTTCAGCTGTGCAACGAACTCTTGACTAGGGTCACTCTTCCATCCTCAACCATTGCTTCAATCTAAAACGGTTTCTCCAGATGGAAAACTGCCTGATAATTAATTCACCTGACCACTATTCTACCAGATTAATACTTGTTGGTAGAATAGTGGTCAGGTGAGCTAATTATCGGGCAGTTTCCCATCTGAAGAAACAGTTTTAGATTGAAGCAATGGTTAAGGGTGGAAGAGTGACTTTTATCAAGAGTTCATTGTGCAGCTGAAGAGACTAAATTCATATACTGTAAAGTCGAAAGCAATTGCTCCTGTGCTAACTTTCACATGCCGGTTTTCTTACGACATGTTATGAACCACCAATTTCCTTCAGAAGCATTTTAGCGAAGGACGATGGTATTCCTTCCACTATAAGAATCCTATGCTTCAATTAACATCTTATGGTGATTTAAAGCCATGTAGATGTTGTTTCTAAGGCGTTAATATTCAAGCCTCCCACAAAATCTTCAATGCATAACATTGAGGCTCAAGCGATGATCAATTAAAGGTTGAATCCTAACGGTGAGTTGCCATAGCGTTTCCGTGGTCTACCTCGAAGAAGACAGATGGCCGAGTGGTGTAGAGCGTCTGCTTCTAGATCGGTTGACTTGGGGTTCGATTCCGAGTCGGGTCAAACCAATGACTTTAAAATTGGTATTCACAGCTTCCCTGCTTGACGTTCAGCATTTAAGGGACAGTGTGGAGAGAGCCGGCAAGTTTACTTGTTGTGCCGTTGGGAAAGGCACTTAACGGGATTCCCCATCTTAGTGTGGTAGACAGATGGCCGGCAACTCCTAAGCGAGCTCGTACAGCGCTTCGTCGCTTTCTCGTGATAGGAGGATAAATATGCCAATAACAAAAAAAAAAAAGCTTTGAAATCTGAGATGCTTTCATTTTGTGGTAACGGTAGTTAAAGAATTGGAGAACGACAACTTATCCCTTTCCATTTTCACGTGGGGAAGGGTTGGTTGATTACATCGTATGGTTTGGCTGCATCTCATCGCACTCTAGTATTAAAGTGCCAACTACAAGGAGCTCAATTTGGAACCGTGAAGCATCGGACAACCTGATCTGAAGTCGAAGATCAAGTCAGCGTTGGTTGACAATCTGTGTTGGCATAATCTAACTCTTATCACTTCATTATGAACATCAGCTTATTGAGTCCGATAAATAATTGTGCTGTTGCTAGGCTAACCATTCATGGCTAGTGACGTGTTGGTTATTACGGCATACTGATGAGAGCTAATAAACTGGAAACGCATCTATACCTATAACAAGTATTAGTTTGGTAGTATAGTGCAGGCCGCAAACAGGGGGGCGCAGGGGAGCCCCCCTGAAAAAAATTTCGCCCCCTACAAAAAATTGGTTACTATAATACATGATACCGGTATAGGTAATTTGGCCCCCCTAAAATATTGTTCGTCCCCTTAAGCATTTGCTTCTAGTTGCGGGCCTGGTATAGTGGTCAGGTGAATTAATTATCAGACAGTTTTCCATCTAAAGATAGTTTTAGATTAAAGCAATAGTTGAGAGTGGAAGAGTGACTCCTGTCAAGAGTTCGTTGCACAGCTGAAGAGACTAAGCTCACGTTATGTTTTTTCTGAAAACGGCAGATTAGCCAAAAAACGCAGCGCAAAACATATAGGAAATTTTCTGCAACAAAGACAAATTATTGCTCAAATTAGCCAAAAAACGCAATGCAAAACGAATAGGAAATTTCTGACATATATGTACAGTAATGAGACAAATTGTTGCTCAAATTTGCCAAAAAAAAAAAACGCAGCGCAAAACCAATAGAAAATTTCCTATATAATGTATGAGACAAATTATTACTCAAATTAGCCAAAAAACGCAGTGCAAAACATATAGGAAATTTTCTATATAAGACAAATTATTGCATAAATTTGACAAAAAAAGTAGCGCAAAAGGTATAGGATGCTTTGCGCAGCTTTTTTTAGCAAATTTATGCATTTGCATTTTTTTCCAAACGGCGACTCATAAATTTCCTTCATATTTTGTGTCAGGTTTTTGGCTTTTTTAAGCTACATATTTGTCTAGTGTATAAATAGGAATTATCCTATATAATATCTTGCACAAAATGTAGCTTAGATTGGCCGAAAAAACATTTGGAAAAACATATAAGCTTATTATTTTTTTCCAAACGGCGTCTCATACTATCTACTCTTTGCGTAGCCTGTCAAACCAAGTCGAACTTGCCAAATTTTCCAGACCGACCAACAAAACATGTACCAGGCCAGTGTGAAATATGAGCATAATCGCAGAAAGTTATGATTATAGCCTACTCTGTGGTCGTCGATAAACCTTCAACTTCATAGTAATCAGTGGTGGGCAGTAATAAGATGCAATTGTAACTCGTTGCATTTGAAACTGAAGTTACAATTGTACCGAGCCAGGCCTACTTTTTGAGTAACGGTAACGTCGTTTCCTACTCGTTACATTTGAAAAGGAGCAACAAAATTACTTTATTGTTAGTAACGAAAATCTTGAAAAATTAAACTACCGGTAACAAAAATTATGTAAATGTCATTTTTTTGTGGACTTTTGGGAACGATTTAAGTTTAGGCGAATGAGTTTCACTTGTACACAAAACAGGTTTGTGATTGGCGGGCAGAAAAACTAGACTCCAGCAGTCCAGTAATTACAGATTATCGTAAACAACCTGAATATGCATTGTGCACCCTCAACCCCCACCCATACCCCCAAATTTGTCTCAACGGATTTAGACGATTCACGAAAATGACTGTTTTAGCAACAAAATCGACAAAATTTACCGAAAAGCGGAGGATTTGCATTACTGCAGGATAAAAATATGGAAATCATCATCAAATCAACATTAACTTTTGGTTTAGCTATTTTTTCATAGGTCGCATGAGACTTCGCAAAGCTTCAATGGACCTACAACCGATTGGACAAGGCTGTAATCGCCAATGGTCGTACTGGCAATGATTGGTCGGATTATCCAAAAACTGGTTTACATTGCACACAACCGCATGATGCTATAATAGAGCAAATCGTTTATTACAGTTAAATGTAGAACTTTAAAAATTAGCTGCACCAGAAAAATATTCGTGATTTTGACTATTCAAACTGCGCGCCGATTTATATTTGGGCTGCGTGTTAAATGGCCATGAGAGCGAAAGCAAAAGAGGAAAATTTTCCGAAATTGGGAAGTTGAAAACCTATCCCTCACGATTTCATAAATTCTCCACCATTAAACTTCAAAAAACGATTATAAAACAGAAAAACTAAGTCAAGCGTGTAAGCTCAACGACAAACTAAGTACCTTCACCAAGAATTTATTTGAAATTGAACAAAATTGAGTTCCCTATTCGGTGACAGTTCTTGGCTTGTTATTAATCTCTTTATAACCAAACATTCCAAAGACCTCGTCCCAATCACGACTCTTCAAAAAACGCTTATAGGCCTCTCTTGTCCTGCTCCCTTGAAAAAAGCAATTAATAAAATCTTCATTCGCCAAAAAATAGATGCAAAAATAATTGTAAAAAATTAACAAAAATTTGTACATTATTTCAAGAACAAATTATAAAATCTAACGAGCTATCAAAAAGATTAAACATTGCAAGAACTTGAGAGGAACATCACTAACTTAGGCCTATTAATAAAATCATAAAACCAAAGCAGCAAAGAGTAGTTTAAAAATAGATTATTTACAAGTACCACAAAGACTATACATGCAGGCACAGATCTCCAAGCATGGCGAAGATTTCAAACTGTTAAAATTACAGAAAAATCAAAGTTACTTTAATAAAAACTTTGTCCAAAATATTCAAAAAAGAAACATTGTCCATTTTTTTAAACGAGGTTGTACGCAAGTTTAATACCACCAAAATCGCGGGCAACTATAAAGCTAATGGCACAACACAAAAACTAACGAAAATTAGTTCGACATACATTCGTGGTGTTATATTTCTATAGGTTATACGTATAATGCTATCTTAAGAGAAACAAAACCGATGCCAACTGCAACAAATGGTTATTGTTTCAGCTAGAATACAATCCCAAATAAATTAGCAAAATCTAGTTAATACAAGCAATCTCAAAGTAAGAGCGTAGCCAGGAAGTGGCGGAGCAAAAACACCCTCTCTCCCAAAAATATATGCTTATAACGCATTGATTAGTAAAGCAAGTGTGCGATAGTGCCATATCAGCAATTTTATCCGCTTTAATCTCTAAAAACTGCGCACCTATCTTACCAATAACATAAGTATTGTCTTTCTGGAAGATTTTGATATCGCCAGCACCATCGGGTGTAAAAAAATAAAGAAGCCCACTTCCAGCAGGCGTAACTCACAGTTTGCGTAATGTGCAGTAACACATAAGATTCGCGATAGAGTACTTATCATTGCGCTTGAAATTAAACATTTCAACACATATAACGTAATTACAGACCCACAAAAATGAGAACAGTGTCTGTAACAAAAAGAAAATTGCACAAAAAACACTCTGTGCTGTATTTGCAGTGGCTAATAATGATCAAGATAAACATGAAATACATCACATACAAGCAGCAAAGTCGAAACGCACCCGTAAAGGCAAATAGAAATCCCTTCGCTAATACTGGGCTTCTACTGTAGAATAGTTGATGCTTAATTGTAACAGCGCGGCCAAAATCACGCGAAGCCCACATCACACATCGATTTAAAAAGTTGCTTTAAAGACGATCGTAACCAGAATATGATTTAAACGCTATTATTACTTTCTGAAATTAAAGGAAGCTAACTTCTTTTGGATGAATTTGCAAATGACAAAAAAATGACACGAAAATATGGAAAACGTAAAAGCTAAGCAAAAAGATGATAGTTCAAGGCCTGTGGCTTTTTTCCTGCCAAAAGAACCTGTAAATGTTCTCAACAATAACAGATATATACCATTGTGTAATTGCAGGTTACATTACCCTATTTGAAAGGCCCCTATTTTCTGACACAGGGTAATTAAATATTTTCAAATGAATAATTTTGCAATTTCAAAGAGCAGTTTTGCGTTTAGAAATTGTCAATTGAGAAGTAATCATACCGACAAAGTTCGAGACCACTAGTTTAAAATTTAACAGAAGATCCAAGAGTAAAACTAAGCGAAAGAGGAATGGATTTGATCCGTTGATGATAGCGATGCCTTGGTCGAGGCAAAGAGCTGGTGACCGTCGCCATTGATAAGATGCCTTTGCGTCTGCAAAAAATAAATTAAATCTTTACAAAACAAATATTAATAATTCATATAAACAAGAAAAGTTTATCAAAAATACAAAAAACAAATGCAAAATCTAATCTAAACACAAGAACAAGAAAATTATTGCTCAATATTTTCGCCAGTTAAACAAAGTTTCACGATTTTGAAAATATCATTTCACCATTGAAATATGATAAGCATCATATTCAGTCAGAAATACCAATTTAAGAATATAAAAACACCCGAAACACACCCAATAGACACTTTGTCGTAAAAATGCAACTACAGCATCAAAACTTTATGAATTACGAACTAACTCCGAAAAAACTTTTTGACTAACTCCGTAAAAACTGCTACTGGGATGAAAAACCAAGAAAAACTTCGATGGAATAACAACCGTTGTTTTTTTTACTCTGACTTATCGCACGGATGAAAATTCTTATCTTTACATGATTCAACCAAATAACATAGCACGGCCTCTCAGCTATGCGGGCGCAACAAAAGTACCCAAGGAAGAATTTACATTTTACGCATTTAAAGAGAAGTAGGCTATAGTAGCTTTAATTGGGCAGATGAAGCAATGAAAATATAGTGTGTAAAATGATTGGACATTATTTGATGAATTTACAACATCCATTAACAATGAAAAGTAGCAGGCATCATAGTTATCATGATAGAGATATCTTTTTCATTCTCCGTTATAAATTTTAAATGCAAGTAACTGCAGTACCCAACACCATTTGTTAAATTAAGGAGCTATCAGCATTTGAAAATAGCACAACGACGATGCCGCATTCCAGTCCGTTAGCTCATCGTTGCCGTCAAACACATGGAACCAGGGTTTGAAACCACTACAAAGGACTTTTATAGTCGATATATCAGAAAACACTAAATGCATATTTCCCAAAATAAAGAAAATACTAAATGCATATTTCCCAAAATAGCCCGAGTGGCATCAGCGATCCAGTTAGACCAAACACATTAAAACCATGATCTTTGAGATAGCGCTCAGCTGTGACATGAGGGGTGCAGGTAAGTTAAAATTTTCATGTAGTCGCTAACGTTTCGACTTCAAAAACAACTTCAAAATTGAAAATCGGCGACCTATACAAGATGGAAATTGCTGTATGAAAGGTCTAGCGAAAGGTTAACCGATTAACCAAACCTGCAGGTCATTAAATTTTTGATTCACGATCTATATTGGCATACATATTGTTAAAGTGCAAAAGGTTAAGCACTCGAAGACAATTAAATCAAACGTTTGATTTTAGTGCCTTGTGAAAGTTATTGGCCTTACAAAGATCAATATCTAGCAAATTTTAAAACATTTTCATCATCATAAGTTAATTCACAAACGTTTCTCTTATAAAAATAAGTGAACCTAACATCAAAGACATATGTCTAAGCACATACAACACCGATGTGAAGATGAAAAACAAGTGAAAAATTGACTGCAACATCTGGGATCGGTCTTGTTTAAACCCTAATAAAAAGCAAAAGCTAGCTAAATTTAACTTTAATAGTTTTTATCCTAGTCTACACATTCTACGCCTGCTTGCTGGTATTCACGAAATCTCTTGGATGGGTACTTTGACACATAAGACATGAATAAATGAATTGCTCACAAGAACAAATAGTAAAAATAAAAAATGTATTGCAATAATGTTGGGCTGATATTTGACAAAGTAAAGAGTTGACAGGTTAAAACGACAGATGTTCCTGGTTACGAAAACAAGACAGGGAATTAGCCAACTGAACTCTCTTTCTGATTTCGGTACAGTCGGATAACGCATCACAACCAGGTCAGGTATGAAGCACGAACCTTACACATTGCAGGGCTAGCGCCGTATCTTGAACTTTGGTGAAAATACACGCATAGTAAAGAAAGCGGCGCACAGTTGAAAAATCTCCTCATCGTTCAGCCGCAAATTATAGGGCTTAATCCAAAAGATATCCCAACATTATTGCATTTAAGATATCACAACAAAAGCATGCAACTCACACTACACCGAAGACGACGAAGTTGTGTTGACACCAAGGTATGTATCCAAGCCCTTACACCGATGCATGAAATTCAGAAGTTAAATTAGGGCTTGCTTACAGAAAATCTATAAGGTCTATCACGAAAGAAAACAATACAAAATGATGGGATATATTGGAACATGCGAGAACACAATGTAGAAAGAGATGACAGTGCGTTTGCGTCACTTCAAAAGTTAAAACTGTTAATGAAACAAGATCAATAAAGTTTTTCAAGTAAAAAAGTAAGGAAAGATCTCTTTTAAAACGCATTAAAAAAATTTTTTTTGCAGCAATTACAAAACTGCCACTTTCGTAGGCACTTCAAAGTGAAAAAGTGCCATTGCACAGTTTAGTGCATGAAAAAGAAAGTAAATTACGTTCAGCCTGCTGAATTAATCAGTAACAATTTGAATTACTATAAAAATGTAAGGCATAACGTAGATTAGAAAAATATGAACAAAGAGATTAATCACTCTGCAAGATCATGCATGGTGCTAAAGGAGGTGTGACCAAATGGGGAGGCATCAAATAATCGTTCATGGGACACTCCGCGATTGATTCCAGGCCGTCTCGGATGAGACGAAAATGATCTTTGAATTTGAGTCTGTAACTTCTGCAGTGTCCCCATTATTCCATAGTCGCTGAAATCTGGCCGACTGGAAGGAGCATATGCCCAGCACTGCATGAGAATATCCTATAAAATACAGTGATCAAGTAGACCACAGACAAAATGGTGAAACTTCTAAATACAATAAATATGGGACGAAAATAGCTTGAGGAGGAAAACTAAAGCCACAGTAAATCTCAAAACTGGACGTTTCGACGACATAGATTCAGCTGTCATTATCAGCAGTGTAACCAAGGCAGTGCAAAGGTGCAGCTGAAAGTGCAAAACTCGAATATCAGTAATGCCAATGTAAAACCTTGAACATAATTTACTTTTTTTAAAAGGTCACGGTAAAAGTGAGTAAACACGAAACAACTAAGCGAAAGCGTTTCAGCATGTCAGACGGAAGCAGCAAAAAGAATACGCTGTGAAGGCCGGAGCAAAAATCTGCTTTTACCGCACATAAGTTATATTGACGTAAGGCTGGCACAACCTCAAAGGTGTACTGGTAAATGGAAAATACTAATCTGGAAACAGGCTTTTAAGACATCGTTAATGGTGCGGGAGGTCTGGGGTTTGATTACCGCGCCAATCAATCAAATCAGCGCGGTCAGCGGCTATTTTTTCGTTTGCGATGCTTTTTCGGACCTGTGCTGATAAGGGGCAAAGCCGCGGAAATGGGCCTCGCCACTCGTTACAAGCTTCGGTTCAATAACACGAGTATAGTGAAGATTTGATTTTGATTTTCGACTTGTAAACATAGAACTTTGTGAAAGAATGTGAAGTGAAGTCATATTTTTGGTAATGAAATAACGGTAGCAGTGCTATTCTGTTAAAAATACCCGAAACAAATGCTTGAAAACACATTGACTTTGCACAAAACACCAGCCTCATAAGATTAAATTTACAGTATCAATCAAGATTTAAGCTACTTGACACATATAAAAAGATCACATTCAAAATTCTTTTGCAGCAAATCTATTATGAAACCAGCGATATTTAACGAAGAACAAATCGGTTATACGAAGAAACAATGATGACGGCAGTTTGGAAAACGAATCCAGAACGCATACCAAAAAAGGAAATTTCTAAAGACACGTAATTTTTTAAAAAATTTTGAACAAAAAAAAACCCAAAAAACTGTGAATACGAGTTAAAACAAAAAAAAAAAAAAAAAAAAAAAAAAATAGCACATAAACAGAACTTACTTTATTTGTTACCACAATCATGTACCGAACAAAAAATACAGTAACCCCTACCTTGACGTCTTTGCCTCCTTGTAACTGACTAAAATTTTGTTTCTTCCCACTTCCAGCTTGCCATATAATCGATTCAGCAGGAAAGCCTTTGAAAGGCCAAGACCCAGAGAGCAGCTCGTACCACACGGTGCTAAACGAACGTCATTTCAAAACCGAAAATAAACAAAGCAAAACGTGCGCAGTTTCAATCCTTAAATTTAATCGTACAGCAAAAAGTCGCACTGACTAGTAAAAAAACCCGAGGCAGTGAAATCAGGGCTCCCAGCCAAAAATGGTGAAAAAGCCGGAAAATTCGGGTGGTCAGAAACCGGCAACAGGAGGGCTATGTCGGGGGTCTGGGGGCGAAGCCCCCAGTCGCCAGAGGCAAGGGGGTGTGGGGGCAGAGCCCCCAGCCACTGAAAATTTTGGCATTTTTTACCTAAAAAAAATAATTTTTAGTGCGTTTAACTGTATAATATGCTGTAACAATGTCTTATGTATTATGCAAACACGAAATGCTCTGACATGTGACAATCACTTTCCAGTGGCGCACTCAGGATTTGGCAAGGGGGAGGGGCTGCAATCGGAGGTCTGGGGGCGAAGCCCCAGACGCCGGAGGCTAAGTACCCAGCCGCCAACGAATTTTTTAGGTTTTCACTTCAAAAATCACTCACTCTAGCACATTTTTTTATCGAAAAATGGTGTGCAGTGAGCGCAGTCACAATGGACAATGCAAAAATATTTTCGCAGCTTATGTCTAAAAGCAGAAGCTTGGCTAAAGTAAGTGAAAGGAGGTTGCAACCAGTAGCGTATGCAGTGGGGGGCTCCTAAGCGTTCGCATCCCCTCAGGCCTTCTTTGATACATGTTACAAGCCTGTGTTGCTTAGATACTGCTAGAAAAATCGTACCTTCATGTGGAAAAATTTCTACGCGCCATAAACGCATGCAGGGCAGGGGGACGGTACCATGCCCCCCTTTGGCCCTGTAATAAGGTGCTAAAATCTAACTTTCAGTCTATAATTTCGCAAACTAATAATGATTACAGCCTCCTTTCACTTATTTTAACCAAGCTTCAGCTTTTAGACGTAGTTAGTTAGTTAGTTGCATATTTATCCTCCTATCACGAGAAAGCGATCAGAGCGCTATGCGAGCTCGCTTAGGAGTTGCCGGCCATCTGTTTACCACTCCAAGATGGGGAAATTCCGCTACGTGCCTTTCTCAACGGCACGACAAGTAAACTTGCCGGCTTATTTTCCACACTATCCCATTAATGCTGAGCGTCAAGCAGGGAAGCTGTGAATACCAATATTAAAGTCATTGGTTTGACGCGACTCGGAATCAAATCCGAGTTTACAGCTCAAGAGACAGACGCTCTATACCACTCGGCCATCTGAGCTGTTTTAAAATATTTTTGCATTATATTTTAAGCTTCGAAAATATTTTTGCATTGTCTATAGTGACTGCACTCACTGCATGCCCTTTTTCAACAAAAAAGTGTGCTAAAATGAGTATTTTTTTTATGTGAAAACCTTAAAAATTCGTTGGAGCTGGGGGCTTGGCCCCCAGACCCCCGGTTGTGCCCTCTTCTTTGCCAAATCCTAGGTGCGCTACCCCCCTTAGAAAATTTCTGCGTACGCCACTGGCTGCAACTATTATTAGTTTGAGAAACTATTATTAGTTTGAGAAAACGTGACGTTGCTGGGTAAACAATCAACTGCAATATTAAACTGCTATACGAATGGGAACCCAAGGTAAACTCTTCCATACTAAGAGTGACAAAAAAGGGGAATCCATTGATACCCATTCGCAGAGTTGGCCTAAAGCCTTGTTTAGACTACAACGCCTTTGTTTGTTTTTGCATCGCAGGCAGACGCTTGCGAATTGCGATGTCTGGTGCAATCAAACAAGCAACCCCCCCACGTCGAATCGCATGTAATCCAAACAAAGCTTAATAATTCACCTCATGAGCTTCTTATTACTTTAAAAATCCGCCATTCGAGGCGACTGGGAACATTTTGCATTTGCATAGTTGGGCATGAATCGCTAATTCGCTAATAGCGAAACTAACTTTTTCGATAGCGAGCTAATTCGATAAAATGCTTTTTTAACTTAGCGAACATCATTTAGTTCCGATAAAAAAGTAATTAGCGCCACGCTAAATATCTAATTAGCTCGCGTCAGCTTTCGCTACCTTCTTTACATTCGCTAAGAGCAATTTGTGCTTGCTGCAATATGAGTAACAATGTGCACACCCCGTGTTAACAATATTTTTTCTACGCATTTACAAGCTATTCGAACTTATTATTGCATTAAACAAGTGCAATGTAGCCCACAAGTGTTGGATTCTTAAAATTGACGCATTGCAAGACGTACCTTTTACGTCGAAATCGTACCTATCATTCTTGGAAAGCTTTATTATAAGAAGTGACTACAAAATATCGCGTGCAGATATAGACTTGAAATATTAAAGTTAGCGAATTAGCGGACTACAGGCTTTTCGCTAAAATGGGTGCCCATTTATCGAATTGCCGTTAGCGAAGCTAACTATTTCAACAGCGGCATGGTGGTTAGCAAAGCTAAAGTTTTGAGTTAGCGTGCCCAAGTGTGTGCATTTGTAATTATCTATCTGCTAGAAACTCAATCGACTGATTTGTTGTTTAACACATGTCACGCTGCTTAGTCATATCTATGACTTGCTGCAAGCGAAAATATATAGATTCTCAATCTGTTTCAACTCTTGCAAAAGTTATTCTTCGGTTTGTTGTACAAAGTACATGAAATTTTTTCTTTAAAAGCAGTAGTATTTTAAACATTAGCCGATCTTCCTCCATGTTTGCAAAAGAATTGTAACTTTATTTTTCCGTAAGTGCACCTACCTACTGACATAAAAGTCTAGCAAGGTTAACCGCATTACCGAAGTACCACCGCTAAGACGGCAAATGCGGAACGAAAAAATTACCGTTTCCGCATTAGTGTTGAACGACGAAACATATTCAGCAAAAGACAACGTGACAATTGATTTGAAATTTCTATTCTTACAACATCACTATTACTCTCTGCTCCGATAATGATCGACTTTGTTATGATCGACATTCATTGAAACAAAAGATTACAAACGCTAATTACAGAACTTGGTTTTTTGAAAACACGCTTCTTTCTTGTCGTCTTTCACTGCAGAACTCTGACGTCACCCCCCCCCCAAAAAACAGTTCATTTTTCAAACAATATCGGTAGGTGCCGATTTGAAGTGCAAAATGCCGGAAATCCGGCAAATCCGGAACTCTGGGAGCCCTGTGAAATGCTAACAGGTGAACGTAAAAAATCAATTTCTACGCTCCGAAACAGTAGTTCAAAATAATTTAAATTTTGCATATGGCAAAGATAAATGAAAATGCCTATATTTACAAAATTGTAATGTAAAATAAATGCAATCATTTAGATTTGGAACAAAATTTAATACATAATTGTATCCGAAAAAAAGAAACTTCATCTAACAGCTCATGAATTGTTCCAACAAAATGACTGGAAAATTGCATCAAAAAATTTGTTTGTCCAGTGAGTATCGATACAACTCAGCTCTCATTATAAACGTATTTAGTTTCAAAGTTTAAATTTAAACGTACAGCACACGCTGCACTGACCAGCAGCAGGGAAACCCAAGGCAGTGAAATGCTAACAGGAGAGTAAAATCAATTTCTAACTACGAAAGGGTAGTTCAACATTCGGATTTTGCATACCGGTACGGCAAACATTAATGAAAATGCCTATACTGACATTGGTGCATTACTATATGAATAATACATTCGTGTAGCTTTGTAATTGATTATATACGAAAAAAAACTTTACAAAACAGTTCATGAATTGTTCTAATAAAATGCCTAAAAAAAATGTATAAAAATTTTGCTGAGTTTCGCAATTCTGTTTCGTTATGCAGCTGGTGCTGAGTTCTTACTCAAATTTAAAATAGGAACTTATAACATCTATTATTTCGGTTTCGTTCCTCATTGTAATACCAGCTTTGTGAAATTTAATTACTTCATTCAAAATATAACTATAACGCTATCAACTAGGCTGAACCTTAAAATTAATTGTTCTATGTCACACCAATGAACAAAATCAGGCGGGAAAGTTTACTAGCATGACAGGTATGAAATCCATAACACAGTTGTTGCAAAATCCGAAATTGAAAGCACATCCATTTGGTAAGCAACTCGAAAAATAGTTGAATTTGACAGAACGGTGTTTGTCACATCAATAACCTATTAATCAAACGAGTAACGTTTGTTTTTCTATTGTTTATTCAATGCACAACAGTGAACTTATGCAACTAGCTAGTATGCACATTATGCCGCAAAACAAACTAGCAGGTGCCATCAGCATCCTGCCTTCTGCAACTATTGTTTCACTACCACTATGTTTAATACAAGTAACATGAGCACTTTTAAGCCTTCGTAATAGTTGGAAGAAGCCCATGATTATGAAACACTACAAAACGATGAAAGAATTGATCATTCAAGTTGTTCTTCAAACCAAAGTTTTACATGATTTGCAATCGAAATTTTCAGCATTGCTGACTGGCTCTTTAACAATCTAGAGGTCGTCGCCATGATAACCTGTTTTTAGATTAAGTAACGCAACTGTAATATGTTTGTATCTACTCATGACGAGCGAATTGCCTTAATTGGTGTGTTGAAGATTTCAAAAGCAACTTACCCAAAAGCGAAAACGTCGGATTTCTTCGTGTATTGCAAAGTCGAAATCACATCATCGTCTTTTGATTTCGGGCAACGTAAGGACTTAATAACTTCAGGAGCAAGATAACAGAGCCATCCGTCAGGAATCAGTAATTCTCCGGAGTTTGCGCTGCGGCAAAAGATGTATCAAAATTCGAATCAAAATGGTTTTGTTTTGGATATATTATGACCTTATGTCAATTTTTCAAACACGATCGTTATCTAAGTGAAATTAATCCGACTCGCATTATCTTCAACTAATCTAAACGCAATCAAAACATCTCTCTACGAGTGGGATGCGAACCCATGTTATACGTAATATGCCAGAGAGCGCGGCAACTCGAGTGACTCTGCATGTGCACTTACAACGCATAAATTGACAAATAGACTGAAAACAATTCAATCAAAGTCTGAAATAAGCATGAATAAAGCCACGCTTAATGAGGTTTGCCGAAGCTAAATCGCACGTTAACAACTGACGAACTTGAAAGCTGATGACGTCACTGTTGATGTAAATAGCCATCACAATAATTTCGGAGACTAAAATAGATTCTAGGAATTCCTATTCTGTAACAGTACACCTCAGCAGACATACCGTCTGTGATACAGTGAAAGGAAATAGTTTTGTAAGTCTTGTAACAGGAAAGTTGGATCAACGTCGGCTACACTTCAGGCTTTCCAGCGGTAAATTTAAACTATTATATATTTAAGACTGGAATGGAAACCGGCCGGTTGGCGTAGTGGTAACGACATCGCCATTGGTACGGGAGGTCTGGGGTTCGATTTCCAGGCCAGTAAAATCAGACACAGCGTCACCAACGGCTCAGGACCGCTGCGACGTTTCTTTAGAGTTGTGTTGGCTATTGCCTAAGCACTAAAACGCGCAGATGGGCTACTTGTAACACGCTTCAGCGTAAACTGCGAGTGTAATGAAGATTAGATTTTTACACTGATTTTAAGACTGGGAATTTTTCATATTTACACTGGTATATCGCAACTTTGGCAATCACGTTTTAAAGACAACGCACCTACCGTGTATTACTGCACAGAGCATGAAGACCAACCAAGCCAAAATCAGTAATCACAACACGTTTTCCTTCGACGAATATATTTTTCGATTTCAAGTCTTTATGGATGATTCCTTTGGAATGTAAATAGCCCATACCCTGAGTGCATAAGAACGTGGTAAAATATAGGAAAACAGCAGCATATTAGCGCAATCGCGGGAAAATTACCGCATATATTTATCGTTAACAAACCGATAATGCAAAAGCAGCACGCCTAAAAAAATCCAGTTACACAAGGGGGTCGTTTACGGAAATTCCTTTGTTTTAAAAATTGCAAAACTTAGGTCACAATAATTGCAACAGAGCCTGATGCTAATTTATACCAAATATGTATTTGTATAAATAATATTGCAATAATTGTTGTCAGCTGATGAAAAAAATTCAATTAGGCAGCGTAAGCATATTTTACTTTAACAGTTACTTTTCGAATATTTACTTACTCACTTGGTTATGTGAACAATCAATGCAAAATTGCATAAAGACGATAATAAAGTTACAAGCGATGCAACTGGACGTTTCGACAACACAAGTGCAGCTGTCATCATCAGGAAAGTACGCAAGTTTGTTTGCACAACTATATTGATCCAATCAGTTTTGCACAGTCCGGCAAACACTGCTGATGATGACAGCTGAATTCACTTTGTTGAAACATCCAGTAACAAAAATTACTGCGGCTCCATTACTCCCATTTAAGCTATATTCGTCCCATATTCACTCGGTTCCAATGTACTTTAAGATTGCTACGAAAAACGATTAAACATTCATTGAAATTTACCTGTACAATGTGCTGGGCTATGATTTTCGCCGAATTCAAATTAACAGCCTCGTTCTTATACGTTCGGATATATTTGTAGAGAGATTGGCCTCGACAAAACCCAGTCACAATTGCAAGACGAGGAGGATTCATGCAAGAACCCATAAATAACTCCAGGTTTTCGTGCCGCGTTTTCTTATAGATCATAATCTAAAATAGCGAAGTCTTTACCGACTATACAACGCAAAGTGGTAAGAGCTCATATGGTGGAGTGGTAAGAGCGTCCGCCTCTGGAGCTGTAGACTCGGGTTCGATTCCGAGTCAGGTCAAACCAATGACTTTAAAACTGGTTTTCACAGCTTCACTGCTTGATGCTCAGCATGAAAGGGGACAGTGTAGAGAACAAGCCGGCAAGTATACTTGTTGTGCCGTTGGGAAAGGCACTTAGCGGGATTACCCTACCTTGGAGTGGTAGACAGATGGCCGGCAACTCCTAAGCGAGCTAGTTACAACGCTTTGGTCGCTTTCTCGTGATAGGATAATGAATATGCAACCAAATGCAAAAATACAAGTATTTTGGTAATCTGTAGGTAAAGATTAACGTTAGTGCCTTTACACCAAATTTCAAGAAAGATCGCAAATTATACTACTCCTGTAGCAACCAATGGTTGATGCCTCTGAAACATAGGTGCGGTTCTTATTTCACGGTAAGCTTGCAGCGCTTCGGCTAAAAAGCAAGCAAAGATAAATCAAATTTTTGCTAAAATACTCCCAAATTATCGGAGTAGTATACTCACTTCTTGTTTGAATGCTCTTAGTTTTTCTTCATCGTTATGACTAATTTCAATCACACGGATAGCGACGTCACCATGCCATTTGCCACGATGGACCACGCCCACACGGCCACGCCCAATCTTCTCAGCGAATTCAAGTTCACTGTAAGGAATATCCCACTCCTCTGAATGCATCATCTATAGAAATAAAGCGATCCACTTAATGCCTAGAAATTCTGATAAATTTCCCCCAACGCAGCTCACAAACAACCTATACAATGCGTTTTTGTGACTGGAATTGGCCAGGTATCGCTGAAATGTTCGCCACTTGGGCCTAAGGAAGCTATTTCGAAACTTCTTTTACAAGTCTTAAGGCAGGTGTAGGCCATGAGTAACAGCTACGCTTGTTGGGAAACAAAATGATCAAATTTAGAGCTGTAAACATTGATCATATTTTGTACAGTTTTCGGTTTTTCGGCGTTTAATCCACGTAAATTATTTCATAAATGTCGACAGTTTGTTAAACTATTGCTTACACTAGGCTGACGAAACAAATTGTCTTTAGTCAGTAAGACCAGTTCCTCTCCAGGATCCTCTTCTTTTAATGTTTTCTCTTTATCAGAGGCATCGTCATTACTTGCTTCCGGATGTTGTGATATATCATTATCCCTGGTCGATTGTGTGTCAGAATTTGTAATTGTCTTGTCAGTATCGACCAAACTAACAGAAGGAGATGGTCGAACTGGTGAAGGATCTCGATTGTATTGTTGATGTTGCAAAGCTGAAATGCAAATGTTGATATAAAAAACTACTGAAAATCTGGAAATACCACAAACTTTTCCCCAAGCTAAAAACCTCCAATAGATCTACTTCAGTTTTTTTTTAATTGGGTAACCTGAAAATGAAAATCAGATCCCTGTTTGGGTTGCCTCAAAACGAAAACCAGGAAAAGTTCTCAAGGAAAATACTATGACATTTTTTAATGTTTATAATAAGGCGCATCATTTTCTTTAGAAGAACCGTTCTATCGGCATACAAAAAAGTGCTCACTGGATGAGGAAGCGGGATGGTGCGTTTCATTTGTTTCCGAGCACCTTCGCGAAGAACTAGCACTCACAGATTGAGAAGAGCTACCATCGTCTGTAAAGCAACATGAATTCAATTGCAGTCAAAAAATTAATCTAAAAAACCTCAAGAATGCTACATGGAGACGAGAGTGCTATTAAAATTCACATGACTTGACTGTTAGCTAATTGCCTTGACATGGTGCTCCGTAATACCCATAGGAAGAAACTTGGCAAAAAATTGCATCTTTTTTTAAAAACTCTAGCACAAGCAACTGGAGCAACTATGTATTAGCTAAAACCATGAAAACCTTTGAAATAAAAATATGGGACGATAATAGCTTAAAGAGAAAAAATAAAACGCAGTAATTCTCAAAATGGACGATTCGACAACATAGATTTAGCTGTCATCATCAGCAGTGTAATGCAGTACTGCCTTGCTTATAATGACAGCTGAATCTATGTTGTCTAAACATCCACTTTTGAGAATTACTGCGACTTTATTTTTTCTCCTCATAAAAACCTTGTTAGACCAAAACTAGTTCATAAAACTTACCAATCATTTGGTCATTGCTTTTATTTCTTTTCAGTTTTTTTCTTCCAATCTTTTTGATAAACATTTTTTTGAACGATTTTAAATTCGCTTTAGGTGTTTTCGGGGTATGCGGAGATTGCAAACTGTTCATGATGTCTCTGTCTCTAGCTAATAACTCCATATTTAATGGGGTTGAGGGTGTCATTGGGGTTCTAAAACATAAAAAAAATTTTCAATTGACAGGAAAGTTTAACTAAAAAAAGCTGATCAAAAATTGTCAAGAAAATGTTTAACCCCAATGCTATTTGACACAGAACTTAGCATGAATTAAGCGCTTCTGTCCATTTTTTGAAAGGTAGGAAAATCACATGCCAAAAATTAGAATTTTCCCACTTTAAATTACTTACCTCGGAGAGAGAGGAGACGTACTGCTTAGTTGAACGCCTTCTGGTGAAATTGTCGTAGAGCTGCGTCTTGATACAACTAAAATGAGAAAAAAAAAAGATTGAACGAGCGCGATATAACGCAAAGCTGGTATATTTTCTCATTTCCCACACACTGTTATCAGTTAACATCAGATAGGCAGATTTTTTTAGCAGCAAATACGATTGATACAAAATTATATGTGTAATGTTGAACAGTTGCAAAACCAACAAAAAACAAAAGCAGGTCTGCTCAAACAAAAAATATGCACGATGAGCCTGAGCTAGCAAGACCAAGACCCGTGTAAAGCAGCGTTATACATATGTGGAATACATCTTTGATGCAATTATTACAAGCAAAAAGCTATACAACTCCAACGACGAGGAAATCTGCCGTAATGGCTCAGTCGTAGCAACTGACATGCAAAACGAAGTCAAAAATTAGCAAGCGAAAGTAAACAATTTACCTGTACGAGATAAATCAATAAAGTTTACATTGTTATCAGTTAAGATAAGGTTTTTTGGTCGTTTTTTCTGCTGCTTCTTCATTGGCTTAGAATAATTTGGCTTTGATGACGGGGGAGGAAGAGTTGATATAGATGTAAGACTTTGATTTGACGCAGATACGTTTTCTGGTTGAATGATATGATTTCCAATCTAAATTCCACAAACTGATGAGAACGAAAGCAAAATTATACAAGTACACGTTAAGCATAATAATGGTTCATATTCGAAGTTTTTTATGATGCAACCAGCATTGCTTTGCAACCATATACTGACTGATACCCACATCGAAAATTTTCTGGCATCCATAACTTGCAATGTTAAGGCAACGCAACCGACAAAGGCATTAAAGGTATAAAAAGTAGTTTGAACTTGCAAGTATTTTGACTGATAATGACATTATATTTTGCCCATAAAAGCAGCTTTCTCGACGTTACAACACATTTTTTTAAAAAGTGTGTAAGGAACTTCCAAAACAATGCAAAACGTCATTCGTGAAATAAAACACAATAAGCTTTCCAAGCATCGCAGTGCCATACAAAACACCACAACAAAGAGCATTAGATAAACTCACATGCCATTCCGATGATTTGGAAGGCTTTAGTTTATTGAAAGGTGGCACCAATGTATTGTAATTTGCTCTAGCACCAGTAGAAGAAACTCGAGTACGAGAAACAGTTTTATTGCTTCCTGGATATTCACTAGTACTAGTGGCTGATAAACGATGAGGAGGTTTGTGGGGAGTCCCAGGAGTAACAGGAGGAGTTTGAGATGTCGAAGAAGTAGACAATGAAGGAGTAACAACCATAGTTATTCGTGGAGGAGGAGAGCCTTGTTGCACTCTTGCATCACGATTAACAAAAGCCGAGTCCTCCAAAGAGCTTCGAGAACCTCTAATTGGACTTGGAGGAGTAATGCAAGAGCTGCTGGTAGAAGGGATATTACGATGACGGGGTCTTTGAGGATCTCCTCCAGTATCTTCGATCCCATCCACATTAGACGAATCCGTGTTATATCTAGTACGAGTACAGTTCTCGTCAAAAAGAAGAGAATTGGAGCTTTCGGAACCATTACGTGAACGATCAGTACTTTGGTCATCTGTACCTGCCAAAGCAAAAAGCCGTAAATGGGGACTAACACAGAGAAAAAGTTGACTGGCGGTACAAAACTTAAAAATAGCTTTGAAAAAAGCTGTTTTTGCGGTAGGCTTCAAGAAACGCAGTGTCGTGACGCTTTTGTGTCATACTCCACATACGAGTGCGTCACGAAAAGCTTCAGGGACAAACAACTTTTTTCAAAGCTACACAAAAGAGTTATAACACAGCGTTTCTTGAAGCCTAATGCAAAGACAGCTTTTTTTAAAGCTATACAAAGAAAAAGCTGAAAAAATAAACGTACCATTTTCAACAGACATGGGAATTGACCCATCAAGAGATGACTTGGAAGGCTTTGACCACGAGTCCCAATATAACTCTGTATCTGGTAAATCCTTGCCTTGCGCATCTGAAAGCAACGTCACAGATAAAAACACCGAAAAAAAAAAAAAAAGCGTCCCAAATCAATGCGAGTTCTTGCGGGAAAGGCAAAAGTACTATTACAGAATTTATCACTTCGTTATTGGTAAAACACCATAAGCTACCTTGAAATTTTCGTAGTAATGATAAAGCTGCAATTAGCTTTCTTGCATCGTCAGGATGACCGTCAGAAGCAGATATGATAGACTGAAGCTGAAGGTTTGACAAAGCTATTAAATCCTCAACTGATTTACTTCGTTTCTTCAAGGTCTAAAAATGAAAGAATGATTGTTTCGAAATGCTTCATTACGTTATACCACGGTGAGACACCAATAAGTACTTGGAATAGAAGTGAAAGTATATTGTTGTAAAATCACCACATTGTGTGCAAGTTACGTGTAAACTCGCTCATTCTTCAAAGTCAAATTCAAAGCTGTTCTAATGAGATTTAAAAAAGACCCATCTACCGAAAAACTAGAACCTGAGTATCAGAATCCCATTGGTTTTTAAACATTACTAAACAGGCAAAAAACTAACTATGCAGATGAGTGTCAAAAAACAACACTTTTTGTCATATGTACAGTGTACACATACCACTGCCTTAAAATTACTGTGTATCTCTCACTACAAAAAAACATACCATTAACACCAATCATTAATTGGTTACACAAAAAACCAGTAACAGAAATGTAAAAATGCGGTCATACAAAAAACATGCAGAACGCTTTTAAACTTAACTACAGATAGAAAAATATCATCACTAGTCAAAGATTAACAAAAATAATATGCTTGATCAAAAACCAAGAAAGAAATTTCAAAAGTAAAACCATCGCTCACCTCTGCCAAAGGCAAGCTGACACCAATTACAGTGAGAAGCTTGGTCATACATGGATAATGTTTAAGATCAGATAAATGATCACTCGGATTAACTCTCTGTTTTGCTTCCAACTGTTGATTAAACCGCTTGATCAATTTACCCTGTAGAGTCAAAAAAAAAAAAATTAAGCACTCCATTTACTAGAAAACAAGCATACAGAAAAACAGCAAATAATTTTTAATTACTTGAAGTTTCAAGATGTTACTTATCATATTGTCAATACTTGAAACAATGGTATAACACCTTGACACGTCAGTAATTAAAAATGCTTTCAGCGATTCTGGCTGCATGTTTCCTACTAAAATCAGTGAAAAGTTGTAAGCATTATGCTACAAATTGCACTTAAATTTTTTAGCACACTCTTGAAGTGACTAGTGAAGAAGCTCAAGGTGTTGTTAAAAGTGTCTTGCGCAATATTACTGCGTATTTTCAAGTACCGTAAAATGGGGATACTTTGCCCAAAAAAATTAAAGGTTTTTGGTATTTCACATGCAACTTTTGTTCTAATAATGATTTTTTCTTCAAAGTAGGTATACACTATCAGGGAGTTGTATTACACAATGGCTTACAACCAATAGGATGTAGTCCAAAAATTTACTAATTTTTTATTTATTTATTTAAAGTGGGTAAAGTTGTCCGACTACTTTCAATTTTGCCCATGATGCTTGTTTCATGTTTTTCAGCCACCTAATGCTTCTATTAATTAGCAATGATAACACTGAGAAATGCATCTTTGCCCACTATAGGTGTTTTTAAAAAACGAAATTGCTCACATTTAACTGCTTGGCATGGCAGTTTGACTTATGCTCGTACAATATGCAAATTTTATGCTTACCAGTTAGCGTTACAGTTGTCCTCATTTTTAATCCCACAAGGCACACATTTTACAAGTGAAATATTGGTACCTATAGTTGACTGGCCGCAGATAATCAGACACTCTATTTATACCATATATATTATGTACCGGTACATTACAGCTCCACATGGTCATATGGGCAAAGTTATTAAGCAAAATACAAATCTGACAATTTTTTTCAAAAAAAGTCTTGTAAATATTTTTTTGGAATATCTTTGGCTTAAAATTTTGTTTTTGCATATTGGTGACCTTAGCATACGTATAACAAGTTTCTGCATTAATTCAAAACTTGTCCGCGATAAGTGACCTTTGACCCATGGCAAATTTTTAGGGATGCATTTTCATTTAATTATTTTCTTCAGTAGGTTTGGATTAGAAATTGTTGTTTCATATCACATTTTTTGCATTAAGATCAAAGCTTATGTAGTTGCTTTAAAAGTAAAACCAAATAAAATTAAAAAAATTTTGTACAAAAATTATGGCGATTAACAATTAAAAATGTACAAAATGCGGGCGAAGTTGACCCTAGTGGGTAAAGTATCCTCATTTTACGGTACCACAAGAATGCAACCATGCTGAAAACTATCCATGCCTTTCATTGTCATGGTAAAAGTTTTACAGTAGAAAGTAGCCCACATACAAAAAATTAAGATTGTGCTTGAAGCATCTTCAAAACACTTTATTTCAGCTCCCAAAGTCAATTTAATAAACCTCTTTGCTCACTCTGTTAATTTAGTAAATTACAAACCTCTAAAATTCGTATCTCATTCAATGTGATATCATCCAGACGAAGATTTCGAAAAGCTACCAACTCATTAGTCTTTACATCAATGAAAATTTGAATATTGGCAAGATGCTTTAAGACCTTTTCAGCAGACCAATACGGATTTACTTCGTTCATGCCTAGATACAGGAGACTTTACATTGCTATAAGAAATATAACATAATAATAAACAAACACCCAACGCCACTACAAATACTAACTGTAAAACAATAACAAAGTATATAACTTTCACATAAGTTTTAGTTTTTGTAATCAAAAAAACCTGAAGTTTGACACGTAAGGGTAGTCAAGTCAAAAACTAATCTATTCAGTATATATTCAATTATTATTTTGAAACCTGATAATTAGAAACAAAAACAAAATAGCAAATTGATATATTCAAAAAAAAAGGGGGGGGGGCCAATTGTTTCTAAGCCGCCTCATACTACAACGGATGGTTCATTTTAAAGTGGCGGGGGGAATTTCCCAACACCAGTAACCCGTACATCATCTTGTAATCGAGACATGCATTGGGTTAGGGGAAGAGTATGTTTCCCTTGCAAATGACGTTTCGGGAAATTCTCGTCAGATTTAAAGTGAACCATCCATTGTGATATAAAGTGGCTGAATTCATACGAGCCCCCCCAAAAGGAAACCAATGGAAATATCATTACCTGTATCATAAATTTCCATAGCTGGAAATTACAATCTGTTTATGTCTGTGTTATTCTTTGACCGACCAAAACAATTCCTTCACGTAATAAATGCACAACATGCTATTGAACAGCTTTATATCACATTAGCAAAAAACATCATGATCAAAGCACCTATTAACAGATTAACAGTTATTGGTCGAACAAATAACAGTTTGAATTCATAAACAGATGTTATTGCGCACAAAATCTACTCAAAATTCTTCTGCTATAATTTAAATTTTCAATAAGCCTCTACTTTCAATCTCTTGATTTAGCTTAAGTTATGCAAGTATGGAATCACATTTATGCGCTCTAATTGATTAATCGCTAGATTGCTGGACTACTGAAATGAGTGCAGAGTTTAAACTTTATGTGGATTAGCAAAATTTGGCACAGATAGGCTGTAAGTATTCTAGAATAATTCCGAATCTTTTTTTTGAATTCAGAATTTCGAATCCTTTTAACTGAATCCTAAATCTATAAAATGGCCGTTAGTACTATTTTGATATCAGTTCAGCATGCAGACGCTTGACTACTGCAAAACAAAAAAGGCAGTGGCTAAGGTTACGTGACCGTAATTTTCGTTTTCTAAATTCAAAGTTACACGAGAGTCAGGCGACGAGCATCGGTTTATAAACGCCATTATTTGCAACATTGCCACGACTTCTCGATAACTCGGTGGATAGAGCGCAGTGTAAAATGGGAAGCGCTGCACTAGTTTTGGGTTTGATTCTCGTCATGGCTTCGGTTCGTTTCGCTTCGATTCGGATTCGTGTGACCTGGGGTTAACAATCGGGTTTGTGAAGATAATAGAACAGCAAAGAAATAGAATAAAATTGCTTATCACGTAACTTTAGATTTACAAAACGAAAATTACAGTCACCTAACCTCAGCCACTGCCAACAAAAAAAAAACCAACCATTTCTTTCATTTTTCATGAATTTATGGCCAGCACTGCAGCACAAGGATAGCAGCACTATAAATTCGAAGCATAGCCTACACACACGCAGTGGCGTAGTCATGGTGCTAACAGCAGGCATACCCCTCTTGAATTTAAGAAACGCATGGAAAAAATATGGCTCCCATACATATACAAGTCGTACATACTACACTCATGGCCTCCCACAACTTTTTTACAGCCACCGACAAACACCGCATGATCACACAAACAGGAGGCCGAGCGTGCACTTGCGATTATGGGCAACAAATAAAAATACTTACCACGCACAATTTTTTGTCACAATTAAACCGAATCCTGAAAATGGAACCGGTTCAAAATAGGAACCAGTTCCTTAGAATTTGATATTCTGCAATGGCCATCCCTAATTAGTAGACAAAAAAATCTTGTGATTACAGATAGATATCGATCATATCATTAATGATATATCCCGGTCCTGGGATATATCCCCACATTGTCTTTCAGTACAGTCAATACTGACATGACATGTGGCAAATGTAGACTATACAGTACATGCGGTAATCATCAGAACTATGGACCTATCCAAGCCATTAGCGGTGAGTGCATAGCAACGGCAGCTGCAGTGAAAACAATTTGCGCTAATACCTGCAGCAGAGCTAAAATCAATGCATTGACTGACTGCAAGCAGTGGGATTCGACGGCCCTCAGCAAAAAGTTTGTTGCCTGATTTTGTTCTTGTTACTCCAGACTTTTTCCTATCACAAACTTATCCACAAAGTGCATATAAATTCATGAAATGTAGGCTTAATTTCAAATTAGTTCAGAATGCATTAGACAGAATTGCAGAAACAGGTGCCGATTTTCAATTGATTTCCTGGTAAACAAAACATTATTTTGCGTGTTTACCGGTGTCCAACTGTCCATCACCATGAGTACCATCAGATTTATTAAAGTTACGCAATCAATAAGGGAAAGCACGTCAACTTTTGGTGTACTGCCAAAATACTAAGTAAGTCAGTTGCAAAATACGCAGCCACATACACGTACGCTGGTACGGGTAAGCTACTGGGACCGGGATCGCTTTCACTCAATGTGAAAAAAAGCAGAGAGAAGCAGACCCAGTCTGAACAATAAATTAGTGAGGTAGCCTAATAAATTGATAGTTTTGTTTCGAAACGAAATTTCACTTAGTATCGGCCTTAAGACCAAAAGGTTCAGAACTTCAGAAGGTTAATTAAGATGATCAAAATGTCTTGAAGGTAGTTGATATTTTAACGATTCTGGAGCAGATAGAAAAAGCAGGATATCGAACAGCAAGTATTATACTGTAGAGATTGAAACGGTGACAGAGAGAAGTTGCAACTGTGTACCAGATATCTTAACCTGGACCACAACCACGCATAGGGAGAGGGATTTCGTCATTTGTCCTCTGCCCGCTAGAGAAAATCAGTTAATATGTGCAAGGTATGTCGATATATCAACAATTATAATTTGCACTTCCTCCGAAATGTTTTTCGCCCTCCTAAGCATTTGCTTTTACTGTAATAGCGGTTCGAAAAAAGTTACAGTTTAAATTTATTTTTAATCTTTGGGAATATTTAGTCGTAAGTTACATGTCTAGTTAAAAACGAGTTCTGTAAATATATGCATAGGTTATATTGCTTTACTTCATAAACTTTTTTGCTAGTGATATTGCATTAGATCTGTAAGATTGTTTCCAACTTCCAAGTTAATTTAAACATCGAAATGTACAGCGGAAGTACTCTTATTGGAAGTAGTAAGGAACGTTAAACTGAAAAGTTGACGATTGTTGGGATGGCGAAATGCCCATACACAGTTTCAGCAGAATTGTGGAAAAATAACCCTACCTACTAGCCAAATCTGTAATACCCAGAAGTGTATCAATATTTAATAGAATCACCAGGCAATTTTACTAGAGAATCCATGGCTAACCGAAAAAGCTTGAAAGCATAATTCAATTTATTTATAAGTGGATGGGTCAGAACTATTTATCACCTTGATATTAGTGATAACGATAATACTCTGAAGACTGACGTAATACCCTCACACCTGTCAATGCTATCCCACATGGACCATGGGTAGCGTTAAGTAACAAGCAAGGCACTGTCTCAGGTGCGCACTGCTCAATGTTCATGCATGGTGGGTTTAGGAGAAACTTGTAGTCATGTCGCAGGTCTTCCGTTTAAAATAGAAGCAGCCGTTCGTAGCGAATATATAAAAACTACTTGTGCAAATGAAGTTTGTCAGTGGAACATAAATTTTGTAAAAAAAGTTGAACTAGCTGAGATTAGCGATATTGAATTTTACTCTGCAGCTGTGGTGTAATGTTATCGCGCAAATAAAAGTAAACGCCATGACATCGAATTTGTGCCTACTGGCAACAATAGCGAAGCACAGCAGAATCAATTTGTTAAAAACTTATCAAAGCTCAAATCACCCCCTTCTCCCCTTGTACTGCATGCTTTTTGCTGACACCATGATTCTTTTATTCCAAAATACAAACCTTCACCGAGTGCCAAATTTCCCATAAATTTACGAAAATTTTACCTCAAATCAAAAATTAAAAAATGTGCAGCGGCATGTTTCTGCTCAGAGATAGGCATTTATCAAGATAATTTATTACTGATTATTATCTTTATCGCTCAAAATAGTTTTGATTTATCGATTACTGATATCACTTTTGTGATATATTTGTTATCGTCGATAAATTTATGATAAACGATTCGCTATGCACATAGTGTTCAAAGTTAGAAAGATGGCGCTATGGAAAAAATGCACCATGTCCATAAGCTCTTGTTGCAATTAAAAAATCTCTCTTTGTTTTATTCAATGCAAAGGCAGAGTCCGTGAACTGCTATTTTTTTTCAAAAAATCTAAAAACACATTTTTGCAATTTGACTTACAAAAAACTTCGTCAAACACATTGAAAGCATACCGCAACAATAATCAGAAAATTTATCGGCGATAATTCATCAATTATCAATATCGCTTGAAGAAATTGAGATTTAGCGATTATCGGCATCGTCCAGGGCTTTTGAAATTATCAATTGATCGTTATCGCTTTAGTTAGGTTTATCACGCCTATCACCGTTTATAATAACCAAAATAGAACAACAATTGACCCTGCAAGCTCAATTTTCTTTTTTTTTTTAAAACAGGATGAATACAAATTAAGTACCAACCAGGGCTTTGGAGCAGCCATAAATCTGATGCTGCTCCAGAGCTGTCATTTATAAAAATGGAGCTCCAGCTTCGGCGCACTCTTCTATAAAAATGTTGCTCCAGCTCTGGCTCTGGAGCTTTTTCTACTGCGGCTCCAGTTGAAGTACTGTACATTTAAAATAGAGGTTTACATGCATTTAAACAATGTATGACTTTTGCAAAATGAAACGCAGAACAATCAACGAAATGAAAGTGTTTATTGCAAAACAGACTCGAGTAAAATGCTCATGAAAACTGAATACAAAGGCAATACCACATAAAAAAGAAATAAAATGCAAATCCAAAATACATATCCCCAAAGACCTCTAAAAAAGTTGCTTCGGCTCCAGCTCCTTCCAAATTTTAAATAGAGCTCCGGCTCCAGCTCTGGCTCCTCCCTAAAACCACCTGCTCCAGGGTTCCGGCTCCTAGCTCTGGCTCTGAAGCCCTGGTACCAACACAGGACAATTTCAACATAAAGTGAGGTATTTACATGCTCTTGCAGACCCAGCTACGGCGATCAATCAATCAAGACTTTTATTCTTTACGCCCAATATTACTAACCAAAATAACTCATTAAAATATAAAGTCGCAGAAAGAGAAAAGCCCAACAAAATGTGAAAAAGCTTCCAGATGTGCAAGTTATGTTTACTGCAAGCATGCATGGCTGCACAACCAAATTAATGAAAAAATAACAAAAACACACCAAGTGTTGACAGTGATATACAAGCAGCAGCCCTTAACCTTTACTTACCATTATGTGTAACTAACATTAATTAATTAGCACATAACCTTTGCTAAAGGAGGCTTTCAGGTATTACACTCGCAGTAACAGATTCAGGTACGACTGTGGGCATAGAACTCCTAACCTATGGACAAGAGACGAATGTATTAACGCTGGGCTCTCTGCAAGTAGCTGCATTGCTTACTGCAGTGAAATGCGCCTTGCCTTTTTTCTTTCGCCTTTGTTTTCACTGCAGCATGGCGGCAATGCACGCGATGACGTCACTCCAGATAAGTCTATAGCCTAATGTTACCGGTATAGAGTATAGGCCTACCAGTAAAAAGAAATAGCTTACAGAGTACCTACAGTTTCGTGTAATGGAATACCGATACTTATTGGGTGTATCTGTGTATACCAGTATACCACCAAAATAAAGCGTTATCTGTACAGTACCTGCACAAACCACCTGTAGGTTACTGGTACACAACTTACACAAGTCAGCTAGTTGCACTGCTGTGATGCAACATTTACTTCAAAATCTGCTGCAATTTGACAGTAAATTTTAATACAAAACAACAGATCAAGCCGTCAAGTACTTGAGTACAGCTGCACCTGTGTACCAAGAGTAGCCTATCGTCAGTGTAGGCTAAATGGCTAACCTGCTCACAGTGCAGTTTCCTGAAAAAGCTTTTATGCAAAAATTTGTATCAGTCTTTATCGTTTACTTATCACTGATGAATACAGTATTATATTGGACATAAAAAACCCTGAAAGTACCTGCACAGGCTAATCTCCCAGGTTGACTAATCCAGAAGCAGATACCGGTACTGTACTAACAAGTCCAACCGATTAACTCCACATCTCCACTTCTAGCATTTTATTTTTTTGTATTGTCAAAGGAATGGATATAGAAACGGAGTTTATTGTCATGAGAGGAGTGAAAAAAGCGTAACCAAAGACTATATATACGATGGCTTACCATATTAGAGGCCTCGTCAACGTGCAAAATGCACGCGACACTGGGAGCCTATTTTTGCCATAAAATTTGTAATCTTATGAACTTATGCTTATGTGTTTAAGCTTTGTTTGCTATGAGGTCAACTTTTTAAAAATGAAGTCTTGATGTTTATTACCTTAGGAATGAATGAATGAATGAATTATTCAAAACTTATTGTTTTACGACAGGCGCGTTTTCGGGATTTAAATTATGATGTCATAATGTTTGGTAATTGGCGCTAATGATTAGAATTCAAAAGAAAACAGATAAGATTTGCATAGCTGGTTGTCAAAGCAGTGTGTTACGCAAGTACTGTGGGATAGTCTTAAAGTAAAGCATACCCTAACGTAGTCGTAAAGGCCGACGCTACGGTAACGCCGACGGTAACGGCCAGTGATGTAGTCCTCGAGGATGTCCTTGACCTCGAGGACAGATTTGTGAAGTCCTTGGCCTCGACCGTGTTGTCATTGGCCTTGGCTCTCCTAGGCCTTGGATTTTGCGCTGTCCTCGGCTTGAGGACTCGATATCTTTAAAAATTCAACTTTGCGATTGTTTTCACATAACGCAATCTGTTTTAAGAAAAATGATCCAAATAACGACAAGCATCGGTAAGCTCGCGCGGCGAAGAAATAAAAGTAGACAATGCATCATGAGAAAACGTTAAAGTTATGTGAAAAGCAAAATTTTGACAATTAAAGGTTTTGTTTCTCACAATCGACATGGCCTAGCGGTACCGTGCGCAGGTGACAGATCCTACGTGACGGGTTCGATTCGCGGCTGGAGCCGATGGCATGTGACATATCTAACGGGTGGCTGCTGACTCGAAGAGCGCAAGCTCACTTCGCAGTCTCCCTCAATTACTGTTGAATTTTCAGTTCAATATAATTTGAAAATAACCTCAGTTATTTATTTATTTAATCTCTCCTTGAGGTTTTTAAATTGAAATTGTGAGCAACAAAGCTTTTGGTGAAAAATTTAATCTGCGATCATTGGATTCTCAGCGGGAGATCCTTGAGGTTCGAAAACTCGGATAGAATGATGGGAGCAGTGGTGAAAGTAAGCCGGAACGGTCCGGTACGCCGTTCCGGTAAAAGATTTGCTGCCGGAACGCCGTAAGACTACCGGTAAAAGATTTTAAATCTAAACCCAGCCTATAGCACATTGCACAAGTCGTATCACCAAAAAAAAAATTCAAGCATGGGCTTACTTTTATTTAATTAATTCATTTTTGTATAGAATTAATTTAAAAACTTTTCATCAAAATCAAAATTCTTTAATGCGAGCAGCCTTTTGTTCAACGTGCCCATAAGCTAAATAACCGGGTTCGTTTGAGGATCTCATCTGCAGCCCAAAAAATTCCCAAAGTTTTCTAGGACCCGCCTAGACTAGGTTTTTTTTTTTACGAAAGTTCGGCCTCGTTGCAGTGTTGTGAACTCTGCCATTTTTAAGAGTGCGAGTGCGAGTTCCTTGGTCGCGATTCCGAGTCCGCACGCTACGAGTCCCCGGCTTTCTACTCGAGATCGAGTCGTGACCAACATGGTTGCTGATTACTCAACGTTTACAAATCTGTGAAGCACAATGCAAATGTAGATTGGAAAATTTTAAAAAGGATAAACCGGTCTTATTATTAGGCCTACAATTTTTATCAGTATTTTCATAATTTAGATTGTCCACCACTTCGCCAGAGTTGGTCCTTCTTAGAGATCACGACCCGTTTGCAGTCTTTCCATTATTACAATTACTAGATAACGAAACGTTAGTTTCGTTTTCGAAAACTCGTAATTAAAGCATATTCAACTATAGGCTTGCATGCATGCTACAACAAGTACTCTGGAGAAATAAAGCGTTGATACCACAGCTACAACCAGTGCTCGAGTTGTAAAAACAATTACGGGGGGATGATGCTAGGAATACCATGATTTTCGGCCGCAAGTTCGAGTGAAGACCAAAAAAAAGGTCATCGCCTCCTCTGAGATCCGATTTTTGGCACAAATTCAAGTGAAGATCAAAAAAAAGGTCATCGCCTCCGCTGTTGTCCGATTTTAGGGGCAAAAAAAGCTGTTCACTCAGACGTAAAAGATGGATGGTCATTATTTATAGGGGGATGGTTTGCGCTAAAATTTTTTTATAGAGGATGGTGTTAGTTTCCGGGCAGATGGCATCCCCCCACAACTCGAGCTCTAGCTACAACACATTAACAAAAACATCTACAATTAGTCGACCAATAATCTTTATTAAAAGTTGATCTGAACAATATTGATTGCTGACTGAACAATATTGATTGCTGGCTCTGGCTTTAGTCATTGAGCTCTCTGCTGTTCGTACTACAGATCGCCGATACAGTACAATTAGTCGACAATATTTTAATTTATTTGCAAACACCGTCAATTTTCAGCAAAATTCAGTTCTTAATTCTTGACGCTTCAGCTGAAGCTTCTTAAAACGTTGTAATTGCTTTTTAAAGAAGTTAAAGAAGAAAGTAAATCAGTCCCTGTCCGAGATCTGTAAGCCCATATAAATTTTATATAATTGGGAAGTTTTGCAGAGGAACTCTAAAATTCATTAGAACTTAGTTGCATTGGATCGAGACTTGTTAAGTTGTTTGCGTTTACAAATCGCCAGTATTGTATAAACAATTTATTTTGCATAAAGTTTGGTCTGAAGACCGGCCGTCAGCTCAGCTGCTAAGTGCACGCTATCGGTGCGAGAGGTCTGGGGTTCGATTCCCGGGCCGGTCAAATCGGTACAATGTCGCCGACGACTCGCCACCGTTGCGACGTTTCTTCGGAGCTGTGTTGCCGAGGCGCTAAGCCGCGGAGATGGGCCCCGCGACTCGTCACACGCTTGACGTAATACGGCGAGGATAATTTATTTATTTATTTCAGACCATAGGGTCTGTAGTGACGAAATCATATCAAAAAGAAACCAGAAAAATTTACATACACAAAACAGATACCGTAACAATTAGTCATTTGCTATATAGACCATATCGAGATAATGACTAAAATAACCAGAGCGGAAAAATACATCAGAAGTCATCACCGCAGATATTAACTTATTCTCAGAATGAAACCACCGAGAAACAAATGAAAACAAGGATTTTCTGATTAAAGCAGAGAAAGTAGTTACATGGGCAGAAACTTGGCACTCCCGAGCACTGACTTAACGAGGTAAATTATGCAAAATTCTATACGAGTTATTATAAGCAACACGCAACTTTCTGAAAGTATCAGAACGATAATTACACCATGAGTTACTCGCATAAAAACTTGTACAATACGAACGGAACAAAGTATTTTTAACAACGGAAGAGCATTTTGAAAAGCGATATTTCAATTTGTTGCCAGTACCATAGAGAAATCTTACTTGTCTAAGAATGTCGTCGTCATCAAACAAATTGCTGTTAAGTTGTACCCCTAAATACCTTACTGAATAAAGATTTAATTTTGATTTTGAAGATTTAATTTCGATTTTGAAGTTTGGTCTGGATTGCACTAGTTATTAGCCGTGCTATTTTCTTTTGTTCGATAAGAGCATTCTGGGAACCTTTGTCCGGGAACAAAATAATTAAAGTGCCTGCGCCTTTATACAGGCATATCGCATTTTCCCACTGTCTTATTTTCGCCGATTAACTTTGCAAAAATGCTAAATAATTATTTAATTAGCTCTGGCAATTTCGTAAAGGCTTTTGTCGATGTTGAACAAAGGAAAATTTGTCTCGCTTCTGTAGGTTTTCGAATATTTAGAAAATTTAAAACAATCACAACAAACTACTGAGGTATTCACGAGCAGAGTCCTAACAGTTTTTACGAGTCCGAGTCCCACAGGCACAAGTCCAAATACAAGTCCCAGAGGCATGAGTCCAAGTCCGAGTCCCCAAAAAGTGGACTCGAGTCCGGAAGAGGACTCGAGTCCGGACTCGGACTCGAGTCTTCCCAACTCGGGTTACCAATAACAGCACGGTTAAATATCTAGGTACTACATTAGATGATAAGCTTACTTGGCAGTATCACATCCAGACAGTAGCTAAAAAACTGAGCAAAGCTGTTGGAATATTAAGTAAACTACGGCACTCTGTACCTAAAGGTGTTCTTATTAAAGTTTATTATGGTATTGCCTACCCATACCTATTATATTAAGTCACTAATTGGGGAAATGCAGCCAAAACACACATCCAAAAAATTCAAGTTTTACAAAATCGCTTGATAAAAATTATTTCTAACACCTTTAAGTTTAAAACGAAACTGCTCCCTCTTTAACAAGAGCTTAACATCCTAAAATTTTATAACATCTACCGCCTGGAAGAAATTAAATTCGTGAATAAACACAAAAATGAAAAGCTGCCTGCCTTGTTTAACGATTATATTACATTGACTTCCAAAGTGCACAATCATATGACTAGACAAGCAGGTAAAAATAATTTCAATATGCGTCGAGTAACAAAATCGTCTATCCAACAATCTATAAAAGTATCTGGCCCTAACATAAGGAAAACTCTTCCTCTTGAACTAAAACTGTCATTTGAAAAAGGACAACTATCTTCTCAATATGCAATCAACAACTACCTTGTAACGGCCCATTTAAGTTTACAGACTTAGCCTGCGTCGTATATTTGCTCAGGGAAATAAAACTTTGGTTGTTTGATTTGACTGAAATTACCTTACTTTCTTGTATATGAAGTTTTTGTTGTTTTTTTTGCAAATAATTTGCTTGTCTTTTATTCGGAATATGTGTGTGTGTGTTTTTTGTTTTTATTTTTTGTTTCATGCATTTACTAATGTAAACCTGTAAGTAAGTTAGATCTTGAGTAGTGAAAGGTTACAGATTCGATGACCTCGCTAGGCTCGCTTTGCGGACCTGGATTCATGGTCTTTCGTAGCCTCTCACTGAAAAGAACTTGTATCTATTATGTGCTTTAATGTCTTTGTACTTTATTGCATTTTCGTTTTTTGCGTCAATACCTGTTCTTTTCAAACAAAAATAAATGTATCATCATCATTTTATTGGGTGTTTAGGGGCGTATTGGGCGGAAAAGTAGAGATCTGCGGACGTGATGACCTTTTTTTTTACTCTACACCTGACTTTGAACGGAAAAGTGGACATCTGCGGACGTGAATACCATTTTTTGCTCTTTACTTGACTTTGGGCTGAAAACGGACGTGATAACCTTCGAAGAACTTGTCCTACTTTTGCGCAGTGAAAATATATTTGGCTCTGTGGCGTGGCTTCAGAGCCGGCAGCAAAGCATTTATCAGGGGGGGCCAAAGTTTGAAATTAAGCACAGAAGCCGCTGTCTTTTAAAGAGTAAGCTTGTTGATTGGGGGGGGCCAAGCATTTCGATTGGGGGGGGGGGCAGGCCCCCCTTGGCACCGGTCCTGCATGGCTTTAAATTGCGCCCCCACCCCTTTCAAATTCCTGGGCACGCCACTGTTGGCAATGCCCAGGGTCTCAGCTAATCCTAGTTACGCCCCTGAGTACGACCAGTGTAGCAAATAAAAATTGTGGCCTAAGTTTGAATTTTTATGAACATTGTATTGCATATGCAGGTTTGCTTCAAAAACGAAGAGCGTTAGTATTATTTCTATGAAGCCACGCATGCACAGCTAAGGTTTTTATCGTAGTGAAGTATGTGCATCATGGTAGATGGCCCAGCCGCATATCGAATCCGCGAAATCAGCTACCCAGCCCAATGCGTAGGCCATTCGGTCAGACAAGCTATGTTTGTAAAACTTGGGTCTCGTCTCGAACAAATTCACTGAGTTTTGATCTCGGGCTTAGTGGCGTCGTGTCATTAGGGCCCGGGGAGTGAGATGTTTTACTTTTCATAATTTAAAAAATTAATAAAAATAAAATAATAGCTAGGCTAATGTTGTTTTGTTTTCATCTTTCAAACTAACCCCATACTCCCCTTTCTTATACCATAAATTCCATTGATGAGCTTGAATAAAACAAACACGCACTAAATAAACTACTCCCATCCTCTACACCCTCCACCCGTGTACACAACGTAGTGTACGAAAAAGGGTAACCGGTTATCATTTTTTTCGTCCTTCCAGACTCATCAGGTGCACAACTACGAGGGCCAAAGCTAGCTCCAACAAAACTAACAAAAATCAAAGCTTATATACAGCTTGTAAAACAGAAAGGCGCGGCAAGGCAAAAAGCGCTCGAGGATTAAAACTTGATTGCAAATACCAAGATAAGGTAAACTGTAGAAGCACGGCGAAGCAGAACGCGCTCGTAGGTCAGTTAAGAACTAAGACAACTAAGCATCAGGCGCGCATAAAAAGCAAATAAAGTTAACTGCGGAAATTGAAGTCGAAAAATCCAAAATTATCTGCCAAGCAACGTACAACCTCGTGAATTAAGATCAACAAAATAAAATTAGGGAAGCAAAAAGCAAAGTCAAAGAACACACTGCCCCAATCCTCAACAGCAGCGTAACCATCAACCAAGGCCAACAGCACGTCGCGTAAAAAAGCAAATTTAGCTATATGCAAAAATTGAAGCCAGAATCATCCACGAAGCGCTATAGAAAATCGTGAATGAAGTTTAAGCGAACAAAAAATGCCATCGTAACCAAACTCATTAACCCAAACAAAAAATGCAGACAAACACTCTCAAAAGCAACTCACCAGATAGAGGATTTACCGCGCAGCACCTCCAGGTGGAAGCAAAAGAGGTGGATCAGGATGGTTTCGACACGTACGTGATATCCGGCATCAAACCGAGATCCAGAGTCTATTTAAAAAGGCTTCTCGAAAGACGCCGACTCGGTGCTGGGGCCAAAAGCCGAAAATGCATGCCATCCACAAGGAGCGGGCATTAAAGCACAGGGAGCGTTGTGCAAAGCATTCGGCTATGTGCTAACATATCGACAGATGGACACCCGTCATTAATGAGCTTGAATAAAACAAACACGCACTAAATAAACTACTCCCATCCTCTACACCCTCCACCCGTGTAACTTCGCTTCGACTCAGGATTAAAGTTAGTTTCTTGATCTGTGGTTACAATTTAGAAAACATTTTGCATGCGTTGTTAAAGATTATAGCCTAGAACACGTCATTTCATCAAATGCGTCAAAACTAATAATGATTGCAGCCTCCTTATATTTATTTTAGCCCAGCTTCTGTTTTAAGGCATGAAGTACTAAAATATTTTTGTATTGTGCAACACTATAGTAGTGACTGCACTTCACTGCACGTAGGCCTACCGGTATATCCTTTTTCGACAAGTGTGCTGAAACGCGTGTTTTTATGTGAAAACCGTAAAACTCCCTTGGCGACTGGGGACTCAGTCCCCAGACTCACCTTGCCTACGGCGGCTGGGCCTTTGCCCCCAACCCCCCGTAATGTCCTCCACCCTTGCTAAATCGTGGGGCCACACTCACTAATTGCGCATACTGCCCATAATTAAGAAGCGGTTTAGGGTATCAAAATAAATTTTGATTTACTATCCAAAAATTGGACTGAGTTGGGGATTGGGAAAAGGCGGAGTTGGGAAATTCGAGTCTACTTTTGAGAACTTGGTCTTTCTCTAGTCACAGTTGTTGCGTTAGGACTCGTAACTGTAGATCCACGATAGCGCAAGCACTTCCGCAGATTGGTGTGGCAGTTCTAAAGCAATTTCAGACCTGTAGAAGAGCGCAAATTTTGGTTTCGTTGTCAAATAGTTTTCGACACAATTGCCAGTGTTGATCAATTAATAACAGTGTTCTTGTGCTAATTCAATCAACGAAAAAAAGGCAGGGAAGCACTACGAATTTTTGATTTGTCACGTAGGCTAAATCAAATTTGTAGAGTTAAATGCACCAAGAGTGGATTAACTTTATTCTCACTAAGACTTATTCGTGGATAAGTTAATCCAATGAAAAATACCCTCACAAAAGAGCAGGCATAATGATACCACTACTTCACGTTTAAAACTGTTAACTGTTTTTCGAATTGTGCTTTACAGCTGTGTGAAAACTCAAAGAGTAGTAATTATGGTTACTAATAATATTCATCACCGTTGCATGAACTCGATTCAAAGCGTGGGACTCTGATTCTTAACGTGCAGACTTGCACTCGTTACTTTAAATTTTTTTATCTCGAACTTGGTAATATAGAACCCGCACTCTTTAAAATGGCGGAGTTCCCAACAATGCTCATATGTTCCGTTGTTTACTTATTTCCCCAAATTGAAATCACAGCTATGGTTGGAATCTACAGGCTGGTCCTCTCTTAATAAAAGAGACTGAGGTTCGGCTGACGACACTGCGAGTCTTACACCCTAAATGCGAAAATGCTGCAAAACACCACTTAATTTTTCTTGAATAATGACATTTAATCGCAGTAATAAAGAGAATACAATACAAATCAATTACAGCAGTGCTTTAAAAAGCATTAAAACGATATCTGCTTAAATATTGAAACCAAACTTGGTTAGTGACCTTTATCTCATTAGTAGATTTAACAAAAAAAATACTCTCTGCTATACAAGTATACAACAGTAGCTTCTTTAAAGATTATACAAGCAATCAGTAGAAAAGTTGAATCTTTTGTCTTTTCATCGGTAATAGGAATGAGAAACGGGTTAAAAACAACTCACCGGTACATAACTTTCGAAAGTAATCATAGCTGATGGTAATAGTTTGACTACGTAACACTATGGTCAACTCAATGAAGTACTGTTTCAATAGGGTGTACAGAACTTAACAAAAATTATGTGCAACAACTCCTCATGCGGATACACTGCTGCGTATAGGACCATAGCAAGTGAGCGTTATATCTGCATGGGTGTGAACCACCGGCATGCGTTACAAATATTTGACAACGGTAAAACCCCATTTAAACGAGTTAAATAAAGCATAATTATGAAAACACGGTCGATTTCAGGTTGCTGGCCATTCATTTAGTTCTGTATTTATAAATGGGGAAGCATAAAATATGCTTAAAAAACTGGACAAGAAGTGGTCTTATCACATCAGTTAACCTATATCAACCACACCACACAAATTCTTTATCCAAAATGACAAGTAAATATCTGCGAGGCACGAAACTAAATCATTTCTTTAACTAATTATTTTAAGAAATTATGGATACATGTTTTACTAAATATTTTATCTTATTGAGTATGGTAAGACACTAAAACAGTGAGTTGGGTAAAATTACACAGACAAACAGTCAATTTAAAGCATGAGTATTTCTTTTCACCAGCCACAGATTCCGTATCAGGATACAAGCAAAAAACAAGCGGCATACAAGAACTAAAATATGACACTGAATATATATACTTTAAAAATCATAAACGTGTTTGATCAAGAAATCACAATTCGAAGAAATGTAAAGCTTGGAACGTGAATTACGTCTGGTGCTTAACCGACCTAATAGTCACACAAAGTAAATTCACCCGTTATTTATCCCAGATAAGACATTAACCTTGCTTGCTGAACAGCCTTAACTGCCATGTTTTCATGGCCAAAACGATTTTTCCGAGACTGTAATTTCGAGAGCAAGATAAATTTTGAGCAAAAAGAGCAGCTAATTGTTTTACTAATTTCGACAAACTTGTTGTTTTTTTTTCTAGCAGCTAAAGGAATAACGGTTCCAATTTTTAACGTCTTCCAATGCTTTTCAAAACCGCTTAAGAAATTCTTCAGCAACTATACGAGCTCTTGCATTGACAGCTAATTTCATTTCACTGATTTCTTTGTCAATTTCCTCCATAAAATGTATGACGAAATCCACCAATTTATGCTTCAGCATTTGCTCTGTATGGACATTGGTGATTAAAAAACTGATGTCATAACCTTCAACTGGTTTCCTTCGTAACACAATGAAGTTTTCCGCTCTCATCATCATGAATCTCATGAATTTTTGGCATAAAATTTGCTCAATTTCATCAGCTTGTTTCACTGCTATGCTTACGCGGATGGAATTGATGGAGGACTCGATCAATACTTTTTCTTTTTCATTGCGAGCAATCACTACCGGAGTTAACAGTAATTCTTTACTGGTTTTAACTTCAACTTCAGGCTTTACGTGACGTTCAACCACCTGGGAATTGAAATTTTCAAGACACATCGCAGCATTAAGTGTCGCTCGAACAGCATTTAGATATGGTTTTAAAGTGGCAGACATGATTAGGATTACAAACTGTTACCACCCAATACTACCAAAAACAAACAATACTTTCCTGCAACATCAACAATCAAAGATGAGTTGTTTTAAGTGACCATTACTGAACAGTTCTTACAACTGAAACATTGTAAACTAGCAGTACAACTACCATTCAAGTTTTAGTGCAGCATCTTTTGATACGACACTTCACAGTAGTTATATCTTTGAAAAAAAATTTCTTGAGCATTAAACTTTGGAACCAAAAAAGTCAACAGTTGACATTGACAAGAATTCTTCTGGGTTCCTACATTACCACAAATCAGCTAGTTAACTTGAGATGAAACGTTAACTTTGCTGAATATGGACCATTGTTTGGACAAAAAGTATATACTTGTTTTGCTACCAAATTTTTTCACATTATTTAAAAATTGGTTCAACACTTACGTTGGTCAAAAGATGCTCAAAATAAGATATGCACAGCTTTTGAGTCCGAACGAAAAACAAGTACTATACATGCCTACGAAAAACCTACTTATTCAAAAAGCATAAGCTCACTTCACAGTCTCATTCAGTTCCTATTGAATTTGCAGTTCAACCATTTTAAAAACAACCTTTTGCTATCTATTACAAACAACTGTAAAAGTTATATCTACTTTTACAACAGAACAAAAAATTATAAGTTATGTACAATGCCACATACGCAAACTAAATTAAAAATCAGAGATATAATGCCTCTAAAGACCGTATATCAATATCAAAATTGATAACCAATCAGCACACGATGAAGTTTCATTATTAGTAAAAGCTCTTCTGAAAAAAAGTTTTTTAAGCTTTATGGTGAGTACAGTACATCCATACATTACCACTCCATTTAATTACCAGCAATACACGTATTTGAACTTTTTTTAGTCTTTAATATACCGCACTAACAATGTCTTTACTTGTTTTTGAACAGAAACAGACGAAGTTGCCTAAAAAAAAGACCAACAAATACATCAAAATTTTAAATAGAGCAAAGTCTGAACCAAAGTTACTGATCAATAAAAGCTAAGCACCAGATACATAATAATCATCACAGTGTATATGAGTATGACTACCAATGGAACCGCTCTCTGTGCTCAGTGCCTGGAAAAAAAATACACTAAAGTTGAGGTGCTGTGTTGCCATTTCTTATATATCTTATAGCTGGAGAATTTTAGTAAATTATCAATTAACTCTACGTTTATCACATTATTTTAAAGCTAACTTGCTGCAGTTAGTTTTGCTTAAAAATTTGATTTATGGGATAAGGTATTCTTTTTTGAATGAAGACATTGGAATTGATGGCAACACGGTAGGCCTGGTCAAACTCTACATTTTTTCAATCTCTATTTCCACATCTTGTTCAGCATTTTGTTGACATACAACACGTAACGAAGCATTTTCAGTTTTTGCTGAGGTGAGTAGGGCCACTATAAGAATAAACGTATCGTACATTTCACTTTCACTTTATGCTAACAAATTACTGGTAAGTTTTTATACCCAATCGATATCGGTATTTCACTTATCTGTATCAAGTGTTAAGTTTGTAAAGCTTCATTAAATTACTCAACAGCTTCAGACTATAGAAAGATTTTAATGTGTAGTAGTCTGGTAGACTAGTTCAGGGGTGGGCAAACTTTTTGTGCAGAGGGCTGCATTTGAAAAAAATGTCGCAGCCGCAAGCCGCACGCTTTCATTACAAAAAAGGAAGTTTACTCGGTGTGGAATGAACACATACTCATATTAAACACAATTTTTGTATCATCGCAATTTTTGGACCATGCTGGGGTGTATCTGACTATAAGGTGCAGTATCAATAACCATGTTTTCACGCGTTTATTGCATAAAGCTCTATGGACTACAAGGTGTAAAAACTCACTTTCCTTGTGTTGTATAATGATCAAGCAATGGATCAAACAGCGTGTGAAGAGCATACGTTGCAATTTATGAACAACGCAGTTAACATGAAGAGAAAAATACACTTGTAAAGAGCAACGAACAAAAGTAGGTAACCGGTAGGCAGTTGAAAACATGCGGCACACTTTCTTTTTTGCAACTAATTTGTTGACCGCAAGAACGAGTAGAAGTGGATGCTAATGCGTTGATCATGTTCATGGCAAAAAAAAAAAATTAAAAAACTTGGTGATAAAGTGCAAGGTAGTCCACACATTTTGCAAGTGCCGGCAGGCCAGATAAATTAATCTGCCCAGCCCTGGACTGGTCTATACCTACTGATACCTATATCAATAAAAGCAAAATATTATACTTGCTATGTAATACAGGTACTACACTAGCAGACTAGCCTAGTACTAGACTAGCCAAATAATTTAATTCATATTTGACCTTAAGGACTGATATGTTTCACTTTTTTTAGCCATTTTTGTGGTTTAGTCAAGAGTTCACATTTTGTCAATGACCAACCATAACCTCTGAACCTGTGTGTAAAGCAAAATGAATAGTAGCCTAGTCTATACAGTATACTGGTATAAGGTACCGGTATGAGCTAGGTCTTTTTTTCTGTCCCTGACCGAATTTTTTTGGCAATGACTGACTTTTTTAGGCCTGTTTGGTCATAGTAACCGAAAGAAATTTTTCTCATTTTTAGCATTTGTTTTGTTTTACCAATAGTCTATATCGAGTTGAAACTTCTCAATAAATGCGATGCCGGTAAGATGCAAACCCTATTTTATAGCTGCAGTAGCCCATGCAGCTACGTAAATTTATACGACACCATATTCAGATATTCTCAATAAAAGTCATTCACCCATGTACTGTAATAAAAATAAGCTACCAGTATTAGTCTTACCTGTGCAAACATTACAGTCGGGCCTATTTTTGGGAGTGAACAATTCTGTTAGAACAGTACTGGTAGAGATGTTGGAAAATATGGTTGTCAAACTTGGGCTAGTTACCGTAACTGGTTAAAATATGACTGAAAAAAAAAAATCAAATTCACGATAAAAAATTGTGTGAAAATAACTAAAATTGGTCAAATGACTGAAGAAAATTTGGAAAAAAAACAACAGTGTGCCAGTACTCCACCCAGGCAGCAGGTAGTTAACCAGTAAAAGATATGGAGTGTACTGTCCTGTGGAAGACATTGCCAAGTTGGACATTTAACAAACTTAAACATAACATTTTCATGATAAACTTCTTGACCTATATGAAGTATTATCTGCAATCTGCAACATCCACCCTAGGCCTATACGTAGCCTAGTAGGCCTACCGGGACTGCAACACCTGCTTATCATGGCAAGGGTACGGGTATCATTTTTTGCGCAGTGCAAATACAACCCTCACACTTGACTGGACTAGTAAGCAAGTAAATGCAGCGAAAATCAGCTTATGACTTTACATTGGTTAGGTTTACCTAAAAATCCTTCAAACCATTAGATCACAAACTGTTATTTCACTACACTCATCTAGCACTAAACGGCTAAACAGACAAATTACCGTACCAAAGTACTTATAACATAACAAACCTAAACAATAGAATCGAGAAACAGAAGGGTAGTGCTCCCTATCGTCCGTTAACATTGCAATTTTATGATGTTACAATTGCAACTGCATATGCTGACGGCAAAATTGTCTACATTACTCGAATTAGCCTACCCGTACACAAGCGGTACCAACTACCAAAACCCCAAATTCAGATATCTCGGCAGCGCTTCCTTGTATTTTCTGTATGATACTTCCACGTAACCAAAATCAAAACTTTTTATGAAGTCACGTGTTTGTCGAAAACAGGATATTCGCACAAGATCGTGTTGAAACATCCCTGATGAATTATGCACCACGACCACATATTTATTAACTCTCCAACGTAAGCATGCGCGTATTTATCCTAAACGTCACACGTCAGCTAAGTTTTGAACCCAATCTTCTGTAGCTATTTTTTCAAATCTAGGAAGATGCAGCTACTCGCTAACCAAATGGCATTTGATCTTGATATTTGTCAATTTTTAGAGCACTAGCTGGCCATAATTCCACAGCGTACTCAAGCTTCAGTAGTCTTCATCCCTCTCTCCCTGAAAAGGTACAGTCATCAACTGATTTCCCTTGTTACAAAATCCACTTAATAGTACTGGATTTTGGTACAGTAGGCTTACTGTAGGCTACCCATACCCATAGACGCCTCGAATAGAAGAACTGGCGGCTGGCAAACTCAGGTTTTTAACTAGGGTCCCAAAAAGTTATTTCAAAGTTTCTCTAAGATTTTTGAAGCTTTTGCTTTCATACTTTCAGACGACGTGTATAATTTATTCACACACAACTTCTGAAAATTTGAGATTGATTGGAGTAGGGTAAGTAACTCAAATCCCCAATTACTTAAAAACGCCCCTTAAATTCATTATTATTAGGTACCTCAAATAAAAATATATATTTTGAACGGGGCATCGAAATATGTATAAGGCATAAAAATATATATTTTGAATCGCTTGAAATATTGCTCCGGGTTTAGCTTCAGGTTCCGCAAAATTTATTTTTAGCGGTTTCGCTCCGGATCAGGTCTTTCGTCGTTTGACTTTGCAGGTGTAGTTCCGGTTAAAATTTAAAATACTTTGAATTATCGGGTTCAGGTTCGCAGAAGCAAAAATTTAAAGGTTCAAATTCGGCTTGCGTTCAAGAATTTGAAACCGTCAATTCGGCTTAGGCCTAGGCTACTCTATATGGTCTGGTACTACACAGTTACGGGCGCATTTTTTAAAAAAAATATTTATAGTGTTTAGGCTAATTCAGTAATGGGATTCAAAATTTTAAGAACCGGTTCTTTTTTGTATCGCACTTACTAACAACTGGGCTCCCTCATAAAGGTCTAATACGTCTGTAAAAAAAGCAAGAATGGGTTCGCTGATTACCCTGACATTCCAAGAACGGGTTCGCGCGAACCCGCACGATATCCCTGAATCCCATCACTGGGCTAATTGCTTTTTAAGATGCTGCTGTAGCTCATAAAAGATGTCCTCAGCGGCTGAAATAACCTCAGATTAACTTCAGAACTATTTGACTTTTTCCCGCCGTATGTAAAATCTAAGTCTGGTCTAAATCACGCAATAGCTTATATCTTTGGTTAAAAAAAATCCATCTGCGCATTCACGCTTGGATAAATCAATTTTACAAAGTAATAAAGCACTAAGTACCGGCCGATAGCTCAGTTGCAAAGCGCACGCTTTCGGTGCGGGAGGTCTTGGGTTCGATTCCCGGGCCGGTCAAATCGGCACAGTGTCGCCAACGACTCGCCACCGTTGCGGCGTTTCTTCGGAGCTGTGTAGCCCAGGCGCTAAGCCGCGGATATGGGCCCCGCAACTCGTTACACGCTTCGGCGTAATACGGCGAGTATAATGAAGATTTGATTTTTGATAAAGCACTAATTGCATGCATCACCGTTGCTAGTTGCAGTGTTGCTCTCGCCCTTTAACAAGAACAACAGCATTATTGCAACGCAAACGCGTAGAGATGAATGAAACAAAACCATCAGAAATAGATCACTTTAGTTTTATGGCATTGATAGCACAGTCGCGAAAATGCATTCCGGTCTGGGCTTAGGTTAGACAAAAATTATTTTAACGGTTCAAATCCGTTTGAGGTTCAAGATTTTTAATGAGCTTGGGTTCAGGTTCAGGTCTAGGTTCACGTCTATTAATTATAAAGGTGACGGTTCGGTTCGGGTTCAATGAAAGGAAGCGGTTAATACGGGTTTTCGGCTTACGTTCCGGTTCAGTTTGACGCTCTGATTTTGAATCGTATTTATACGTCATGATAGCTTCTTAGTTTATCTTTGCAAACTCCATTTTATTGCAGAAAAGCGGCAATTCGCCTTTTTTTAGTTTCAGGGTTCCCACACAATTTTGAATTTTGTTTTCCAGACTTTTTCAAGACTTAATCTTCGACGAATACAACAAAAGTGCAGGTTGCAGCTACCATATTCAATTACCGGTACCTTAACAACGCTTTCACCAAATTAACAACTTCCAATGGTTTTAACAAATTAACAAAAAGCATAGAACTCATAATCGGTTTGCAAAGAATAAGATGCATACTTTTAGTATAAGCCTACTAAATACGTTGATGAACACATAGTTTAAACCTAATGATTTTTGATACAGTTATATGCAGAAAATACATGGAATTTATATAAATGCAAAAATAAGGCTGCATCATCGTACAATGTTTTCCAAGCAACTTTACTTTAAAAAATAGTTGCGACTCTTACGAAGTTGCGCAAAACTTATTCAGAATGTGAGGAGTATCCGACCACCTTAATCCAGCTCAGATTGTAAATATTTTCAACGTTTCTTAAAAACTTTTTAAATATTAACCTACCCTTATTACTTTTGTAGTCTTGCCAGAAAAAATCACCCACTAGCATTTTTTTCATTAAACGAATCATCTGTCATCACTACTTGACACAACTATTCATCAGTAATGGGCACGATAAATCTTTTTGTAGCCTACTCAAGCGATAATAATAATCGATAATTTCAAAAATGCTCTGTGCGATACCGATAATCGATAAATCTCAATTTCGTAAATCGATAAATTATCGCCGATAAATTTTTCCGATAAATGTTGCGGTAAATTTTCAATGTGTTGGACGCAGTTTTTTTCTTGTAAGTCAAATCATGAAAGTGTTTTTCCAGATTTTTCAAGAAAAGAGAGCAGTTTACGGACTCTACCGTGGGATTAAACACAACAAAGAGAGATTTTTAAAATTGCAACAAGACTTTATCGACACCGCGAATTTTGCCATAGCGCCAACTTCCTAACTTTGAACACTGTGTGCATAAAGAATCGTTTATCGCGATAATTTATCGGTGATAACAAAATATATAGCAAAAGCGATATCGGTAATCGATAAATCCAAACGATTTCGAGCGATAACGATAATCGGTGAAAAATTATCGCCGATAACCATCGCCGATAAATTATCGCAATAAATGCCTATCTCTGCGTGTCACAATAATATGCTGAACCCTTCAGCTTCGACGCAATGTGTCTTCTTCCGGTACTACAAAAAATTGTGTTAAAAACAGGTTAAAAGCAGCCAATCTTAGTCGATGCGGAATTTACAACATCAAACATAAGAGACAGAGAAATATTTTGGCACATTTTCTACCAAAAATGGTCTTCCTAAATAACAAACATAGAAAAACTTTAAAACCTATGGCTTCTTTGTAAAGAAAGAGGTAAGTGCCTTATCCAACGGCATAAGATCGATGATAGCAAGTTTGCACAACAACCAAAAGTTACAAATCCAAAGTCACAAAGCCATTGCGAGTTTTGCCATACGCTGCCTCTTCCATGAAGCACCATGCACGTATACAGTCTCAAGCAGGCGATAACTGTAGTTTTGAAACTCTACACCAGAGATGGAACGGGTCAGGATGTTACGGCCAAATGCTTTGCCATGACGTCAGCGACTGATCATGCAGCAGGAGACAGCCATGTGACCATTTTAGAAAGCGTCTTTCACGCTCGTTATGTTTACCTATTTTTCTTTTTCTGATTTTACCGCGCGGTTTTCTTTCGATCGGCATTTTATGGATGAACGAGCCACGAGCGGCTGCATGATTTTGTCATTTTTATGGAAGTGTGGAAGACGTACCGCTGAATAGTAAGTCCCGTGTTCCTTTTGCCGTGTATGGCAAATGTTTGTGGAAACTTTAGCCCTATTAATATTCGAATTGTTTTTTTTTATAGACCGCAACCTGCAACCGAATTTTAATCTCTTTACCGTCTTTGCCGCTGTGTAGCTTTGTACTGTTTAAGCAAAATAACGTTTTGGTCACCGATTTTGGCACGATTGATCGTTAAGTTTGTCACAATATACTTTGAACATATCGTTATGTATATTTCGGTTGGTGTTAAGGTGTATTTTAGTTGCAAGAAAGGAGAATTTGACCGGCTGGTCGAAGAATCTCGACCCGACCAGTGACCCGACCGGTTTCCATCTCTGCTCTACACTATTGAAACACATTAGTGAAGAGCCAGGCAAACATCATTGCGTTGTATAGCCCAATTGGTTTCGAATGAAGGCAAGCCAAAACGGCAAAACAACGTAACGACCATAATTCAAAATCATATAAAGAAACTGTTGTTGAAAAAACAAGCCAAGCACTATGCAATGTTATCTTTCCATTAATTACCCCATATATTGGCGACAGGAGCGTATCTAGGGGGGGGCGGGGTATTGCACCACTGCCATGCCCCCCCTTTTGACTCTGCTTATAGTAAAAAAGAACAAAAGTAATGGCGCCAAGTGACTAAAATATGCCAGACTCTTTAGATGGTTTATGTAGCTTATACCCAGGGGCGGATCCAGGGGGGTAGAATGAGGGGTATGCATCCTCCCACCAGCCATTTTCAAAATTTTTTTTTGATGCATAGGCCTAGAAATTTTTCCATAATTTTGAACCTCTTTGGTAGCAATAAATTTTAGGCCTACGCCTTAAGCACCCATAACCGATAATGTGCGAACGAAATGCATCATATTTGGTGAAGCACTCAAAACTAGGGTAAAAAATTTAAACAAAGTTTGCTTGAAAATTATTCAAAAAACACGAAAATAGCCATTATAGCATGCAAATTTTCAAAAAATTTCCGCAGGAGCATGACCCCGGACTTCCCTAGAGCTTTGCCTGTTTCTCAATCAGCTTCATATCTGTTCTTCCAAAATAGTTAGTTAGTTAGAGTCTTTTATTTCCGTACCGTCAACACAAGAATAATATGCATAAATAACATACAGTATAATTGGACAGCATGAGAAAAGGGAAGAAGCAACGAAACGATTAACGTTTAACATGCAAGGGGAGAATGGAAGATCAAGAAAAGTAACATGAGAAGCATGGTTGCAGCACCCGAATAAAATACGCTTGAAATAAATGTGGAAATTATGTTCCCCCCCCTTTAAAATTTCTCGCTGCGCCACTGCTTGGCGATGCAAACGAACATTTCCTTCACGCTCCTCAAATATTCAAAAAGAAAAGTGAGTATTGCAACCAATGTTAATATTGCAAAACCTGAGTGGCAAAAAAAAAAACTACAAAACCAGCATCCTACAAACAATGGCTGGCTGCTATTATTCAAAAGGTTTTCGGACATTTACAAATGGGCACCTGGACAAATGGGTCAGGGCTAGGGTTAGGTCAAGGAAATAATTGTCCGGGATCCATTTGTCCTCGAATCATTTAGAATGTCGGCTCTCAAATGACGTATCGAAATCAATCACTGAAGGGAAAAACGTACAAACGATCATTATCAAAATGCGGAATCAAGTCTGGAAAGATATTTTCATTTTCCATACCAACATGTCAAAAACTTTTTTTTTCAAACTTTTTCAGCCTGGAAAACGTAATATTATTTTTTCATACTTTCACGACTTGTAGCGTGGGAACCCTGTAGTTCCATTGCATTGCGCAATTCGATTAACTTTTGACGTAACTTTCGCTTGCAGTAATTCCAGCCTGGCAATGTATTGCATATAGCGTCAATGCCACAAGCACAAGCGGTATTACTTATTGCGTGGCTTGTCGCAAATCGCGAGAGATTTAATGAACGCTAGGAACATTTCCACTTGCATTATGTTGCGGAGGCCCACTCAGTAAACACAGCTTGGCGCTAGTTTAGTACGTCATCTACTGAACCTTTTTCCGTTTTGCAAACACGTGACACCCACTCCCTCATTGTAGCGAGATCAAGTGGAAAAAAAAATGATAGGTTCGGTAGATCACATTCTAAACTGGCAAGCACAGCTTGATGTCATCATTAGCTTCCTTCGGTATTTAATTATGTGTCACATGTTTGGCGCACTTCATTCAGAAGATATTTATGTGTCACGTATAGGCCTACATATTGGGCCGGGGCAATTTTGCCAAGCCTCCTTCTACTACACGGTTATCAGCAGGGGCGAATCCAGAAAATTTTGGTGGGGGGGGGGGGCGGGATGAAATTTGGAATTAGGTTGAATGTTAACAAAGTACAAAGAAGTTAGATAAAAAAAAAGCGTAGCCTAAATAGGTTAAGGGCTTTGAAAAATGTTTTTATGTCTGAGGCATAGGCCTATTCAGAAAATTTTTCAGGTAAGGGCATCCAAATTCAACATATTTTTAAGCGCAGTTTTTCGGCAGAATTGTTTTGAAGCATGTTGAGAATAAAAAAGGCTCTAAGGGGTTCCAGGGGCATGCTCCCCGGGTAATTTTTGAAAATTTACATACTGTAGTGGCTATTTTAGTACTTTTTGAACAAATTTTGTTTAATTTTTTCCCCAAATTCTAAGTGTTGCGCCAAATATGGTACATTTTGTTCATACATTTTCCATTATGCGTGCTTAGGGCGTAAGGCTGTTTGTTATTGAAAAGGTTCGAAATTATGGAAAGTTATATTCATCAAAAACATGTTTGAAAATGGCTGGTGGGGGGAGTGCATCCCCCACCGGATATCAGTAGGCCTACTTTTTTCGGGTTTTTGAAGTTACCGCATTTATAACAGGCAACATGTAATAATAATATACTTTATTCTGTGCAGAAAAGGAGTTTGGTACATTGAGTACTGCATGAATCAACCTGGTAGGATGCTTTTAGTACGTTAGAGCCAAAAAATGTAGTAAGTTTGAGTTAAATCTGAAAACATGACAGAGAATGGAAAAAAATGTAAAATTATGACAATGTTGGTTTTCAAGTGATGTCATCATCGATTTATGACGTCACCGACCTTATATTTTCTTGGAAAGATAAGGTAAGATTAAGATAGTTTAAAAATGAAGTTTCAATTTTACATTAGTCGCAAACGAATGAGTTATACACTATTACCCAAGTCTTAGGGGTAGCAGTTGTTACCCCTCAATTTTTATGCTTTCTACGGGTCTAGGGTTGCCACAGAAATCGCAAAATTTAATTCCAGGACTTTTTCAAGTCATTTTGAAGGGAAGTCCCTTCTTACGCCTCTTGCAAGTCACTGGCAGTGTTCCCTCCAGAATTTTGACTAGTGCGAATTTGCCCAAACGATAAATTCATTGTAATTTTTGCCCCAAGATTTCACTACTTAGAGGACCCCTTTTACAAATTTTTTGCATTAAATTTGCTTTTCCAAGATACAAGCCACAGTCTTGCATTAAAATATTTGAGTTTTTGTTTAAGTTTTTCAGATTTGCATTTTATAATGTTAATTTCTGGTTCAAAATCAGTAAAATTTGCCCAAAAATTTCGCATTTTTCTCAAATTTCTCACTCCAGAGGGAACACTGGTCACTGAGTAAGTGGTTTCACTATTCTGTCCCGGCAAAGCACGGGTAAAACTTTCTAAATACAGTCCAGAACTTAAAACAAAAGTCAAGGACTTTCCAGGTCTTAAAACAAAATTCAAGGACTTTCCAGAACAGCATAAAAAAATCCAGGACTTTTCCAGGATGTGGCAACCCTGCGGGTCTATTCGCTAAAGCATTTTTTACAGCGAAAGAACTAGCTACTGATTAGTCTTGAGCTTCCCAAGCACATCAAAAAATAAAGAGGAGATGCACAGATAGCTTGAGAAAACTACGCAAAAATTGCATTTAAAGTGACGTTATCACCGTTACTGTGACGTCATCACCCTCAGTATCCATTTTGGAACATTCATGTATTGCTGTAAATGCCAAGTTTGACGCCTCTATCTGCTCTTAAACATACTTTTCTACAAAGCCATGCTAAAAATTTGGAACCCAAGTTAAAAACCCGAGTTTGCCAGCCGCCAGTCCTTCTATTCAAGGCATCTATGCCCACACCACACTAAAAAACATTTGAGAATCTAGTTCGTCACATCATAACCTCTTCCTCAACTGCTTCTTATGCGAAGAACTGAAGAAGCTCAGTAAAAAAACATATATATTTACAATACAACACCCCATGTTCACGATGTTCGTCCGCTGATAAAATGATAGACCTACACAGCAGCATCATCGGAAATGCTGTACCAACGCCAAAACAAGACAGACAGCAACTAGGTTTAGTTTGAAAGGAGATTTTTCTAACAGTTTAAAAATCGAATTGCAGTGTTTCAACAAGCACAAATCGCGATTATGAACAAGTAGGCCAACACTGTCGGTTGATCACAAACAAATTTTACTTGAGCAAGCCAAGCTTAAGTCAAAAGCTTTTTGCATATGTGTGTGTGTTTCATTTTTCTCAACTCTTTCGCTTGTTTTTTTGAATTGTGTTTATTTTTATCCACTAAATTACTTCACATGAATGAGTTGGGAGCAGCTTGACTCGATGACCTCATGGTCTTTCGCTATTTCCACTCCAAAATCGCGCTCTCTTTTTGTGTATGTTCTAGTAGGTTTAAGCGTGATTTTACCGTAGAGCTTACGCAGTCTTGGAAAAAATAAAAGCATTCTTCTTCTATTCAACAATTTGTGAAATCGAAAATGCCCGGGGTGCCATAAGGTGGGGTTTTGGAAAAAAAATTAGGGCCAAAATTTTTCGACTGTGACGTCATTTTGAGGTTGCACGCGTCAACTGAAATTTCGGGGGGTCGAATTTTCGTGAATATGTCGTAACTGCGAAACCACTAGCCGTAGCTCAACAAAATTGGAGTCAAAATGATCAGAAGATAAGATTTCCCATATGCATTTAAGAGGTTACAACTCTCTATTAGCTATAGAAAACAATTTATTTTAAAAAATACCTTTTTTCTCATTTTTTGGCATATTGTTAAGCAACTTTTAAATTTTTTGAATATTCTGTAACGTTATGCTTGAGTATAAGTGTAGAAAAATTTAATGTGACGTAATAAAGTCAATCGTCAAAATTAGAACAAATTCTGCACGTTTCCCGCAGTTTTTTGGGTTAAAATCAATCAATCAATTCAAGTTTTATTGCCGTACACTAAAAATACACTTAAACACTAAAATGAACAAATATTGGTACGGAAAACGGAACATGCAGCAAAACGTTTTTTTTAAAGAATTTAGCAGTGAATTTAGAAGAGAAATAATGGCGTTAAGATCGGACGTTGAGAGGTCTCTGCAGGTATTTAAAGAGTTAAAAGGTAATGCTTTGCCAACAAATTCGGAGGTGATACAGCATTATTTCTACTTCAGAAAAAAATGTCAGATTCAAACCTCAGATTCTTAACTAAAATACCAAGCTTTGCTGATCTCAAGGATGGTCTAACTAATGACGTCACTAAAATTTGGAATAAAGCTAACCTCCCAATTTTTCGTAAACAAAGAATCGAGGCTAAGGTTAAATGTTTGATTACTCAATTTGAAACAGCGAGAAAGAGAGCTAAAAGGCGAATATTAAATGAAGCAAGTGAAGAGTGGCTTCAAAATTTGTTGGATATTAGTAAGTGCAAGTGTCTCATTGATAGACTTCCAAAAATACGCCACAAAAAATTACTCTTGCTTATGTCATTTTGAAGAATCGCAGAAAAAGAAGTAGCGTTTATAGTAGACCAAAGAAGTTCCCCAAAAATGACAATTGGTCAAGTAGATTTGGGGCATAGTTTATATCAGAAGTGACGAACATGCGGCCCGCGAACATTTTGGCAAGACCAGTACTCTTGAACTAATTTTCCCGTCTCATCTTTGCGATATTAAAAGCTGAGCCGCCGACAAAACCACGCGCATGTCACACAGGATTCATACAAACGTATAGTACAAGCGGTACAAGCCTTTCATCTGGATCTGTGTCAGGATTCGGCAGTTTATCCATCGTTATGTAATAATAATAATCATAACTCGTGATTCGTTGCAGCTTCAGTATAGTGCAGTATACGAGTTAGAGATGTGCTTAATCGTTACTATATATCCGTTACTTGTATTCGTTTAGGTAATCGCGAACCAAAGACCTTTTTTTTATTTTAGTCTTCACCCGATGTTTGAGGGAAATCGGACGTAGGAAGGCGTGAAGACCTTTTTTTTCTTTTTGGTATTCACCCGACGTTTGGTAGAGATGTACTTAACCGTAACGGTTAACCGTACTTTTGAGCAACGGTTAAGCACATATCTACCAAACATCGTGTGAAGACCAAAAAAGAAAAAAAAAAGGTCTTCACACCTTTCGATGTCCAATTTTCCCCCAAACATCGGATGAAGACCAAAATGAAAAAAAAAAGGTCTTTGATTCGTGATTTCCTAATCGAATACAAGTAACGGATAAAAAGTATGGAATATCTTCTCTAAAGTAGAGATGTACTTAACGGTTACTTTTGAGTAACGGTTCCACGTGATTACTTTACAAAAGACATCGGAAGGCGTGAAGACTTTTTTGGTCTTCACCCGATGTTTGGGGGAAAATTGGAGGTCGGGGCCCCGGAAGATGATTTCGGGGGAAGCCACGCATTGCCTAGTTTCGGCCGTGGATGGCAAACGAATACAATTTGGAATCGGTTTTTTGACAAAACGAGTTTGTTACTATCCGTTACTTTTTAACGAATGATTACTATTCGCCCATCTCTAATACGAGTAACTATTTAAGTGAGAGCTTAGCTTGCCTAACAGCAGTAGGGATTATGTAAGTTTGCAGAAATGAATTGGTGAGTTTGCAGTACCATATATGCAAATTTTACAGCTTTTTTAAGGTATTTTGTTAGTCTGTTTTTCAATCAATATTTAATTAGCCGTTTATTTCGAAGTCTTCAGCAAAGAAACGAAAGATCGTAAATGAAAAAAGGGAAAAAATTGTTACAGATCAAAGGCTAACGGACGAAAATCTCAGTTTGCAGTTGAGATTTGCCACATCGTCGGTTCGTCCTCATAATATTAAGCGCTACATACTGAAAAAGTTCCAATATCACACTTGAATGAAAAATTTTATTATATGTTTTTTTTTTGTTTTTATTATTTCAAGTATTAAGTTCATTAACTTCAGCTTGCGTGGTTTCCATGGATTTTTATGGTATTACTTTGGACTGTTTGGTACTGCTGAATGCTGATGAACAACTTTTTCATTTTTAACAGGTTTCATAATAGGTCTATGATTAAAAGTCATGCGGCCCGCTTGCTCATTGGTGACAAAGTGGCCCGTGATAGCAAATAGCTTCTTCACCCCTGGTTTATATCAACAAGAACGATCAACTCACATTGGAAAAGATGAACCAGTTGTGCGAAATACCGTTCACCAACTTGCGTCAAGCACTTGCAGTAGGCCATCATCGGTTTCTGATAATACAGCTAATACTTCACTTCTGACTTGGACGAGATTGCGAAAGAGAAGCATTGCATTAAATCCAATACCAAATGAAGAATCAGATTCTGAAAATTACTTGAAGGAGTGCAAAGATGATATTGATTACAGTCCAAAGAAGAGTAATAGAGGAAGAGATTATAAGAAAGGAAAGAGTTTTTTTGTCAACGAAGAGAGCTGCGTTCTTGCAGATCGCAGAATGACAACCTTACGTCAACAATCCGATCAGTTGCTTTCCGTAATCGGCGCGGACAATATTGCTGCATTCTGTTCTATTTATCGTCATCGCGAGAAATGTGTATGAAAACTCTATGGTACAGTGAAGCTGCTTCGACATCCTCAACTTTATTTCAGCTTTGTTATGATGAAAGAATTATTGACGGAATTGACAGGTACGTTTTTGTGGGGCAATTTGTTGATTCCAATGACGCAATGATGGACCAAGTCATTGGTATAAAATCTTTCCAAAAAGGCGAATCAGTTACTGGCGAAAACCTTTTCAACGCTATTTCTGAAGTTTCTGGAGGGCATCTTCATAATTTTTATAGTGTCATGGCAGATACTACCGCACGTAACGCAGGAAAATTGTCCGGCGTAAACAAACGTCTGCAAGATCAAGTGAAAGTTATTGCTGGACATGGAATCCATGAGCTTGAGTGTTTATTTCATGTTAATGAAATTTAGCTCACTCATGTGATATCGGCTATAGAAGGTAAGAAGAAGGGTCCTGAAACCATGCAGAATGGCGCTATTTTGAACATGATGAAAAATGAAGACAAGCCTTGAGTTGAAACATTGATTCCCGCTGAGCAGCTTCAAGTGCCTGTCTCACGAATGGCAACTTTGCACTTAAAAGCAAAGCTGGAATGGTTTTCCAAGAAGAAAAGTGAAGGTATTACAGACCGTAGTTTCCGCAATGATCAGATGTGCATGCTCGTCGTAGCTTGTTATATTGTAGCAGAGGTGCAAGACAATTTGAAAAGCCTTTTGTTTTATGAGCAGGAGCGCATTTGTCACTAAAGGTGAGTGACAACCGCTAATGGATATCTCAGAATACTTATATTCAATTCCGAAAATCTATCCGACATCAAAAAGTGAAGCTGGTCAAAATAATATCATTCATTAGATTGGTTCATGTACCATCGTTTGTCATGATTCACCTAAATCCGAAGGCTGTTTAAGGACCCACGCTTACACTTTTCCACAGAGATCTTATTCTTACCGCAATTTGGACGACGACATTGCCGATGTAGCGTGGAAATACTATGTGCCTCACGCTTCCCAGTGGCTTTCTCCCACAAACGTTGCTTTGAGCGTTTATGCGGAAGTGTCACTTTACAGCATACAAGCTGTTACTGCATTATAATGTTTTCCGGACTCTGTTGTTATGGCCTCTGTTTTGATCAACTCCAAATGGCGCTCGAAGCATTTTTTTACCAAACAAAGTAAAGAAGCTCCATGCATATCAGCTTTACATCTTAACGTTGCATTTGGCGATCAATTGAAAATCACAATAGATCTTGTGAAAGAAGAATTGGATTTCTGAAGAAGATAATAAACAAAAGGATTTCTGAGGCTCCGGAAAATATGAATCGCACAGATTTTCGCCTGCGTTCGTACTCTTGCATTATGGAATTGGGCCTCCAATGAATTCAATGCAACGTTGTTGGCTATTCTATACCAGTAACAGTCGTTTAAGTTCTGTTTTATACCCTAAAATTAATTCATTTTTTCTGTTGATATACAGTTTCGTTGAAGTCTAGCAAATATAAAACAAAAGTGCGTTAAAAAATTTTGACCAAAACAGGTTTTTTTGAAATAACTTGTTTTCTATAGCTAATAGAGAGTTAAAACCTCTTAAGTCCTCATAGGAAATCGTACCTTCTGATCATTTTGACTCCAATTTTGTTGAGCTACGGCAAATGGTTTCAAAGTTACAACATATTCACAAAAATTCGACCCCCAAAAATTTCAATTGATGCGTGCAACCTCACAATGACGTCACAATCGAAAAAATTTTGGCCCTATTTTTTTTTCAAAACCCCACCTTATGGCACACCGGGCATTTTTGATTTTAAAAGTTGTTAAAAAATGAAACACCCTAAACTCTCCCAAACATGCACTTATTAAGAAATGTAAAAATACAAAAAAATGATTGGCCTAATAGCATCAAACGAAGTAACGAAAGATCAATGAAGCAGCTATCGGTACTAATAATTAGGCAGTAAAGAAGACAAAAAATGGCGATGGAACTATTGCAGACGTTACGTTACAATCGGAATATCTAAGGTAAAAATTGAACTAAAACTTTTAAAAATTCATGCATTTATCGATAATAAACCGATGTGGGCGAAGTACAAATTCCTTTACTGAAAACTTTGTGAAAACTGCTTTACATTCTTCCCTACCATGGCAATGCAGAATTGCAGATGATAGGCTAGATCAGTGTCTCTTAACCCGTGCCAAGCGGCCGAACGCCAACACCTTCGTGGCTGTCTCAACCGAACCACAGAAACGGACAGCGTGACGTCCAATTTCCCTCCCAAATTCACGGTAAGACCAAAAAAAAGGTCATCACGTCTTCCGACGTCCAATTTTCCCCCCAAATCAAGTGGTCACCGGCCCCTGAGTACGCCTCTGAAAGTGTTAGGATACTGAAGGACTTCCACCGAATCCCAGAGACAGCACCGTCAAACACTAGAGGTTCGGTCGAACCCAGGTTAAGAAACACTGGGCTAGATTAACCTCCGATTACAAATATCAGCCTCATTAAGCAACTTGTTAACAAGTATTAGTGCAAAATTGATAGGCCTACCGGTAATTTAACCGCTTAACGTACTTGCGTTTAGCTTCATAGCATTCCTATCAAAAAACGATAAAAGCGCAAAAACAAACTCGCTTAGAAGCTACCTGCCATCTGCGGGAACCCCCCAGTGCCTTTTTCATAAACTTGCCGGCTTGTTTTGGACAATGCTCCTTCGTTGCTGAGTATCAAGCAGGAAAGCTGGCAATAACAATTCTGAAGACATTGGTTTTACCTGAGTGGCAATCAAACAAGAGGCCGCAACTCCAGAAACCGACGCTCTATCCTCTGGGCCATGAGAGCTGTACGGTCACACCACTCGCCAACTGCTTCTGTGAATGGAAACAATCGATCGGCAAGTTCTCATCAAGCCATCTTTACAAAAGCTATGAGCGGCCGAGCATTGAGCAGGCAGAAAAATTCGCAATGGAACTTACAAATCAAAATTCTTCGCAATAAAAGGTATTTCAGTCGCCTTATGAACATCCAATGATGAATGGCAATATACGAAAATTTGTACAGACCAATAACGTCTACAAGTAGCACAAGTTTATTATATAAAGGGAAGCTGACAATTCACTTTATTCCCCGCCGTTTCATCATTCTGTCCGACTTTGAGGCAGCGCGAGCCTCTCTCACTTGAGCCCGTCTTCCTTCCCTGTAAAAATATAATTTTAGCAGTGGTAAGCAACTGTAATTAATTATTATCATCGCAAAAGGCACTTGATTTTTACTACAAGCGAGTGAATGAGCGACGTAACAAAAGCAAAGCGTCGTTGGAAAAACTCCCCCGGATTTCGGAAAACGGTACAAATGGGAGTTATGCTTTTGCACCATGGCCTAAGAACCAGCTCAGCATGCACTCATGGCGTTGACAATGGCACTAGAAGGGAGACGAAACGTCCGGCCAATTGTTTTTTGCTGTAATATTTTTAATTAAAAAATTACCAGCTGCCTGACTAGCACTTATAATTAAAATCCACTGGATTTGTTTGAAATAAAACATTACACGACCATTTTGAAGGGGTTGGGTAAGCGCTGAATGAGGTGGTCAATCAAAGCTCTTTCCCACAATCCCTTAGGACCACTACAATGAAAAGTTTGTAAAAAATATAAAAATGTACCATTATCAAAGCAAAAATACAATACAAAAAAAAAAAAAAAAAAATAGTGTGGTACTGCAAAATGATAAAGCACTAGAAAATTACATAGTTTTTAACCTTGAAGTGACTTTCGGCAGTTTTAAGAGTTTTGCCCTTTCTTTCAAATCAGGTTTTTTAGTTGTGTCTTCATATTTTTTTAGTGGTCCTTTATGTGGTTTCCATGACAGCGGTTTCTTCAGACTCTCCTGAATAACAAAGAGTATACTGGTTGCATCAACAAAATAAGTCTCCACGTTTCAAGTTTAAGGCCTATCGTTTCTTCTGGCCAACATCTCAAACAGTATCATAATGCCGCCCCTGGAGCGGCCTTACAGAATTTCACCTCGCTCGAGATTTTTCCGACTTCTGCGATACAGTAACCGTCCAAAGAATTAAACCATAAGCTCTTGCTCACAAGTTGCAATTTAGCAAAGTCGTTATTAAATTCAAGACTTACTTGGAGATTAAACGACCCTTTCTTTTCAGATTGCGGAGTGTTAATGACAGAAGTATTCTGCCGGAATGGAGTAGCGGATTTTCGCTGCGGCAAGAAGGATTTCTTTGCCTGAGCCGGAGTTCGAGAATTCGTTTGTCGCTTGTTTGGTGATTTAGCGACTGAAAATAATCGAGCAAAAAAATATGAAACTGAGCGACAAGTAAAATCGAAACTAAGCTTACAATAATAGCCAGCACCAACAGATAAAAGCAAAACCTATTAAAAAGCATTTCAAGTGTTTAACACTCAGTGATGTGTGCGATAAATCTTTCTGAACTAAACACTAACGATAATCGATAAATCTCAACTTCTTAAAGCGATATCGGTAATCGATAATTATCGCCGATAAACGTTGCGGTAAATTTTCAATGTGTTTGACGAAGTTTTTTTTTGTAAGTGAAACTGCAAGAAAGGTTTTTTATAGATTCTTTTGTTGTCATCAGTATTCATTAGTTTTTTTTACCTCGAGTAGTTTACCTCTACGTGAGCACCATTAGTGTTGAACAAAGCATATCAAGTTTCTTACCGAATTTAGTTCACTTTTATATGGGCACCATTCATTGCACGAAGCACACCAAGACAGAAGGCCTACTCAATATTCTGCCATGTTTAATAAAGCATAGCCTCACGAATGGTGTCCATTGTATTAAAAATCCTTTGCTTGAAGTTACGTTTTGCAACTTTTTCGATGCACCATATCTTTCACGTAACTCTTTTTATTTTTATATTGAGGGATAACCATTTTATGAGGGTTCATCATTAAACATATAAAAAGCTTGTCTTAAACAAAAAATTTTAGCTCAAATAAAAATTTTAATAAACACTGACTAAAATAAAACAAATCTACGTAAAATATTTGATCAACAGCTTTTGCAATACCACAAAAAAATCGAAGAAAAAATCTTTACTATACTCGCGACATTACAACGAGTGGCGGGGACTACCTCCGCGGCTTAGCGCCTGGGCAACACAGCTCCGAGGAAACGTCGCATTGGTGGCGACAGTGTACGATTTGACCGGCCAGGGAATCGATCCCTAGACCTCCTGCACCGATAGCGATGTCTTTAACTACCCATGCTAACCGTCCGGTGCTTTTGCAAAAACTTTTTTAAATTGCAACAAGACTTTACCGACGCAGTGTATTTTTTCCATAGCCCCAACTCACTAACTTTGAACAACGTGTGCATAAACAATCGCGATAATTTATCGACGATAACAAAATATATAACAAAATCGATATCGGTAATTGCTAAATCAAAACTATTTTGAGCGATAACGATAGTTCGTAATAAATTATCGCCGATAAACCGTCTCCGCAAAAAGTGCAAATACCAACTCGTCTTATGAATGCTACTAATAAAAAATTGATCTTTTCAATATCACACATGACCTACAGAAAAGTTTAGCGGAACAAAGCAGAAAAAGTGTACGAATGAATCTAGGATATAACACGTGAAGGTAAATAGGAGCAACATTGGGCAAGTGGCTGGTAACTTCTAACGAACTCGTTACAGCGTCACCGTGGCTAGCTCGCTGTAGAGGTTAACAGTGCAACTAATTAAAAACAAACTTACACGACACAGCAACTTTTTTCGGGGTAAGCAATTTGGATCGTTTAGCAGCAAAGTTTGTGTTTATGTCTGAAATTTTCGTTACCGCTGGCTTAAAAATCGCTTTCTTGGCCGTTGATTTTCTGAAAAAAGATGATTAAGTAAACGTAGAATCACCTTATTACTCTGTTAAATGTAGAACCTACTTGCTTGACGGAACTGGTTTTGGTGACATGAAAGTGGGCTTTGGTCTCGTAACTGGTTTCACAATTGATGGAGTCTGTGGAAGAAAAAAACATCGAACGTTGAAACTCAACCAATAAAACAAAAACCTCAGTTGATGATGAGCCAGTAAGAGCTCTAGTGCACGCTATAAAAATTGCATCTACCAAATAAAGCCTAGTCAGTTTATTTCACACTCTATTTCACTTACACTCTAAACGCGATCATTATTCAGAACTGACATCTTCGCACTTCATTCTATGAAGTGCAGCACAAAAAAATTGAAACAAAAGCTTCACAGATTACTGTGTGGGGATTCGACATCAGAACTGATATTACCAGTAGAAAAAGAGAGGTTAACGATTCTAGATTTAGCAATGAACTTCACCTTAGGCTTGGCCAATCTGTTAAGCCGCTCTTGTTTTTTGTTCGATCCAAACAACTTTTCAATTCTTTCTTCTTTTCGTTTTTGATAATCATCAATCGATTCCATCTTTTGGAAATGCCTGCGATACATGAAATTGAATTTGTGAGACAGTCAAGTGCAGTCAGTTAAGTACGGGCAATGCTTTGACTAGGAAACAAGCAAGTTTATGAATAGATTTGCAGTGACACTAAAATACATATCTAACAAAATTAGAGAAAACAAAAAGAATGTCAGAAAGCGAATGTCTCTGAACGCCTCATGACTTGAACGAGACATATGATCTGAACCTAGTCAACGAACAGTTCGTCATCACATTCTAGTACAGGGGTTCACAACCGGGAGCCAATGGCCTCCCAAGGGGACCATAAGCGCAGAATTTATTTATCGTAACTAACTACTTAAGACTGTAGCTACTATGAATGAAATACCGACAAAAAATTCTTGCAGAGAGTCTCTAGAAGGAGCTTCACAAACCGCAAAAGGTCGAGAACCACTGTTCTAGTACATCATTACAAAAATGCTATCTTATTAAGTCTTACTTTTCATGAACCTTTTCAAATATCTTTGATGAAGGAGTCACAGTTGTTTTCGTTACAGTGACGCCTTTCGCCGCAAAACTGGGAAAGTTTTTGCTATCAAAACCTCGCAGTTCCGATTTGTGCCCCACTGTAAATCGCATAAAAATGAAAAGCTAACTTTTTCTGGACTGTGTAAGAAGCTCGCAAAAAACTTATGTAAGTAAGAAAATACTGTTGGTTGGTGGTAAAGAACTTGAAGATTGCCAGCAGCTATGAAACCTCTGCTTCTGGCAATTTCTAGAAAAATACTAATCGTAAGAATTGGCAGTCATGCATTTTGGATGTTTCTAGCCGCGGACCACATAGAACGTGCTCCTTTTCGCCGAGGAGAAACCTTGTCTGAGTAAATATTAGCAGATCCAATGAATGAGTGCAGAAAATTGCTTTTGGTGAACGGAAATCGTAATAATACAAGAGTGTTTTACCAGTAGTGACGACCAGCAAGTACCACTGCCTTAGGTGTAATGTGCCAAAAAAGCAACAATGACACTAGGAGTTTTATACAGAAAATGGCTTTCACTAAAACCATGGATTCATTTTCAGGATTAGGAAAAAACTAAACCAGTTATTTTACTTAAAACAAGCATTTAAGTGCGGGTACAAACCTTTTTTTTCAATGATATTCATCACTTCCTCTCTTATTTCTTCATTTTTTTTATTTTCTTCTTTACTCTTACGCGAATTTTTTCTGCCCCGTTTTAGTTGAGGTGACTTAAAACAAAAAGTTAGTCCTTTTAAAAAACTATTGAACAAGACAATCAGAGAAATCGCAATTCCGCAAAAGATGTGCAAAACGTAAACACTGATCTTCACCAACCAGTCGTAAAACGAACTAGTTACCACGAGAAATATCAGATAACACTAACCACGTCGTAACTCCAATATGGAATCACACGCCAACAAGATGTTTGTCAATACTACTGCAGCGTTTGTAGAAAACAAAACAATAAAACATTGCAGCCTTTGTATCGGTGTAATGTGCAGCTACCTCGGCTTCTTTGAAACTTGATTTTCTCTTAATTGCTTGCTTCGTCGTTTTATCTTTTGGTTTTCCCGATGAACCAAGTCGAGTCTGAACGCGTCTTTTCGGGACGCTGAATGTGTGTGTCTGGTAAAAAATACATCCACGACTTAACTTTGCAATTTCAGTGTGTTAAATAGGCCTGCTAGGTTTTATCATTATACAGAGACAACAGAATTCGGACAGAGTTACTGAAGTAAAGTCCCATTGCCAAGTCAGATTCGAAAATCATACAAAAAGGTATTCGGGATTTGCAAAACTTTTTCATAAGGTAGCTAAAAAATTGCCAGGCGTCTCGAAAAACATTTGTACATTGACATTTATGGTGCGATCACACTAACTGAGACGTTGAGACCTTTGAGACATTGTGCAGGTTTATCTTATTGTGACATCACATTCCCACAAAGTCTTTTCACAATAAGATAAACCTGCACATTGTCTCAAAAAGGTCTCAACGTCTCAGTTAGTGTGATCGAACCTTTAAGGCGCGATCACACTAACTGAGACGTTGAGACCTTTAAGACATCGTGCAGGTTTATCTTATTATGACATCACATCCAGCGGAGTCTCAATTAGTGTGATCGCTCCTTTATGGACATAACTAGACCACTCTGTTGAAATTCTGCAAAACCAAACCATTTTTTATCTTACATTTATATTCTTGTGGATATCATTGGTGGGAGTTTTCTTTTGTGTGCTTGATGAACCAGAAGTATCCTCCACTAAATAGATGCATTACGGTTAATTGGTGCATGGCTCGAAGCAACACTACCTTTTGGTAAACCGCAAACTCGAAGCAGCTCTTTGATATGTGTACAACTGTACATAAGTTTGTGGTTTCAATCTTTTTAAGAACACCAAACTCAATGTATTATGCATGCATTCCACAAACTAAAGCATTGTAATGTGAATCACACACTTTATTTCTGCTTTGACCAGAAAATTACGGATGGCAGCCATTTTTACGAATTTACCTTCAATCGAAAATAAAACGTGCTTTACGAGAATTAACTTCTGCTACTCTTTAAACTGCCTACCTTACAATTGTCTTTAAATTATGAATATCACATAAATGTTTTACGATTAACCACCTCCCATGATTTTCTACCCATACGTTACATGTGGCTAGATCAATACTCAAGTGTTAGGACTGACTTGGAAAGCTTTGGCGTGATAGAGAAACAATTTCAAGTATGCATTTGCAAACGCCACTGAGCGTGTAATTCTCCTGTTTTTTGAGACTGGGTATACCGCAAAGCGCTAGAATATATTTTAAAACATAAGGTCTAATTGTCACGCTCCATTTTGCACACTCCTTTTCAGTCGATCTTCTCAAAACTAAAAACGAAGGTTGTACTGCTGGCTTTAATATTAATATCGTCATAATCGGTGTACAAAAGAAATTGATTTCATAACTATTATATTTTGGAGTAAGAAAAAGCAAGAATGTAGTAGTGACAATCACAAAATTGCAAATGAATTCATGTGAAATATTAAATTTATAACGCACCAGTTCGATTCCTTGATGAGCTTCTGGTGCGAGTAGTACCGGTAACTGCTTCTGTTGAGAAACGAGTCTTTGATCTCTCACGAGTCTAAAAAAATGAAGAGTTAACAACATTCAAATAAAATTTCATCGAAAATTACTATTATTAAGTCACTTGTTTTGGGGTTGTCTTTTTCTCTAGCTTCACCGAATCCTTTGTATTTCGCCCTAAAATCAAAATCATTATAAATCAAAGTTACGACCACACAGTGTGTGCAAATGAACAGCAGTACCGTGCAAAACTTTCAAAAAACAATCGCTCACAATGCGAAACACCGCAAAAAAATATCGAGGGAGTATCATCGCATGTTACCAGAGTTACACACCATTTGCAAAGCTTTACAGTCTTACTTACATAATACTGAGAACACGTCAGTGTTTAATATTTAGTACACAAGGAGTAGAACTGATAAGTGTTTTTATTCAAGGGCGGTAATTTTCTTCAATATTCAACTTTTATTTTACAAGCTTTCTGAATAATTATGCCTTACCTAGTAGTAATATACTGCCAAAATCAGCTTTTTAAAAAAAGTTATATATATATCACCATTCCTTAACTTGACCAACACTTCCTCACTGCAACTCAACTAATTTTTATGTAGACAACCTTCACACACCAATTCAATATGTGACTATGATAATTCATCAATAAACTACATTTTACGATACATAAGTAAATGTTATCGATACTTGATCTTGTCCTAGAAGAGCTCCTAGATGATGCTTTTGCTTGTCTGGATTCCACTGATGTGTCAGCTTCCAAAACCTCCTACAATACTCTACATTAAATTTTTGAATCCACACATATTTAATCACTCAAAATCAATATAGATCTAGAAAAAGTCTTGGGATATTTAGATGAGGCATTGCAAATCTGAATACTCCCAAAACATTCAAATACCAAGCATGAGACAATTGTTGCAAACCAGAGTAGAAAACTTTAAATAATCATTTCACACCTACACCTTCACTTCAAAAAAAAAATTGTAGAGTATATATATGTTACAAAAATAGCTTACGCCACAATATGACGCTTTCAAAATTTATTAAGAAAAACAATACACACCGATTTGTCAATGCTTAATTCTTCCCAATTAGGTGGAGATATGGAGTCCAAAGTAAGTAATTCTGCAGGAACGTTACTTAAATCAGGCGACAGTGATTTCTATGAAATAAATACAAATTAACAGTGGTTCAGATAAATTACAAGTACAACTAGTCAACTACCCATAAACAGTCAGGGTCAATACCAAAATTATGATTCTTGCCATAGTTGTATGCAAAAAGCAAAGACACAGACAGAAGCAATCGCAAATATACAAGTAATGTCTCTTTCAAAATTTTTACATTTAATACATTAGCAAAATTAATGTTATTTATGCAGCAAACAGTAACTACTAATACTCATAAAAGAAATGCTGATAAAAAGAACTTTTTGTACATTACTTTAATTAGAACTTTATGAGTCGGAGTTGTTGACACCAGCAAAGCACTTTCATGCAGCTTTTTTGTCAATTCTTCAATCAATTTAGAATTCTGGAAATCCAAAATCAGCACAATAGGATTATATAACAATCGCAAAACACCTGTACTAATACGGTACTATTTTTTGCATCTTCACAAGCGTATTGCAATGCAAGGTTTGAAATCACATTTTTGCTGTGACCAGTAAAATACATACCGGCACTCTACACTAACACAAACTGTGCTGCTAATTTACGAAAACTCACGCCAGCTGGCAGTAAATAGAACAACTGCAGCAACTGGAGCTAACTTATAAAACTACCAAGCTTACCTGAATGGACTACTTTATTCTAAAACATCAAACATTGTTTGCAGTTATGAGTTTGCTACAAGTTCTAGTGCAATATATATATACTCTAGATACATTTTGAGAATCTGGAATATAGGCATAATACATGTTTTATTTGATTTATGCCGGTAGACTCTGAGACTACTTATCTAATGCATTGTGCAATTAGACAACATTACAAATGTACACGCAACACCATGCAGTCCAGTTCAAGTATAGCGGTAAGTCTACAGTAATTAGGTTACTAGCTATACATATACAGATATAAACTCACTAAAAAACATAACCAGATTATCCCACATCTTAACGGTAAATTTGACTTTCTATAGTTTTCATAGGTAAAGGCCATCTTAAAACATTAAACTAAAAAAATATACTAGGCTACTAAATGATAATTTAACAGGTTTATACAGTATATATATTAAAAATTCTGACATTGACCTACCCGCAAATTTGCCTTAATTCCATGTTGTTTGGCTAACTTTTGAAGCTGAGGTCTTTTCAGGTGGTCTAACTGTGAAGTTTCTGTCACTTCAGTATTTCCACCAGGACTTTTTAACATTTTTACATCTACCGTTAGAAATAGAAGTAATTCCTAAAGCACTAAGCTAGCATGCAAGCAAGCACTGTTGCATAACTGCAATAAACAAAAGTGGCATGATAGTCTATCTGAACTCGTATGGATCTGTGAATTACCGTAAGCTGTAAAGCCACTTTATCTTGCAATGAATGAATTCCTCTTAAAGCTGACTGGAATTCCCCAAAATGTCATGAAAATGCAGACATGCTCTCACCCCCAACCAATGAGTGTCTTGGTTGCATGATCACAATTTGGGGAATTCCTGCTCGTCACCGTAAAGTGAACCATCCATTGTAATGCAAGATGGTTTAAAAATAACTAGGGCGGTCAGTGTTCCCTCTAGGATTTTGACTAGTCTGAATTTGACCAAATGATAAATTTATTGAAATTTTTGCCCAAAGATTTCACTACTTTGAGGACCCCTTTTACAAATGTTTGGAATGAAATTTGCTTTTCCAAGATACAAGCTAGGGTCTTGCATTAAAATATTCGAGTTTTTTGTTTAAGTTTTTCAGTGTTGCATTTCATAACACTAATTTTTGGTTCAAAATCAGTAAAATTTGCCTAAAAATTTCGCATTTTTCTTAAACTTCTCACTCCAGAGGGAACACTGAGCCCGGTGATATCATGGTACAAGTGATTGTCGGGAAATACAGACATGATCAGTAGATTGCAGATCAAAATTTTACATGTTAAAATTAAGTGAGCATTTCCTTTCTTTTATTGAAAAACGCTGTTACGATTAACGTCCCGTCACTTATACGGCACAGTATATGTGACGAAGAAAACTTAAATGTGCAGTTGTGATTCAGCATGCTCATCAAAGCATATGACACAATGTTTTACTGTTTTCTAGCTAGTCATCTTGGGCCACTAAAATCTGTAAGAGAGCTTGGCACAACAATGGGTAAGAGCACTGAGCATGTTAAATATTTTACATGCTAGGTTTATTTGCAATTTTAATGAGATATCATTGCTTATCAAACGTGAAATAAAAGTTTTGGTGAACAAAAATCGCCTATCCGTGAAATAGAGCATAAAATTAGAGATTGCAGCGCATTTTCAGATTTTTTTTTGAATTTTTGTTGAATACAATTTATCTTGCTTCATTGCGTCTCCACAATTTTTGCTGTAAACAGTGCTTAAGTCTACATGTTTAGGGAGCTCAAAGCACTGAGCATAAGCATTACACTAGTCTACCAGCATGCTGTCATAGCCCAATTTAGACTATATCAGTACACTGTACAACCAGCAGAAAGCACGCTTCTTACAGTTTAACTTTGCCTTGATAATTTCATAGCAATACCCTTATTCTTAGTGAGTGGGGCTCTACAACATTTCCGGCCTATTTCAGTCTTCTCAATCGCAGATAGTCTTCAGCTACGCAGGCTAGTGCCAATTTCTCCAAAGGCTTGCACCTCTAATTCAAAACCTTACTAGTCTATGTTACTGAAATCGAAACACCGCCACTTCTCAAAAAGTGAAGAAGTATTCTGATTGGTCAAACTATGGTCAAACCTTCTATTTATTGAGGGCGCTAAGGTATTATGACGTGTTTGCACCATAGATTCCCAGTCGATGCTGGCACTTCTCATTTAGCTTCGCTGAGTAATTTTCTGCAAAGTTCAACGCACAGCGAGTGATGGAGCTATGCAGCAGTGAATTAAAATAGCGAATAACCCCTTGGCCAAACCATTCAAAGTTGGCGAGCTTCTGGTTTTTGCGCAACTTTTCTGTTGTCTGCTTCAGCAAATGTGAAAATATGCCGGAGATTGGCCACTAGATAAAGCACTGACAGACCTCAGACCGTTAACCTGAAAACGCGAGTTTGATCCCTATTACCAGTGCCGTAGAAGCTCAACTTTGGGCCCCCTCCAAAAAAAAAAACCCTTTCAAGGGCCCCAATACTTAGCTTTCGATATGAATTGTTTTAGGTTTTTCCAGGGGTAACAACTCAGTTTCTCATTCACTGTGTAAAAATAAAAGGTGTAATTTTAAGACAAGTTTGTTACACCCAATTCATTTTCCATTAAAATCGCCTAGCTCAGAGTTTTTCTACCTTTTTTTGCTCATGGCCTACTAAAATGATAAAATATGATGGTGGCCCAAAAACTTCTGCTAAAAGGTACGAAGTCAACGTGATGGCATGATTAGGGAACGCTGATGTCGCTTTCTAGTCAAGCTCTGTGGCCCACTGACGCTGGGCCAAGGCCAATTGGTTGAAAATCTCCGGTCTTGCTGGAGTGTGTTCTTTTGACGGCATCATAATCTGGTGATCGGGCGCATTAACTTTCGATTGACAACATGGCCAGCGAAGAACCAATCGGATGGCCGAGTGGATAGAGCGTGTGCTTCTGATCCAGAAGGAGTGAATAGACTGAGGGTTTGATCACTAGCCAAGTCAAACCAATGACTTAAAAATTGGTATTCACAGCTTCCCTACTAGACATTCAGCATTAAAGGGATAGTGTTAAGAAAGCCGTCAACTTTGCTCGTGCCGTTGGGAAAAACACTTAACGAGATTCCCCCATCTAAGTGCGGTAGGTAGACAGATGGCCGGCAACTCCTAAGGGAGCTCGTGTAGCGCCCCATTGCTTTCAGTGATAGGTGGATAAAAATGCCAACAAATGAAAAAAGATAGTCTGCTGTTTGCCATATTAGATGTAATAAACGTTTTAATAAGTTTCAGTTTTCTGAGGCTTTGTTCAGCACTGGTAACACTCAAGGGTGGAAACTCAAACCTAAACCTAAACCTGAAAACCCGGTTTTAAAGGAAATTTTGGAAACCCAAACTGAAACTGACACCAACTCAGCCAAAATTTTGAAAACCTAAACTTGAACCAAAACCGTTTTTTCAAAACCGAAACTAAAACCTGTTCAACATTTTCTAAGGTTTTGGGTTTTAAAAATTGCCATCACCATCATTACCAGTACAGTTCCTTTAATACCGAGCGTCAAATAGAGAAGCTGTGAATACTAATTTTTGAGATTTTGGTTTTACCGGACTTGGAATTATACCCAAGTCGACTACTTCTGAAGCAGTTGCTCTAATCAGTTGGCCATTTGAGCTAGCTGCTACTTATCATCGTAATAAAACAAAAACGTCAAGAAGTAGAGCACTTGGTAATCCGTATTCAAAATAAAATAGCTTTCTTGGATGAAACTTAAACCGAAACCCAGAAACCGAAGCTGTGCATGAGCAAAACTTAAAACCGAAACCTATTTTTCAACAGCCGTGAAACCAAACTAAAACTGTAACCTGACATCTGGGTTTCAACACAGCGAAACTGACACCTTAACGCCAAGTAGCCAGGTTTCCACCTGGTCCATTGGTAGCAGTAATAACGCATTTTGTAAACTCGAGGAGCAAGGCAAGCAGCACTTACAGGTATTACTATTGAATTAAAAGTTTAACGGTATTGAAAGGAGACTGCCAAACGAGCTTGTGCCGTTCTAATCAGCAACCATCTGATATAAATATCAAACGCAATAGACTCCAGCCGTGAATTGAACCCGTAGTAAAGAATTTGAACCAGCATGCGGTACTGCCAGATCATATTGCTGACAATGGCTGTTCATGCAGATGCAGAAGATGCAGAAGTTTATTTTACCAGAAAAGCGCTAAGACTTTCTGGTGAGAGGCTGCGAAAAGACCATGTGTCCAGCTCCAAGGAACTGGCGCGGTCGCCGAGTCTACAGCCACTCACCTCAAACAACCACATAGATTATCACAAATGTCCGAAAACAACAAAAATCACATGACAATAGAAAACTAAACTACTACATCGAAAACAAGCGTCTAGTGCAGAAAATCTTCGATGCGACGTGTATCAGAATTACAAAAAAATAAAAAAATGTTAAAGAACAGGGGCGGTATACTGCTTAGCTCAACCCCACTGCTTCAACGCAATGCGCCAGCTTTGTATGTTTAATAAGTCTACGTATTGCACAAAGTGCACAAAAAGCCGAGCTGCATACCGCCCTATGGCTCTAGGTGCAACACATTCACAGTTACAGTACGAGATGTTATTGATTAGGAAATAATTAAGCAAACACAGTATAATAAAATCTAACTAGAGCGGAAACTGACAATAGAGCAATCAAATGGTATCGAAAAAAAGAAAAACAACAAAAACAAGTAAACTTAAGAGTTAATGCAATTAAAACTGGGACGGTAAGCAGTCATTCTAGCATTGATTATCGCAAAGAAGTTGTTTAATTGCTTTAACAAATACGTTTAAGCTTATTTGCGAATTATTTTTTACATCATTCGGTAGATCATTCCATAGATTGCAGCCAACGTAACGTATTGACCTTTGTGTAATCGATTTGCTACAATATATGGGTGCCCAATTTGTATTTGAACTAAATCGAGTTGAGTGGTCGTGAGCTTGAGCTGCTTGTCGAAAATACTTATCAAAACAGGCAGGTAGAATGTTAGAACGAAACTTGAATACAAATTTTAAAACTTCAAGATTAAAAATGTTGTTAAATTTCAGTAGGTTTAAGTGCGAGTAAATCGGTAGAAGTTTTTTTTTAAATAAGGGAGTTTTGCTTAGTATTCTAATTATGTAGTTTTGTTGAACCTGAATTTTTGCTGTGTATTTTGATGCTGCATTACCCCAAGTCGTCACACCATATTTCAAATAAGAATAAACAATACCAAAATATACATTACGCAGTACAGCTACTGGTGCGTAGTGCCTCAGTTTCATCAAAACTCCTCTGGCAATGCAAAGCTTAGCCAAAACATACTGGATATGCTGTTCCCAATTCAGTTTATTATCAAATAAAACTCCCAAGTACTTAATGACACTTTTATTGGTTAGCGGTCTATCGCTGGTCTTAATGACAAAGTTATTCACAGCAGTTGATTTACTGCGAGAAAATAACGCAGAATTTGTTTTGTTGTAATTAATAGAGATTTTGTTCAAGTTAGTCCAGGTTTCAATGTTATGGAATTCAGTTTCAGTTTTTAGCTTGAGTTTATCAATGTCATTATCAGCACAGAGCAGTACAGAGTCATCTGCATACAGTATGATTTTTGTGTCACAAGCATTAGGTAAATCGTTGATATAGACGAGAAATAAAAACGGTCCTAAAACACTACCTTGTGGGACGCCTGTAGTAATGGGAAGCTGGTTAGAAAAGATAAGGTCATTTTGGACCGTATATTGGAATCTGCTCGTTAAATAGGAATGCAGGAGACTATGGACACTGCCACGCACTCCGTAGTGTTCAAGCTTATTCATTAGAATTTGATGATTCACGCAATCAAACGCCTTCGCAAAATCAAGAAAAGCTCCGCAAACGGATTTTCCACAATCCATTTGTTGTAGTATAGTTTCATATAAATACGTTATAGCAAGGTCAGTAGAAAATTTTTTTCGGAAGCCACATTGCAAATTTGTGAACAACTTGTATTTATCCCAGAAATCTACTAGTCTTTTATGCAAAATAATTTCAAATATTTTATTGAATGGAGATAATATAGAAATAGGTCTGTAGTTACCCAAGTCCATTTGGTAACCGCCTTTATGCAGGGGTACGACCTTTGCAATTTTCAAAATATCAGGATAAGTACCAGTTTCTATACATTCATTAAAAGAAGTAGCAAGGTAATGAGAAATTAAGAATTTAGACTCTTTAATCAGTATTACCGGAATATCAATATAACCTGGCGATTTGTTAATGTCGAGTCCGGTGATTATTTCCAAGATTTCATATGCGTGAGTTGGTTGCAGAATAACAGAAGAAACATGTTGCTTCCCTAGATACTTTCTATAATTTTGATCGTTTTGGAAAATCGATTTACTTCCTAATTTTTCGCCAATCGTTACAAAATGTTCGTTTAACTTGTTGCATATTTCTGTTGGGTCTGTAATGGTTTTATCACCTACTTTTACAAGGCTCGGTACTGTCGATTTGGGCTTGTTTTTTCTGAGAAGTTGGTTAATATTCTTCCAGGTGTTTGATGGATTCCCTGGGCCAGGAAAAAGCTTTTGATAATAGATTTTCTTCGCCGCTTCTTTAAGATGCGTCAGCTTGTTACGATATTTTTTATAATCTGTATGCGCAATAGGACTTTTATTTTTAACATATTTTGCATAAAGCCTGTTTTTATGCTTTATGGACGTGAGGATGCCTGGGGTAATCCAAGGATTTTTAGATGTTTTAAACTGCCTTCTGCTTAACATTCTTTTAGGAAAGTAAGCATTCGTCAATTCATTCATTAACGTTACAAGATCATCTAAATTTTTATTATTTCGCATTTTTGGTTTGTTTAGAGAGGTACGCAAATCTTCAAGAAATAATGCAATGTTTTCCTGGGATATTTTGCGGCGGTATGGACGATTTGCAGCTTTTTCAATGGGTTTGCATTTAATTGTTGCACAGATTGGTAAATGGTCCGAAATATCTTCGTAAAATATGATTGGCTGTACATGGTCTTTTAAAATCGAGTTCACATATATATGATCGATTATCGAGCCAGTTGTTTGGCAAATTCTTGTGGGTTTATCTATGAGCTGTTCACATCCAACGTTGTTGATGTGATTAGCATAATCCGAAATACTTTGCTGAGTGGTAACCTTGTCATAGTTGATGTTAAAGTCACCCAAAACAATGTAGTTCTGATTGCTTTTGAAAGATTTAATAACACTTATAAACGCATCTTCAAAATTTTTAATTACGTTATTTGGATGTCTGTAGACCGAACCAACTACCAGTGTTTCACTGTTGTTTAATTTAACATTAACCCAGACGTCCTCACATCCATCGCATTTGATCTTGTTTTGAGACAGTTGATGACAATTTAAACAATCAGACACGTAAATGGCGGACCCACCAGCTTTGGTGACCGAATTGTTATAAAACAGTCGATAACCAGGTAAGCTGCTGTAGTTTATTTTGCGATCGTTGAGTCGAGTCTCGCTCAAGCATATTACGCTAACAGTTCTTGGAAATCTGTTTAAAAAGTTTGTGAAGGCATCAAAATTTTTTTGTAGACTCACAATATTAATGTGAATGATAGTTATGTGATTTTTCGTTGAGTTAGGAGACAGCATATCCTCAGAGTATTTATCAAGGGTTTTGTAGTCGCAGCTGCCATTATCAGAAACGCTAATTCGCGAATTTAGGAAGAACATGGAGCACAAGACGACACAGTAAACACTAAATACAAATGAGAAAAAAAAAAGTAAGATAACAATTCACTTACTACAACTTGTCAAGATCATTTTCAAATTTAATATGCATTTTCTCAGATTCTTCCGTTTCTCTTACGTAGATTTGACCGTTATTCGTCCAAATAAATGAGTAGCCAAGTTCTTTTGCTTTTTGTTTAGTGAGCCAAAACAATCTTTTTCTTCTTTGAGTTAGATTTTCGTTGATGTAGAGATTCTCCATGTTTTCAACCGGAAATGTTTCAACGTCTTTGGCTTTGAAACGCCGAGCATAGATTTCGTTTCGCTTGGTCCTGCTTACGAATCGCACTATGATGGTAGGGTGCTTCTTGTCATTGCTTGACCTCGTTTTACCAATTCGTTTTTTCTGTGGCAACCGGTGCGCAATTGAGATTTCTTCCTTGTCTAAATCAACTCCGATCGAACTGGCTAATTTCATAGTAATTTGGGTCACATCTTCGTTTGGCATTTCTGGTACACCTTGCAATTCTAAGTTTTGCCGGCGGTCGTACTGCTCGAGCTCATCGATTTTGATTTCGTCTTCACAACTTTGCTTCATTAGTACGTCGGTTCGTTTATTTAGCTCAGTAATACTTTGCTTTTGTTGTTTTGTTGATAGCAAAGCACTCTTATAGCTTTTGCTTAGGTCATCGTTTTGGTTACAGATAAATTGTTGACTTTGGCGCAATGCATCTACCGGTACTTCAGTTTTTAGAGCTTTAATTTCTTCTTCCAAGGGTTTTATGGCATTAGCTACCATGCCCTGTACCATATTTTCAAGCTCAGTTTGACTTAACTGAATTAGGCTTTCAGTAGAACTTGCTTTTTTATTCTTGCTTTTGTTAGTTGACATACTGTAAGTAAGTAAAAACAGCTTCGACCTCAACAAGTATTCTGCTGTTAAAAATTCTGAGCTTTTTGCTTCGCAAAAACACGTCAGTCCTGAGCGCTTGCAAAAACAGAATGTGTTCATGCACGAAGCCGCTGGGTGTAAACAGCAATGCAAAGACAGAAGCGACATCACATGTCAGCTTAAAACTTTCTAGTATCGATATAACAGCCTGATCCACCAGTGGTTTTAAAAAGTTTGCTTTGAATCTCTTCCTCAGAAGCTGTACGATATAGATTTGTATCGTAACTAAACATTCTCTTTTTCTATTTTCATCCTCTATTTTTTTTTTGAACTTTTTGATTGAGGAAGACCGGATCAATGTCCAATTCCTGCGCTATTTCAAAAGCACACGTTTTGAAACTAGCAAATCCTTTTTCAATGGACTTTTGCATTCGGTGTCAGATTATGGTTGCTAACACAGAAATAGGGTAGGATTGAATTTAATTTACCGATCGGATGGCCGAGTGGATAGAGCATCTGCTTCTAGATTGATGGACTCCAGGGTTCAATTTCGAGTCCGGTCAAACCAATGACTTGAAAATTGGTATTCACAGCTTTTTTGGTTGACGTTCAGCATAATGGATAGTGCGAAACAAGCTGGCAAGTTCGCTTGTTGTGCAGTTAGGAAAGGCACTAAACGGGATTACCCCATCTAGGTGTGGTAGACCGATGGTCGGCAACCCCTAAGCGAGCTCGTATAGCGCCCCGTCGCTTTTTCGTGATAGAATAAATAGACAAAATTTTAAATCTGCTCACAAGGTGTTAATGAATTTGAATTCAATTTTTTCAAAAGGAATGAATTTGAATTTAAACTTTGGAAAATGATTGCATCCAACTATGCACCGGCCTCCTTTTTCAAGCCCTACGCGCATTCTTACACACAGTGTATTGTTTATGACATCATTACGTAGTTTATGACGCTATTTGAAAGGAAACGATAGCGAAAAATTTTTAAAACCGAAATATATAGAATCTGAGCGCAAAAAATCCCATTCAACGCGATTCGCAAAGCAAAATTTTGTTTTTGCATTGATGCAACTTTGGGTCCTTAAAGACAATTTGGGGCCCCTTTTGGCAGTGTGGCCCTCCCCAATTGGGGGGTTTGGGGGCGGCTGCAACGGCTCTGCCTATTACAAATGATCCCACAACCTAAATCGGTATTTACAGGATCCTTGGTTAGACTGCGACCGGTGTGGAAAACATGATTCTATTCGTAGATCATGCAAAAATACTGCTGGTATATTGGGAAACCAATTCCCAACTTTTAAACGGTTCGACATGCACTGTACATAAAGAGCAAAGTGAAATGTGAACCAATCTATCGTGAGAATTTCAAACTGTGCGAGAAAAATTTCAAGTTGGCATAAAATCCGAAACTGCGCTTCCAAACCTGCTGACTTGCATCTTAAAACGCTTTCGGTAGGAACATATTGTAGATTTCCAAGGAAGATAAAATAGGTTTTCCTCCTAATGAGTTCTGCACAAGCAGCTTGGTCATTATCTATTGAGCAATCGCAGGCGTGATATAAATTTTTAGCCCCATTTACAAAATTTTGGTCCTACGTGACTTTAATATTCTGCAGCTTAAATATGCATCTTTTGTCCAACATTGGCTCAAAATGGAACTAACAAATCGACAAAAAAAGCATGACTAGCACTTTCCTATATCGGTGTACTGAAACCTCTTATGTTTGCAGAGCTCAAGGTAAAACCGACAGTGATTTTAAATGAAAATGAAGAATACAAATCCAGCACGCCTATAGCACAAGCAGCATGTACTGTATAAATGTTACTTGCCAGCAAAATCTACTTTTTCTACAGTTAAATGTCACAAACAACTGTGTTATACTTTCCAGTTGCTTGGTCATGCGCACTGACAAAAAGCAAATATTAAAAACAAGTAATCAAACATGCAACCAAAATACACAAAAACAATAAAGCATAAAAAATAGTTAGGTCCAACGAAAAGGCTCAAAGGATAAGTTCAACTTATAGCAAAACACATACGAAGGAGTACGTACCGTATTGCAAGAAAACTAAGTTTAAAGTAAAATCATTATATAATTAGTCAACAAAGCATTTAGACGGAGCAAAGGCCAGCGAGCAACTCGGTAGCGTATAGAACACCAATGTTAGCATCATTGTGACTGACACATCGTAAGGTCACTTGTTCAACTCCCATAAATCTTCACAATGGCGTCTTTGGATAAGACGCCATGCGATGATTACGTCTCCTTATGGAACAGTTAAAAAGCAGATTACTCCATTCGTCTTAAAAATTTCATGATAATCAAAAAACCAAAAATAATTCAAGTTATTGAATCAATTTTTAGAGAGTTGAAGGGCTTCGATATATAAGTTTAGTTTGTACTTAATGCAGTGAAACTTGATCAGAGATGGGCATTTATCGAGAAAATTTATCGGCGACAATAGCATATCTTACCGATTATTGTTATCGCTCAAAATAGTTTTGATTTATCGATTACCGATATCGCTTTTTTGGTATATTTTGTTATCGCCGATAAATTACCGCGATCAACAATTCTTTATGCACACAGTGTTCAAAGTTGGTGAGTTGGCGCTATGGAAAAAAATACACGGAGTCCGTAAAGTCTTTTTTACAATTAAAAAATCTCTCCTTGTTTTACTTAATGCCATGGTAGAGTCCGTGAACGGATCTCTTTTCTTGAAAAATCTAGAAAAACATTTTTGCAACTTGACTTACAAAAAAAAACTTCGTCAAACACATTAAAAATTTACCGCAACATTTAACAAAAAATTTATCGATTACCGATATCGCTTTAAGAAATTGAGATTTATCGATTATCGGTATCGCCCACGGCTATTTGAAATTATCGATTATCGCTTTGGTTCAGAAAGGTTTATCGCGCCCATCACTGAACATGATTAACAAAGCATATAGCGTTATATCAGTCTTTAAGTGGGCAATTACTGCACCTAACTCGCGCACATAAGACACGCAAAGTCGATTTTAAAAATTCAAATCATTTTGAAAAAACGAAATTCAAATTATATAAACGTAACGGAAAGTCAGTAAAGACAAACTGCCACACAATATTTAATTTCACACTTGCGACTTTTCACCAAAAAGTTAACTCGAATTGCTTTTTTGCTGAAGAAACTGAATCAAATCTTGAACTTTGGGACGATCGGCGGCAGATTCACTTCGATAAATCAGAGAAAAAACAGATTGGTCGTTTTTTTTGGTGACGATAAAGTCACCACCGAGCTAAAGAAAAATAAGGCGTAAATTATGAACTATGATTGGTAAAATTCAAATATATGTTTATTAAATCTTTGCTATTGCTGACATCTGTTCGCAATATGCACTTTATTGTGAAACGGAATAAAAACAAAATCAAATTCAAAACTGTTTCGTTAAAAAAAACACGCCTTAGTAAGAAAGCTGAACCATACCTGCTGCGGATCATCATCGATATTTTTAAACTGCTTGGGCAAATCATCACCACGAGATATCGCTTCCCCGTAATACGATAAGGCTTCGTGACCATACGCCTGCATTCATGATTAGCACAGATTGAAAATTGAAAAATTATAGCAAAGGAACTTCGGACGACATAGCTTTACCAGGAAATTATTAAGAAGAGTCGGTAATGTGGCACAAAGGCTTAAAAATTTTTTACGATGGCTTCGCTATTACTTCCTAGGATTTTTCAAAACAATTTTCTCTACTGGCAAGATTTTTAACCAAGCAAATTTACCACATTTATCAATCGGAAAACCAGAAAGCAAGTGCAGCACCTAAACTAAAATAATATAGATACCTTTGCTATGGAACGCGGTAAGTTTAAAGCCTGGTATATTTTTCGGCCAGAATCTAAATACATTGGAAATGTTGATTTTGTTTCATTTAACCAAAGCGCCGCTCCCTCACAAACTCCAAATGATACGAGCACGATTGAGCAGCCGAGTTCAGCAAATGCATCCTGAAAAATGTAAGCACTTGCAAAAAACTCTGCCTTTGAATAAAAGAATGTAACCAGTCAAATAGTAGCACCAACCTAACGGTTTAGTTTGCATGCCTAGATTAGATGCGCGAAGATTTTTACGTCAGTTAGACCAGCGGTTCTCTAACTTTTTAGGTTGCGGACAGACAAACTTTCAAAATAAATTTAGTGGAAAGATGAACCTTAAAAACCAACCAAAAACGTTGCTAAAACCACCAACTTGATTTTCGTTAATGGTGTTTTTGAAAAAGGAAAATACTAGGCTGTTTGTCTGTTTCCGGTAATCATACAGCTGAATTTCAGTTAAATATGTTCTCAGTTAAAAAAAAAATTTCACATAGTACTACAACAAGTTGTCGTAAATGAGTGGTTATGCGCAAGCTTCATCTCATCTCCAACGTTTTTTTTTTTACAATACTAAATGAAAAGCAAAACTAAATAAATCGGCAGTGCATACTGCATGAACTTGTATGTTGGCTGACGGAAAAAAGTATTCTGCGCGCGTAGCCTACTGGGTTATAATAAAAAGCCCAATTTCGACCTGTGGTATAATATTGGGAATTGGCAGACCGGCAGTTGAGAAACACTGAGCAAGACGAATTTCAACAATAACAATAGAATAGCAAATTTTCAATCGGAAAATTTCAAAATATTACAATACCAATATCTTGAAATTAACCTTGAGAAGTTAATCTGCTTATCTGAAATCAGAATGACAGCATTTTAATAGGCACAAAAAATCAAAAAGAAAAAAATCGTAGCCAAAAAAAAAATATACTCAATAGTTAAGTACAGACAGTGATGGGCACGATAAACCTTTCTGTACTAAAGCGATAACGATACTCGATAATTTTAAAAAAAGCCCTGGGCGATACCGACAATTGATAAATCTCAATTTCTTAAAGCGATATCGATAATCAATAAATTATCGCCGATAAATTTTATCGATAGATGTTGCGGTAAATTTTCGATGCGTTTGACGAAGTTTTTTTTTAAGTCAAATCACAAAAGCGTTTTTCCAGATTTTTCAAAAGAGAGCAGTTCACGGACTCTGCCGTGGCATCAAACAAAACAAAGAGGGATTTTGTTAAATTACAACAAGACTTTACGAACACTGTGTATTTTTTCCATAGCGCCAAGTCGCTAACATTACACTACACTGTGTGCATAAACAATCGTTTATCGCGATAATTTATCGGCGATAACAAAATATATTACAAAAGCGATATCGGTAATCGATAAATCAAAACTATTTTGAGCGATAACGATAATCGGTAAAAAAATATCGCAGATAACTATCGCCGATAAATTATCTCGATAAACGCCCATCTCTGAGTATAGAATATGCAAATTTGCACTACAAGTAAAGCAATCAAAATAAAAAGTTTGATATAACCACTAAATTTATAACACTTTATGCTTCTTTTACCTTTGCTGCTTCTAAATCTGCAACGTGCTTTCGTCACGGCAGTCAAGCAAAATGACGTAACAAAACAACTTCACAATGCTTTGAACCACTCGAAAACAACAATGAGGAAAAATCATGAATCTTTTTAGTTCTTGCATCAGTTACAGTTATTCCATTTGGAAACAAGTCACCAGGTTTCAACTCAATTGCACAATCTTTTACAGCAACTTCTGCATCAATTTCTTCTAAAAAAGCATCCCAAGAAGACTGAAAAAAGGCTTCAGTTATTTGGCCTATGTAAACTAGTTTGAACTGTGCAAGGCAATTTCGACTTAATGTCTTACCTCGAATTCGAGCAAATCGTCCACAGCTCGTCGCACCTCAGCATTTCGAAACAAACGAGCCCATTGCTTTTCTAATAATCTGCGATTAGCAACGTCTGCACTAGAATAAAGAACACTGTATGCTTTCATCACACCCAAAAGCATTCCCAATTTCGTTTCCACAAATTCATGAATAGAGGAACATGCTGAAAAAATTAAGACTTAATGGTTAAAATCCATCCATCAGAGTGCAAAGACGATAGTATGAAGAAGTTTTTGCAAGCATATCAGAACCTTGCTGATACTCTTCTGATAGTGAGGCTCTTCAAACAAAAAAAAAAAAAAACATCTACAAAACAAAGCAGGGCTACTCATTTGCTTACACCATGATCAAACCTTGGCAAAAATTAATTTACACCAGAATTTGCTCTCTAAGACATTTAGATAAGGACACTCACAATCATGAAAAGAGAGCATGATGAGATAAATCGTTAATTTGAGATGATATAAAAAAATATTTTTAATTGACAGAAGCATAAAAAATATTGACATTTTTTGATACTAGCTACTAGTTCAGACAAGATAGTTTAATACAAAACTAACACCTACATTTTATTACTTCTGTTGTATTGCTCTTCACACTTTTTGCAGTGCAAACAAAATTGTTTATACATTCACAAAGTTGAGCAGACATGTTTTTGAAAAACACAAACTACATTCTCACGATATTCATAAACTTTTTACCGCAAATCAAACTTTCAAACTATCTGTGCTGTATGAAAAGATTACTAAGTTCTAGAAAATAAACACAAATACACGATCACAAATAAAATTAAACAAAGATAAGCAATTATTCCATATTCTTTTTACTATCATTAGTTTTTGATTTGCCTTTAAAAATTTCATCCCAGTCTATAGTTTCTTTTTTTGCATTCTCTGGTGAAACACGAGGCATAAAACTTTGCATTTTAGCACTGAATTCTTGCATGTTTTTGACACCCATTAACTTCCAAACAGCAAAACAAAAAATTGAAAATCCACCAACAGAATATACTGTTGCCCTGCCAAGAGCTCTCATTGCTAATCTGGCTCCACTTTCTCCATTGCCATCAGATGCAACACCATGATAAAAATCTTCAGGATGATTTTTTCGAGATCGAGCAAACATCATTGCAAATCCACCCAATGCAGCAGCTCCAGTAACACCCAACAAAAATCCAGCACCTTGCATAGGTGTCAGTCCATGCTTCTCATTGTCACCAGATTTTGATTCCACCATTTGGGATTTTTTGATAAATTAACCAAACAATTGATATTTCTTGTTGAGAAATATCAACATACAACACAAACTTGACAGCCAAATGTTGAAAATACAATTCCTTCAATCAGCAAGCTTTTCTCACATAACTTCAAATAAATTACCTTACCAAACGCTTTCAAAAATTTTGTTTGTTTACTATATACATAACGTAAAGATTCAACATTTAAAATATCATCACACTTTGCACAATAAATTGTGAAAAAGTCATCTCTGGCATAATATACTCTCGCGAAGTATCTCAAAACATTAGCTTAGACTGCTAAAGTAGCTGAAATATTAGTACCACACAAAACATGAAAATTCATGCAACAATCTTCAAATGCTGAATAAGTTTTCTTTATACTGGTAATACATCCACCGTAAGTACCTGTAGCAACATGTCCTTTAATTCTGATTTTTATTTGTAGCCACAAAACAAAGCCCTGAGTTTGGCTGCAATCTTCTTATACCACTGTCAGACTGTATAACAAATCTGGCAGAAAAATATCCAATTGTCGCTTTTTGCACCTGATAGTGTGTGTTTTCAAAACCATCCTGTGTCAAACCAAAGAATGGTCTGCTCTGCCATTTCATTTCTATTATCGGTAGTCCTACTCTATTAGTGCTTTAGTGGTATTTAAGAATGTCCCTTTCAACCTGGATGCTGCACCGTTCCTACTCTTGCTGTTTCTCACTGCAACATTGCACATCTAGTCCAGGGTAGTGATGTACTGATACCAAAATTTTGCCCGATTCCAATACCGAGACCGATATCGAAAAAAATTGCAAATACCGATCTGATTCCTATCTAATGTAATACTGGTACATCATGCAAAGATAGGGGTCATGAAAATATTTAGCTGAGGGTAGACTAATGCAACTAGGGTGTGACATGGATCAAAGATTTTATATTACATAGAAATAACATCCATAATTCTTTGGCCATACTGCTTACAAGTATGTTTGTAACTTCAGCCTACCATATACAAAATCGTATAGTCAATAAAATACAATGTTAAAAATCAAACCCTTTCTACTCGCTTTGTTGATTGTTTGAATTAGCACAAAATATACCAATATTATTGCAAATCCCATAATTTTGAATTTCAGGTTGGTGATATGCCAAAGCAACCAATCTGAAAAAGTTAGCCTACATATCACATGCTATTTGGGCTCACTTTTTCAGAATGTTTTTTTACATATCAGATAATCTTACTACATTGCTGACACAAAAGCAACTTCAAGTTTTGCAATCCCAGTAGGCAAATGTTGTCAATTTTAACCACTAAACTTCAACTAATAAATTTTGCAGATAGTCTTGTGTTACTAATTTTTTAAATTATTTTTGAATGTTTGTTGCTGGTTACTACCATTTTCATTGTCAAATCAGAAAAAGAATCAGTATCGGATCGGTAAATGCAGGCATTTTTGACAGATCCGATACCCAAAAAAACACCGATTATACCGATTCCCGATACTGATTAATCGGCAGATCACTAGTCCAGGGGTGGGCAACTTCTTTAGTTGACAGGCCATATGTGGGAAGACAAAGTCCTTTCTGAGCCGATCATTAAATGGATCGAGTTCAATATCTTCAACAACTACTATTGTCAGGATTGATCTGATTGGAAGAGCAAAAAAAAAAGGCCTACACGTCCTCAGATGTCCTGTTTTTCGCCAAAAAAGAGCAAAAAGGTCTACACGTCCTCAGATGTCTTGTTTTTTACCGAAAATATATAGCGATATTGGTGAAGCAGTGGCATAGCGAAAAACTTTAAAAGGGGAGCCACAATTTCCACATTTTTTTGATCGTCTTTTTATATGGCAGAACTACTTTAAAGCTGATTGAGAAACAAAAATGGCTTTAGGGGGTCGGGGGACATGCTTCCCTGAAAATATTTTGGAAAATTTACATGCTGTTATGGCTAGCCTATTTTAGTGCTTTTTAAATAATTCTCATGCAAATTTTGTTGAAATTTTTGACCCTGATCCTGAGTGCTTTGCCAAATATGATGCATTTTGTTTGCACATATATTTTTGATTACGCCTGCTTCGCTATCAAAAGGTTAGAAATTATGGAAAAATTGTATATATCAAAAAAATGCTTGAAAATGGCTGATGGGAGGATGCATACCCCTCATCCAACCCCTCTGGATCCGCCCCTGGCCATAAGCTACAGAAGCCATCAAAAGAGTCTGGCATATTTCAGTCATTTGGGACCATTTATTCTGTTCTTTTTTACTAAAAAACAGAGCCAATAAGGGTGAGGGCATGGCAAATGCCTCTCCCTAAACTGCTAAATACGCTCCTGCGGTGAAGAGCAAAAAATGGTCTACTTGTTCTCAGATGTCCTATAAAAAAATAAAAAGGTCTTCCGCTTGATTCAAGAAGAGTTTATATTTCTGTAAGTGCCGAAGGGCCGCATAAAATGGTCTCACGGGCCGGATCCGGCCCGCAAGTCGTATGTTGCCCATGCCTGGCCTAATCCATTCTTTTTTGGCAGAGGCTAAGGTCACGTGACCGTAACATTTGTCTTTTTCAATCTTTACAATGACATCACAATTTTGTTTTTATATAGATGTCCATGTGACTAATTGCGGTGTGGCCCCAGTATACATTAAATTTTCCAGAATGGCCCTTGCGTTAAAAAGGTTGCCCACCCTTGCCTTAAGGTCCTTAGAGAAACAGGAGTCAAAAGTTCAAAACTCAAACCGAAGTAAGAGTTTTGATTTCTAGCCTTCACAGGAGCCGCAGGCGGAGTCGGAGTTTGTAATTCGTTTAGAGCAGGATTGGAACAATTAAAACAGACTGCAAGCACCTTTGGTCGACAACTACGGAGCAAGCCGCTGTCTAAGCAAGCATGGTAGTGATGATACTGGGTACCAGCTAAATGAGCAAGGACCGGATCCGGGTTAAAGCAATTTTGAGCCGGAATGGATTCGGACTGAGTGAACTAGCTAATTGGATTGGAGCCAGATAGAAAGTTATTCGAAAAAGACTAGTTTTACTTTTAGTAGTGGCTATATATTAATTTGCTTCTTTTCTACACAAATTTCATACATGTCATAAATTTTGTTTACCGAAAGCCGTTTTGCTTTGCTGTGCTGAAACTTTTTTGCCATATGCAATTATCACAAGTTCTTTACATTTTGTTTCGGATTGCGCCAGACTATGGACTCTCACATTATAGGTTGCTGTTTTGGAACCGAATCGCCTTTTTATTTGACTAAGCCGGATTGGATCGGAGTCTAAAATATTACAGTCTGATCATCTCTGACAGGTACAGCTTTGGGAAAGACTACCGGTACCAATAATGAACTTTCCATCAGAGATGTCCGGAGTCTAAAAATTTCAATCCGAATCCTAATCCAAAGCGTTAAAATCCGAATCCAACTTCCAATCCTAAAAAATTCAGGAAACAAAATCTGACTCCAAATCCGAATCCTGTATTGGTATTATATACAAATTACATATATACTAGAGATGGCATGAGCTCACTTTTTTGCAACCCAGACCCGCCCATGGCCCAAAACATCTAGCCCAGTAACCGTAACTGACCCGGCATCTCATTACAAAATTAAGCCTGGCCAGCCCAAAGCTCTTCTTTTTACGAACCTTTTATCTTATTCAACCCAAACGTAAAAAAGAAAACTCAAGATTTTTAGCACCCCACTCAGTACTGACCAACACAGAACATATCACATAGCATACAGGCATAGGTACCATTTAAATACCAATATTGTTTCGTAAACAGTAAAGTGGTATCACTTGTTTTCTGTAAATCATTTCAACTCACAGAAACTTCAAGCACAATTACAAATTAGACAGACCTACCGGTAATCATTGTAATAAACATTAATTTCAATGTACTGATATATAATTAAAAGCCTACTGGTACTTCTCAAACTACCGTAGATTCTGACATGAAAAGCATACCGGTACCCAGTGTTCCCTCTAGGAATTTGACTAGTGCGAATTTGCCCAAATGATAAATTCATTGAAATTTTTGCCCAAAGATTTCACTTACTTTGAAGACCCCTTTTACATATATTTTACGTTAATTTGCTTTTCCAAGATACAAGCTGCAGTCTTGCAAGCAATATTTAAGTTTTTCAATGTTGCATTTTATAATATTAATTTCTGGTTCAAAATCAGTAAAATTTGCCCAAAAATTTCACATTTTTCTCAAATTTCTCACTCTAGAGGGAGCACTGCCAGTATCGTATCTGTTAGCATTGTAAATAGGTTTGGGGTTAGGGAAGTTGGGGTTGGGGGGGGGGGGGCTTGGGGTCAAAAGAGTCGGGATCAGGGGGTTGATGACGTTTCCAACTACTTTGACCCCCACTACCCCGATTCCAACTTCCCTAACCCCAATCCCCCTGACCCTAACTCCCCCAATCCCCTGACCCTAACTCCCCTGATCCCAATTTCCCTAGCTAACCCCAATCCTCCCGACCCCAACCCTCTGACCTACCCAGTCCCAACCCGACCCTCAACCCAAACTCCCCCAACTCCTCTGACCCCAACCCCCTGACTTGAACCCCTTTGACCCCAACTCGAACCCTTCCGACCCCCAACCCCAACCTCCCCATGACTCCAACATCCCAAGTCCCAACCCCCCCTGACCCCAATCACTAGCCTAATTGATTTATAAGTTCTTTGAAGTTTTAAGTAATAACTGTAATTTAAAGTTCTTTGTTATGTTCAAGATCATGATTCCAAGTCCTTTGTCGTTCTTTGTGGTGTTTAGTAATTAATTTAAAGTGCTTTGTCGTTCCTTGTTATGTTTGAGATCATGATTCCAAATCCTTTGTCGTTCTTTGCGATGTTTAGTAATTAATTTAACGAAGTGTTTATTTCACCAAAAATTCCAGTTACCGAAGTTTGAAAAATCATAGTTAACCGTTTTCGGTTCCTCTAGTGCGACTCTCACAGTAGGGGAACCGTTAAGGGATGTTTCCGGTTCCGCAAACCATGATTTTCGAACTTCGGCAATCGGAATTTCTGGTGAAATAGACGCTTCCTTAATTTAAAGTTCTTTGTTGTTTTTTGTTATGTTTGAGATCATGATTCCAAGTGCTTTGTCGTTCTTTGCGGTGTTTAGTAATTAATTTAAAGTTCTCTTTCGTTCCTAGTTATGTTTGAGACTATGAATCCAAGTCCTTTGTCATTTTTTGTGGTGTTTAGTAACTAATTCAAAGTTTTTTGTCGTTCCTTGTCATGTTCACAAGTCCTTTGTCGTTCTTTGTGGTGTTTAATAACTAATTTAAAGTTCTTTGTCATTCCTAGTTATGTTCAAGAATATGATTCCAAGTCCTTTGTTGTTCTTTGCAAAGTTTAGTAAGTAATTAAAGTTCTTTGTCGTTCCTTGTTATGTTCGAGACTATGATTGCAAGTCCTTTGTCGTTCTCAGTGGTGTTTAGTAACTAATTTAAAGTTCTTCATTGTTCCTTGTTATGCTCAAGATCATGATTCCAAGTCCTTTGTCGTTCTTTGCGGTGTTTAGTAATTAGTTTAAAGTGCTTTGTCATTCCTTGTTATGTTCGAGATCATGATTCCAAGTCCTTTGTCGTTCTTTGCGGTGTTTAGTAATTAGTTTAAACTTCATTAGTTGTTCTTTGTTATGTTCACAAGTCCTTTGTTGTTCTTTGCGGTGTTTAGTAACTTATTTAAAGTCCTTTGTCGTTCCTTGTTATGTTCAAGACTATGATTGCAAGTCCTTTGTCATTCTTTGCGGTGTTTAGTAATTAATTAAAGTTCTTTATCGTTCCTTGTTATGTTTGAGATTATGATTGCAAGGCCTTTGTCGTTCTTTGGGGTGTTTAGTAATTGGTTTAAAGTCTTTTGTCATTCCTTGTTATGTTTGAGATTATGATTCCAAGACCCAAGTCCTTTGTCATTCTTTGCAGTGTTTAGTAATTAATTTAAAGTGCTTTGTCATTCCTTGTTATGTTCGAGATCATGATTCCAAGCCCTTTGTCGTTTTTTGCGGTGTTTAGTAATTAATTTAAAGTCGGTTTTCATTCTTTGCTGTGTTTTCAGTTCTTTGTTGTTCTTTGCGGTGTTTAGTAGGACCCCTATCTGTTTTCATTAGAACTTTTGCACTTGGACACAGAACCTACCGGTACCTGACTCTGTGACTACTGGATCTGTCTGTCTGTGGACTACAGGTATCTTACTGCAAAAACAATACCTGATTTCCCAGAAACTTCCTGCAAGCAATATTCACCACACTGCAACTCCAACAAGCAGCAAGGCTGAGAGATTTATTGACAACTGACTTTGCCATTGACTTAATTCTACATTTTCTTCACACTCAACTTGTTTGAAAAACAATAACCAGTAGGCTTACCTACCGGTATATTGTTACCACTTACTAGACCAGCTAGACCCCAACGCCATAGTCTACCTCATCTAATAATGACCCAGATATCATTTTTGGGCAGAAAGTAGTAACATCTAGTATCAGCCCCCAGAGCCCCAGGTTCAGTTAAGGTTAGAATTACGTTTGGTTAGGGTTAAATTTAGTACCAGTAAGGGTTAGGTTCAGATAGGGTTACATTTATTTAAGTTAATCTTAACGAACCTAATCTTAATCAATTCTAACCCTAACCGTACCTGGGCAGCTGGGGGCTGATACTACATCTAACCCGACATGTAGACTACTGGTAAGTAACAGCACGGCATAACATTTGATAGCCCTACAAACCAAATACACCACTCAAGAACCTCAATCAGCAGTGAATACACCAAAACTACTTAATCTGATAATAACGTACTTTTCGAATATAATATTATCGAAAGTTAAAACTAGTCTACTGGCAATTCACCTCACACAAAATTTTAGACCCTGCACCAGAGATGTCCGGAGTCGCTCTTTTGAGACTCCGACTCCATCCTGCTCCAAAATTACAGAATCCTACTCCAATCCTGCTCCGGTTTACGTCAAAAATCAAAACTCCAACTCCTGTTTTCACTCCTGTTACTCGAAGAATTTTTGCAAACTTTGCAATCACAATGTTATCCAAACTTTATCACAATTTTCGGGTGCTGCAACCATGCTTCTCATGTTACTTTTCTTGATCTTCCATTCTCCCCTTGCATGTTACAACGTTCATCGTTTTGTTGCTTCTTCCCTTTTCTCGTGCTGTCCAATTATACTGTATGTTATTTATGCATGTTATTCTTGTGTTGACGGTACGGAAATAAAAGACACTAACTAACTAACTAAGTAACTTTAGGCCTATGTTAAATTTCATGCGAGTGAGATTACTGGTGTTTAGAGACTGTGTGCGAACCGATGCCTCACAGCGAGTATAACTTTCGACAATGTTTAGTGTACATTACAATAATAACTTAAAGAAATGGTTACTCCGGCTCCAACTCCTACTCCAGTTTTGACTTTAAACTTAACTCCGAGTCCAATCCGGCTCCGGAAAAATTTGCTCGACTCCGGCTCCTGCTCCGACTCCTGAACATCTCTGCCCTGCACCTGAAGAATGAAGACGTTTGCATCGGTCGTTTAAGAGCGCAGTGTTGGTTGTTCAATGTTCATTCACAAATCATTTATTATGAAACTTCAAAGAGAATTTGAAAAAATTGTGAGCGGCCCAGTAATAAAAAAAGGGTTGAACCGGGCCGTTAGCGGCCCCATAAAAAGATCGGTTAACGGCTCGTTAGCAATCCTTTTAGCAGCCCATGCCATCTTTAATAATAAATACCCAGTAGGCCTCTAGTAGCTTATTACAATCATTGGTTATCATCTAAAATTAAATCCGGATCCTGATCCGAAAAAAGAAAACAATCACAATCCCGATCAGAAGCAACAGCCGGATTATCCGGTTTTTAAAATCCAGCTCCGCTGCAGGCCGGAGCCGGATTTTAAAAACCGGATAATCCGGCTGTTGCTTCAGATTCGGATCTGGATCGGGATTGTGAATTTTTGCTTTTTCCGGATCAGGATCAGGATTCAATTATGGATGGTAACCAATGATTTTAATAAGCTACTAGTGGTCTATTGGGTTGAAAGTCGAAGACTGCGGGAATGACGAATCTGCTATCACGCCCGAGCTTCGGTGATCCTATCTGAATATTCTGCTTTTCTGCCGACGTGATCAATCAGCCACTAATAGTTGGAAATCAACGCATATATTAACAATTGAAATCACTGACAGAACTTGGTTTCCTAAACCCTAACTATTAAACTTGACCGATGACGAATCTGCTATCACGCCCGAGCTTCGGTGATCCTATCTGAATATTCTGCTTCTCTGCCGACGTGATCAATCCAGGGAGTCGAACCGAACCCGAACCACGAACCGGTAAAAACCGCTTTTTTTCGGCGAACCCGAACCGAACCTGAACCGTTTAAATTTGAGATCATTGAACCTGCCGGAATGAAAACCAGTACAACAAAAACAGAAACTATGTGCCTGTCCAGACAACCAAAGCAGTGCTCTCTCCAAATTGATGGAGTACCACTAAAACAGTCAGAGAAATTCAAGTACCTCGGCGTCTCATTCACAAGTGACGGCAGACAAAATAGCGAATTGGATATCCGCATCGGAAAAGCAAGTGCAGTAATGCGCCAGCTCCACCGATCTGTGGTACTGAAACGGGAGCTTTGCACCAAGGCAAAGCTATCCATTTTCAGATCGGTCTATGTTCCTATTTTGACTTATGGCCATGAGTGTTGGATCATGAATGAGAAAGTGAGGTCTCGAGTTCAAGCAGCCGAAATGGGATTCTTGCGAAGAATTAGCGGTTTGACCTTGTTGGACAAGATTAAAAGTGCAGATATTCGTGAATTTCTAAACATCGAATCGCTGCTTCTCCGACTAGAAAGATCGCAACTGCGTTGGTATGGACATGTGACACGAATGCCCCAGGAAAGAACAGCCAAAAAACTGCTCTGTTCAACACCGATTGGTCGTAGGCCTAGAGGCCGTCCCAGAACTCGATGGCGAGATTACGTAGAAGATCTTAGTTGGTCTCGCCTTGGCATCCCAGCAGAGCATCTATCCTTTGTTGCAGAGGATCGAGATGCTTGGAGGCTCCAACTTGAGCTGCTGCCCCCGCGACCCCCCAAGGATAAGCGGGTCCAGAAAATTGATTGATTGATTGAACCTGAACCGAACCCGAACCTTTAAAATTTTATGCACGTGAACCCGAACCGAACCTATCTTATTTTGTGGACATAAACCTGAACAGAAATCGTTTAGTAACAATGTTTGAACCTAAGCTGATTCTTCAAAATATTAATAAAAATCTCTAAACATGTGCTGCGATGCGTAACATTCTTTCTGCTTTTCAAAATTTAATGAGTTTGAAACAAGTCAGGACAGGTCATGCCAACTTGGTAGGCTATAAATTACAGCCGAACCCGTACCTGAACCGCGAACCGGTAAAAACCGCTTTTTTTCGGTGAACCCGAACCGAATCCGAACCGTTTAAATTTGAGATCATTGAACCTGAACCGAACCCAAACCTTTAATATTTCAAATCTGTGAACCTGAACCGAACCCGAACCTTTAAATTTTGGTGCGACTGAACCTGAACCCAAATTTTTGAAAAGTCTTGAACCTGAACCGTAACTGAACCGTTAAAAATTAAATTTATTGAACCTAAACCGGAACCGGAGCGATATTTAAAACGGTTCGACTCCCCGGATCAATCAGCCACTAATAGTTGGAAATTAACGCATATATTAACAATTGAAATCACTGACAGAACTTGGTTTCCTAAATCCTAACTATTAAACTTGACTGATATTAACGATATGAGCTAGCAGGTAGGCGTCCTGTGGACAAGATATACAACACATAAAAAACCCACTCTAATCTAGCCCCTGAGGTTAGGCCTATTTAACTCTCATACTACGATGACAGTAAAAACGTAGGCTCTGACGCTGCTGAAACTAAGAATCCTAACTGATCTAACTAAACATAGAAACATTTTACTGAATAAACAAACAGTCTTGACTGCACTGCCTCTCGCTCGTCTGCATCCCTTTTCCTATCTAATTAAAGCACTGAAAAATACTAAAACACTTGGTCATAAACTCTCCTAACTGCATTAGGCTAAGAACTGGCTGTTATTACGCTCAAATAAAGTAAATCAATTGAGTCTCTGTGGCAAAAACAAAGTTTGAACTATGACGCAACAGTAGTCAAAGAATCTACATTCTACAAACAATTATGACTAAAATAACAAAGCGGCTATCTCCTACAGATTTTGATAAGCTACTAGTGTTAATTTGTAATGTCAGATCATAGACTCTCCAGATTGTACCGGTATATAATACCAATACAGGATTCGGATTCGGAGTCGGATTCTGTTTCCTGAATTTTTTAGGACTCGGAGTCGGATTCGGATTTTAACGCTTCGGATTAGGATTCGAATTGAAATTTTTAGACTCCGGACACCGCTGCTGGGAGTAGAGATGGCATGAGCCGCTATGAGACCGGCCAACGAGCCGTTAACCGGTCTTTCTAGTGGTCCGCTAACGGCCCGATTTTATGTTTGTTTATTACTGGGCCGCTAACGAGCTGCTAACACATTTTGAAATCCTTTTGGGTTTGATAAATGTGATTAAAGATTCATAAAAAGAATGGGCTTTGGGCGGGATGGGCTTTATTTTTGGTACGAGTTGCCTGGTCGGTTACGGTTACTGGGCCAGAGGTTCCGGGCCGTGGGCGGTCCTGGCCTCAAAAAAGTCAGCCCGAGCCATCTGTATAGCTGGGAGTCAGAAAAAATTACTCGAAGTGTTTCCAGTTTTCAGTCTCGGAAACATACCAAAAAATGTGCTAGAACAATTATTATATATATCAAAACATTGCGACTATTTATTAGTTTGTTTTTTGCATTATTAGTTTGTATTGTTGTTTTTATTGTTTTTTGCATTTTAGCGCATTATTAGTTTGTTTTTTGCCGTTTGTATGGAATTTTGGATGTTTTATGATTACATGTAGGTTTATGGCTGTTTTAACCTGTTTTCGCAAAGGCGCATATGTTGCTTTTGTTGTTGCCGTGACTAATCTAACTTATTTTGTTATAGCTTTCCCATCTCTTTTCTCTTTTTGTTTGAAGGCGAAATGCGTCATTGTTCGTTTTGGCTTTGTCGGAACGATTGCGAACGTTCAAGCAGTTTTAGTGTTTCTGTATTTTTTGACTTACGCCAAAATGTGTTATGACCTTCCAGAAGCTTTTTGAAATGCAATTCCAGTTTTATTTGAAACGTACTGGTATTTATAATAAACAGTCGTAGGTTAATGTTTTCATACGATAATTGTTCTTGCACATTTTTTGGTATGTTTTCTTGACTAGAACTGGAAACACTTCGCGTAGTTTTTTCTGACTCAACGGTAGGCACTAGCATAGACGAAGTTTTCTGGTCTGTAGAATTAAGATTTGAAAAAAGTAACCAAAACCAAGCTTGATTGACAGGGGTGCAAACTATACTACTACTACTACTATGTTGAGTATTAGGGGAATGACTTAGCAAAATTAACCATTTTTCGATATTGGGGGAATAAAATTGGCTCGTGTGGGGAATTTTCCACTTCCATGAAATATATTGGGGGGATACTGCCAGAATATTGGGGTAGATACATCCCTCTCATTCCCTTCTGGATTTGCACTCATAATAATTGAATTTCGGAAAAACAAATAATACCTTTTTCCGAATTTGGCATGTCACGCGACAAATCTTATCCTACAGACCAGAAAACTTCGTCTATTCTAGTACCTTTCCAACAATTCTGCCAAAGCAACGCTTGCATTTTCAGTTTTAAAGGGCAACGCTTTTTCTTTTTTTTTTTATGCTCGAAATTCCTTTTCAGTGAGTTAACTAAAGAGAGTGAGGTACTAGGTGGGTAAAATTTTTATGTTGCGATCACCAGTAAGTTTATTGGTAGTTTGAATTGAGCTAACACTCAGTGCTGGCATTCTCAGGATGCCGTTTTGTGTTCCTGAACCGGAACCAAATAAATCAGAAACAGAACAACAGGCAATTCCGCATGTTCATATATTAGTCCACACCAGTGACGAAGATAACGAGGAAGAAAATGACGAACCTCAAAGTCCAGAATTGAATGGGTAAATTTATATTTCTGGTTTCTTACCTGTGATGTGGTTCTGTAGTCTAAGCCTATGCTGACATATCAGCATATTCAGATTTTTTTTTAGTATGATTTGAAAGCAGAGTTTAAATTTAGGCAGAGGCTAAGGTTACGTGACCGTAACATTTGTCTCTTTGGTTTATTTTATTATCCCTTCACGCTTCCCTGATTGTACGAGAGCGTGACGAAGTAATAAAATAAACTAAAGAGGCAAATGTTACGGTCACGTAACTTTAGCCACTTCCTTAAATTTAATAGTGTCTATTTTGCCGTTATTAGTTTGCCGGCCAGTAGATCCTGATTGGCTAAATTTACTCACCAGTCGTGCATATAGACGCAAGCCAATCATCAGTCTTGCATGTAGGCACAAGCTATTCAGGATCTAGCTGTTAACGGCAAAATAGATACCGGTACTGCCTTTAGATTTGTTCTAAATTGCCTTCATTACCAGTACTCTTTGTGATTGAATTATGCTGCTATGCTTAAACTGCTGCCCTGCATAGCCTAGTCTATTTCAATGAGAAGATAGGCTGCTTGACTGAGTTGAATGTTTGGATTTGCTACAATTCATGTACTGGTGTTTTGTTTGTTGATTTGTAGATATGAACCACTCCCACTGGATGAACAGTGCAGCAGTTCAGAGGAAGAAGATAAGGATGATACAGTTTCTGAGTGTAATGTTCAACAAAAAAGTTTCAACATCGATCTAGGTAGAAACTCAAAACAGTTTAAATGCATTGCATATTTGCCAATTATACTTTTTTCAATTCAATTTATTCTACCAAGTGGCAACACTAAACGAATTGATGTAGCTGTAGGTGTACAAGTGGAACCACTTGGTGAGGAGTCAGCGAAAAGACCATACGGTCACCTTGTCAGCTGCCACCTCACCTCAGTCTTACATATGTGCACAACACCATAAAACAAGAAAACAAAACCACTAAAAAAAATAAAAATTAAAAAAATAAAAACAACAATTTGTTGCTTAATAAGCTAAGCAAATAAAAAAAATCATTTGTTTAACCTAATATCAGAGTATGTAGTATGTGGATACTTCAGCACATTAATGTTCACTCAGTGTAATTTAATAATGTAATCAATTGGTTGGTTTGTATTGTTCCAGCAAATAATTAACATACAGTTTTTTAAACTTAACTGTTGATAAAGATTTGATGCTCTGTGGTACTTCACGCCATATCTGTGCTCCAGCAAATGCAGACAAGGATTTTCCCGAATTGGTGCAAATATTAGTAATGAAAAAGCTATATATACCGGTAGCTTTGCTACTCTGGTAGGCATACTTGTAATACAGAAATGCTGTGTGTGTACTATGTGCATTTGTTTTAAAGTAGATAAACAGTTTTAATATAATTTTAAGATAAAATAGATAAACAGTTTTAATAAGATAATTTAAGATAAACAGTTTTAATAAGCAAGGCAGTACAAAACTGAACTTCGAATTTTTTGTGCGGCCTTATTAACACTGCTGATGATGACAGCTGATTCTATGTAGTTGAAACATCCAATTTAAATGTAGATTTCTTAGTGTCTTTTAGTAGTTTATTCTGTGTGCATTAATCCACCAGCAATTTTTTGTCCCTTTGAAATGCCCTTAAAAGTATTTTTGTGGTCATATAACACTTTTTGTTTTAATAGATTTGGTGCGTCATGCAATGAAAAATGTCAAGCTTGAGTTATCAGCTATTCCTCCATGGGCAAAAGAAATATCAGATAGTGCATGGGATGAAGTTGTAAAACAAACTGTGGGAAAAGTTCAACCAGCTGATAATGCAGGTCCTTCAAGTAGTTCTGGTGACTCAGTAAATTTGTCAAATCCATCGTAGTTTTTCTGTGACAACTTAGAGTGTTGTTCCAATCATCTTTAATGATGTAAGCGTTGTTTGTATATTGATTGGACAGTATTTTGTTGACATGACTTCTATTTCTTTGTGTTTGGTCTTCTTACGCAGTGACTCGGGCAGGCATTTTTTCATGTAATAGCAACTTTTTTGTTTCACGCAAGACCATCTATTTATAGTTCGTTTCTTTTGACGCTACGGTATCTATGAATTCTTGTTTGCCATGAATTTTGTGTTTTGTAAAAAGGCTTCACAAACCTGAAAACTTTGAGATACTGCACGTGCTGTTAGTTTTTGACATGGATCAATTGATGGTATCGTTCTTACAACTGGTATTTGGTGCCTTATATAGTAGTTGTTCAGTTTCATTCTGGTGTGTTACTCGTGACCAAGGGTTGCTGGATGCATCTCATTCCCTTACCGATCGCTTTCACTCCCTCTCTCCATCTTGTCCAATCTGCAGCCTCCTCCACCTCCAACCCAATTCTCTTTACACTCTTTTCAACTTGTCTCCTTTATGTCTGTTTCGGCCTTATTTCAAAACAGCATAATACTACCTTGTCACACTAATTGGACTGCTGAGACCGGAAAGGTCGAAACAGTGATCTCTCTTCTAGAGATCGACCAGGGCCGAGGCCGGGGATGCCACTTTTTGCCCCAGCCAAGGGGGTCATAAAAATTGGCCGGGGCCGGGGTTGAATTTCTAATTTATTTACCGTATATTCCGGCGTATAACAGGACCTTTAAAGTGCAAAAACCCACCCTTAAAAATTGGAATGGTCTCATGCAACGAACATAAGTCATATCTTAATTTTTAAATAAAGATTTTTGTTAATTTTTTGTATGAAAAATGCGTTGGAGCGTAAAAAGAGAACGTGTATGCTTGAAGCGTTTTTGAGGTTCATCATGCACTGATAAAAAGCGTGTACAATTACGAAAACATTACGTGACTGAAGGATTATGTAACACCATTGACGGCATTTACATGAGGAGTGAGGATGCAAGTAGCCTACTTAGCTATGTATTCTAGACACAATATTAAGCATTGTATAAACCCCGGCCGGGGCAGGCACAATTTCCCGGCCAAAATTGCTGCCCCGGTCGTTCCTTACTCTCTTGCAATATTTCTGTTGTTTTTGATGGTTGTGCGTTGTACAAGATTACATGAAACAAAAATTTTGCATTGTAACAGACCTAACTTCTTTATCATTTTGATATTATAACGGCATCTCCACTCGACAATCTGTTGAAGGCTTTTAGAAATGGCACTGCAGCATTTAGTCTTGTTGTTTTTGTGAAAAAATTAATGTTGTCTTCTCATTGTTTCACTTGCGCCCTGCAAGCCGCGACACTTTTATGCCTGTGTTGTTTTGGTTTTTGTGTCGCAGTATTCCCCCACCTCTTGTATAATTGAACAAGCAATATAATAACGTTTACCGAAACTTTGACAAAGACTTGTAACTTGTTTCGACCTTAAGGCCCGGTCACACGGAGCGATTTTGGTCGCTGCGAGTAGAAGCTGCGATTACTCGCTGCGAATGAGTGGTCACGCGTGGCGATTAAATTTTTGTGAAGTCGCTGCTGCTTAACCTCTGCATATAAGCCGACGAAAGCTCTGTGATAGCCTTTTTGAAAGTCTGCAGCCATGCCGAAGCATCAACGTATTTTTTAGAGCTTTCATCACAACCGTATTAGTTCCACGGTACTTGGAAAGACTGCATTTGTGAATTATGCCAACTCACTAATACTTTCATTCTTTAAAATGTTGTTGCTGCATAGTAGCCTAATGTTGCAATTGTGCCGAGAAGTGCCTTTGTATGGAAATATCAATTTCTCACCAACTGAGTTCGCTTTTCAAAAACAAACCTTACTGAGTCTACACGAAGCAGAAATTTTTGTGCAGTATTGTATGAAATATTTCAATTTTCACAATTTGTATGAAATATTTCACAACTTTCTTGCTCCTGTCGCAAGAATGCGAAGGAGTGTCAGCACAGAATAAATCCACACTCGGACAGGAAGAGTAGACTAAACGTTGCAACCAAATCCGCCAGAGCGGATCATGTAAAGCGTAAGAGAAAACTTTGTTAATATCACTCGTTAACTTACTGCACCACGCTGCTCTCCTCGCTCCTATATTTCTGGAGCCAAATCTAATAGACCTTTATGGCTACATGATCACACTAGTAAGCCTTCCGACACTTACCAGAGTAGAGGATGATTCCCTCCCAGCTACTACATATCTCATGAACGAATCCGCCTTCGACCTGCCCCACATTTTTTGGATCTTTTTGTTAAATTTATTTTTGTAGCAATCTTTCAAAATTTTACTTTTTCTTTTTGATGACGCTTCGCGTCATCAACAATTCAACATGCAGACCTGCAACTTCCTACAGTAACTTGTTCATACTATGTTTACGAGCATTTTTTTCTTATTATTTTCATTTGCAGTATCCCATAAAGTTTCAAAATCGCCATATACTGTATATCCAAAAATGTGAGTATATTCTCATCAGACCATCTTAAACTCTGCCTTTTTGCAATATTTTTTGATATGTTTTTAAAAATTTGTCATAAACTTACAGCCCCACGTGTCAACAATCACAAATACGTGATCATCAGATCGCTAGCGAGTAAAGTTGAACATGTTTAACTTTAATCGCGGCGACTAATTTCACTAGCGAGCGCGACTAGCGATTAGGTGGTCACACGAGGCGAGTTGTCAAATTTAGTCGCTGCGACTGCACTCGCAGCGACTAAAGTCGCTCCGTGTCACCGCGCTTTAACTCTGATGTTTTTGATGGTCTTTTTTTGAACCCTTGGTAGTTGTCTTCACTCCAAACCAGGGTTCCTCTTTTGCTAATGGTCGTTATCAGATTCGCAATTCTAATCCAGGAAGCATGGTTATAATAGTAATCAGCTTTGTCGTAACTTCTCTATCGGCAAAAGTGTTTCTATTTGATCTGTTTGGGCTGGTATGTTGTGCTGCCGAAATAACCTTTGTATTTATCTGCTGTTTACGTGTGGTATTATATTTGCATTTTTTTTGCAAGCGTGTTCTTACTGAAATTAGATACCCACAGTATTTTCACGAAAAATCCGGGGATCATTGTCTTGTCAGTTTACGCGGCCCAAATTTCAATTGCTGGACGACACATAGTTAAGAGCAGATAAATCTATCTATTTATGCGTGGTTTATGTAAGAAATTTCACTTGTTTGCCAATATGCAAGACGTTGAGTTGAGTTATCCCCGTCTCTGCGAACTTGTCGTATCTTTGTGGAGAATTTTTGAAAGATTAAATGGACTTTATTTTTGGCCTACTCCTGTAGGTACTTAATAAGTCATGGGCAATCCCTTTTATACTCGCCCCAAAACGCAAAAGTATGGCACGATGCATGTTAGAGATGTGTCCACAATTTACCTAAACCATCCTGCCCTTTTCAATTCTTTGCTATTGATATTTTACAAAACGCTACGGTATAATTTTTTATTTTGGATAAAAGAAGTTCTGCAATATATCAATCACAGTTCAAATCAAATGCAGGGATAAAAAAAAAACTAGTGCATTACAACCAAAACTTAGAAAAGACACTATCAATTGTACCAGTTTACGCGCTTTATATAAGCTCTCTTCTCGGCTACAAAACGAAACGCACAACTCTGTGAGATCGGCTTAACCGAATTGCGCCATGTTCAATACTTAGGCTCACGCCTGAACATATTCCCAGCTACTGAATCAGGTTTTTTGAAAAGCGATAATACAGTGAAGGTTACTTCCTTTTTTTTTTACATTCCTCTTAAAAACCCCTTTTTCTTGTCTTCTGATGTCATAATATAATGGTGACACAATGTGAAGATCTTGCAATATGTCGCTCCATCTGTTACGTAAACGTTCTTATGTTTTGCAAACATCCCGTAATTTCTAGACTCAAGCATGACATACTCATTAGGGTGTTACATTTTTTGGCGAATTTTGATTTCAAACTTGCCTGGGCAATTTTTAGGGTGGAAACCCGTCAACTTTCACTTCTGCAAAATATTTTTCAATTTTTTGAAGTTCCACCCCTTGATTGAAATTTTGGGGGTGCCACGTGCCACCCGAAAACTAAAAAATCGCTATAACTCGAGATCCGCACATGCTAGAGTTAAAATTTTGGTATCAAAATTTGCAGAAGCCATATGTTCGTATCTAATGTTTGAAGGAATATATAGGCTATTTGCAACAGAAATTGAGTTAAAGCAAAATGTGTGATTTAACTATGCCATCTGCAGACATTCAAGACAGTATGCTTCTGAATATTTTTTTAATAAACAAACTGCATGTTGAAATATATTCAGGGAACATCAAAAAGTCACTCATTGACTACATAGCCTCTTATTCGGTTGTCGGCCTGTATTTTACTAATGGTACGAGTGTTGTTGCGCACTTTCTTCCCTTCCAGGACAGTTGACAATTTACCAATGTAACGTTCGCAAGTACGATTGTGATTGTCGATGGACCTCCAAAATCGGGCATGACAATACTGCAAGCAGGGTGCAGATTTGCTTTTCTCGGAAAAAAATGATCTTAAAGGGCTCCTACTCCACAGCATTTCGTGAGTGTTGACCTGCGAGGGCAAGGATTGCTTCGTTGAAAGAACAGCAGAAAGTGGAAAAGGGGGATTATCGGAAAAGACACTGAGTGCAACATTAGTGGGATTCAACCATGTTGTAGCATGGGTCAAAAAGCACTTTTTGATGGCCTCGCACACCAGTATTTGGTCTTGTTGCTTGAAGGATAACAGAAGGTCCCTTAAAAATATTACATTTCCTGGGCCATCAGAAGCACGTGGCTTTAAATGAACCCTCAGGAACATAGGGGCATAAACACTTGCAACAAAATTTACGATTCTTTCAAAGCGATTTCTTTTCTCAGCATCAAACAGCATAGACGGTCGGTGCGATTGAGCAAACTTGAATAAAGCCAATCTCAAATAACCATTAGCTGTAGTCATCCAACTGTACAACAAAAACATGCTATTGATAAGTATGTAATGAAGATAAGGATCCTATAATAATGCAGTAGTAGGCCTAAGCTTATTTCGGCTTAATTACCGAGATTGACAAATCGTTTCTTGTTTGTAGCTAAGGTATTTCTTCCAGGTTTCAGGAACTTCCATAAATAGTGCACAGCACAAGGTCAACAGACATCTTTGGTCATCTCGCAAATCTGTACAGGCAATAAAATCTTAGATCAAAAGAATCATGATACTTTAAAGCGTTGTGTTTGTTGTAATCACATCCACTGACCCAACTAACATTCTTCGTTCAGTCCTCTGGTCAATAATGAACTGCTTTTCTAAAGAGAAAGGAATATATTCATTTCATATCCACTTACAGCACTGAAGTTACTACGTCACTTCGACGAAAAATACTCTTCTCTTTAAAGATCAGGATAAGATTTGTTGCTTACTATGACTTTTGCTGACAACTGTTAAGACAAACGTAAAAGAATCAGCAGTGAAGCGACTCAGTTATCAGCTGGGATCAGTAGTGACACTGTATTTAATGTATAGTTACCTTGACAAGGAATCCGTCTTTCTTTGGGACATCTGCAAGGTATTTTTTCGGTACGACCTTGAACACTTATCAGCGAAATATCACACTTGCAAGTGCAAATGTCAAACAGCTCTGCAAATACAGCATCCTGGATTCTGGTTACGGATTTGGAAGCTTTCTTTTTCTCTTTATTGAAACTACCTAACAGTAACTTTATCCTTTCTTCAATCCTTTTGTCGCTAATAACCGGCAGGCTTGACAGGGTTCATACTGATTTAATGTTACTGATAACTTCCTGCTTAACCTCGCTGAAATTTGGAAATTTGCTGTTGACAAACTATGTATCTTCTGCCATCATCTTTTCTCGGACGTCATGGTAATGTGCAATGACATCCCAATTTGTGGGCAGCATATTTGATTTCATCTTTTCAGTATAGTTATTACCTGATCTAAGCTTGCTGAAAGCCATAGTTGCTAACTTGTTATTCACTTAACTTACTAACTTACTACACTCTGAAATAAAATTCACTCACGCAGATGCAGGTAATGCCAACACCTGAAGAAGTGTTAAGGTAATATCACACTAACTGAGACGCTAAGACCTTTGATACATTGTACAGATTTATTTTATTATGACATCACATCTGCGCCGATATGTTGTCACAATAAAATAACCCTGCACAACGTCTCAAAGGTCTCAGCGTCTCAGTTGGTGTGATCGCACCTAAATTTTTCCAGTCACTAAGTTTGCTGCAAAGATTCGGAAAATCTTAGACGGACGAAAGCATCATTACATTATAAAGGTTAAACAATTTCATACTTCGCTGCATGGGTAAAACATGTAACAAAACGAATTTTTTGCTTTAACTCAATTTCTGTTGCAAATAGCCTATATATTCCTTCAAACATTAGATAGGAACATGTGGTTTCTGCAAATTTTGATACCAAAATTTTAACTCTAGCATGTGCGGATCTCGAGTTATAGCGATTTTTTAGTTTTCGGGTGGCACGCGGCACCCCCAAAATTTCAATCAAGGGGTGGAACTTCAAAAAATTGAAAAAATTTAAAAATATTTTGCAGAAGTGAGAGTTGACGGGTTTCCACCCTAAAAATTGCCCAGGCAAGTTTGAAATCAAAATTCGCCAAAAAATGTAACACCCTAATACTCATATTACCAAAACAGTGATGAAACTAGATAAAAACCCATCACGAGCAAATCAAATGACAAAGTTAATCGAAGAAGCTACCTTTAAAACGTTACGTCCCGTCAGCTCGGTAGTAAAGACATTGCTATCGATGCGGTAGGTCTGGGGTTTGATTCCCGGATCGGTTAAATCGGACATAGTGTCTGTCGACAACGGCTCGCTGCCGCTGCGATGTTTTGTTAATAGCTGTGTTGCCCAGGTGCTAAGCTGCGCAGATGGGCCCGGCCCCGCTACTCATGCTTCGACGTATAACTCGAGTATAATAAAGATGTTTTCATTTTTTTGTATCTTAACGAAGACCCTCCTACGTGCTTGTAATCACGCCCAAGATTACTTTTAATCAGTCCAACTCACTTCTTGCAATGAATAGGAGGATGCTTTTTGCTGGGTTCACCGATCAAAATCCACGTCTCTGATTTGGGGAGACTAGCTACGTTTTCTTCGCCAACTACGTTATCTGGAAACAGATCTTTACTTGAAGAGGCACCAAGATATGCCATGGTTGGATCCTGTAATGAATCTTAATCAATCACAACACTTCTCAAAAATTATATTTTCAAAATAAAAAACAAAGTTAAAGCTAAAAAGTAAATTTTGGAATTTGATTTATTTGTTTAGCAGCGTGCTTTGGCGAATGTCTTAAACTATAATACGTCTGCAGACTACAGTAGGCCTGTTTATACCTCCGGAGTATCTTCAAATCCAATAGGACAAAAGTAATGATTTAGACAGTGATAAATATAAGCGGTGTTTTCTCTTGATAATCCCAATTTTAATGCAGTCAATGCGCTTTCATCTGTCATCCAATTGGTCTTGAAACGACCTAAAAACAAGTCAAAAGCGAAACATTTACTATACTCCACTAAAAGACTAATAAAAAAAGAAAGCGGCAATTCGGTGTGGGACATCTCGGCGTGACTGAACGTCCTAAATCTGGTTTGGGAGGCCCCGGGACTATAACCCCCTCCCCTTACTCCGGCCCTGCTCTAAAACTATCCAAACGTTGAATCGGAAGAAAAACTCTAGCAAAAACTTCGACTATATTCCAATGCTATCTAACGTCATAAGAATTTTTCATTGGACTGATTCCAGAAAACTTGTCCACATACCTGCTGGCTTAAACATGTAATTTGCTTTTCCTTTGACGCCGAAATGAGCATTTAACCGAGAAAACCACTTCATTAAAGTTGCGTTTCCTGTGAATGAACCAAATTTGATCTCTCCAAAAGGCGGCTTAAACCCCAATATCAAAAGCGCATCTTCCTATGACAATCTAAAGTTGTAATTGTGCAAAGAATATGCAAGGTGCCTCAACCCAATCAATGCCATTAAAGCGACGTGTGTTAAGGCTAATCCTTACAGAGTAGGGCTACCGTATTTTCACAATGCAAAAGGAGGACAGGTTCTTTGAGGGTCTTCAAGTTCGCTGATGTCAAAAAAAAAGTCATCACCTCCGCAGATGTCCAATTTTCCGCCCACAACCAAGTGAAGACCAAAAAAAAAAGGTCATCACCTCCGAAGACGTCCAATTATCGGACCAAAATCAAGTGAAGACCAAAAAAGAAAAAGGTCATCACGCCCACAGGCCGTAGTTAGGACTAAAATTTCCCAAAATTTTTCATGGAAGAATGATTTCACATGTTTTCACTGTTTATCATGCCGAAAAGGAGGACACTTGGGCATTTTTTGGCGTCCTCGGAGGACAAATTTTATTTTCTTAAAAAGGAGGACATGTCCTCCAAAAGGAGGACGTATGGTAAGCCTATTAAAGAGCTTAAGCTATATATAAAAACAAAGAATCAAATCTTTATTACGGTATATGCTAGGCCTACTAACAGAGATGGGCATTTATCGCGATAATTTTTTACTGATTATTGTTATCGCTTAAAATAGTTTGGATTTATCGATTACCGATATCGCTTTTGTTATATATTTTGTTATCGCCGATAAATTATCGCGATAAACGATTCTTTATGCACACAGTGTTCAAAGTTGGGGAGTTGGCGCTATGGCAAAATTCACGGCGTCGATTAAGTCTTGTTGCAATTTGAAAAAATCCCTCTTTGTTATGTTTAATCCCACGGCAGAGTCCATGAACTGCTCTCTTTTCTTGAAAAATCTAGAAAACGCTTTTGTGATTTGACTTTAAGAAAAAAACTTCGTCAAACACATTGAAAATTTACCGCAACATTTATCGGGAAAATTTATCGGCGATAATTTATCGATTACCGATATCGCTTTACGAAATTGAGATTTATCGATTATCGGTATCGCCCATAGCATTTTTGAAATTATCGATTATCGTTATCGCTTTAGTACAGAAAGATTTATCGTGCCCATCACTGGCTACTAATAATATTACGCCCGAGCGTGTAACCAGAGGCGGGGACTATCTCCACGGCACAGCGCCAGGGCAAGACGCAAACGTGGCAGCGGTGGGGAATTGGGTGGAGTGAAAAAAACTTTTTGCTTTAAATCGTTTTCCCCGGGGTCAAAAAAGTGGACATTTGGTTTGAAAACATGTTTAAGAGTGGTTTTGCATGGTTGCAGGCAAAAATGGTCTACACGTGCTACCTTCCTCTATTGGTTTGTCCGACCCAAATTTTGCAAAATTTATCATAACTTCTTAGTGTCAAACAGTAAGAAGCTAAAAGTTCCATCAAAAGTTGCACAACACCTTAGTATATATCTGCTCTAAGAGGACTTTTGCTTCAATTTTGATCAGAAAAAGAGGTATTAGCGAAAAACACATTTTTATGAAACTTTTTATTTGCAAACAGATATTATGCAGTTAACTTGTGGTGATGGCAATTAAACAAATAGTCTTATCTTTGACCTTCCAAATGCGTCAGAAACCATTGTGTATCTAGTTATGATTGTAAAAGACTTTCCAATTTCATACCATACCCAGTACCCACATTGCTTCCAGCTAACTTTTCACCTAAACCAAAAGTGAGGCCACAAAATCTAACTGTTGTAGCGGATGTCACTTCTATTTTGTTTTCACAAAATGTAGTAACGAAAAAGTTCTTTTTCTATTCACTGACTCTGAAATTCATGAAATTGTGAACAAAGCCCAACTCCAAAATATTTTATGGAAAGATATTACCAAAGCTGTAGATATAGACCACACAACAATCGAGCTGGCTGAAACATCAGAAGGACATAGTATTAACTATACCTTAAATACAAAAATATTATACTTACTGAGATTGTTGTTCAATACTTACTAAGTTATTCTCTCATAGGGTGGAGTACTTACTGAGATTAACAATACCAATAATTTTGTACTTATTGAGATTTAAGCTGTAAACACTACTGGTACTTATTTTTCAGATTCTGTAGCAGTACAGTGTTGCTTTCTACAAAGTGTGCAGTAGTAGTATATATTACTAAGTCTTGAAACCTGTGAGTTAGCAGCAGGGATGGGCATTTATCGAGATAATTTATCGGCGATAATTTTTTACCGATTACCGATATCGCTTTTGAAACATATTTTGTTATCGCGATAAACGATTGTTTTTGCACACAGTGTTCAAACTTCAAAGTTAATAAGTTGGCGTTGTGGAAAAAATAGCCGGTTACCATTAAGCTTGTTGCAATTTTTAAAAAAATCTCTCTTTGTTTTGTTTAATGCCACGGCAGAGCCCGTGAAATGCTCTCTTTTCTTGAAAAAATTATATAAACATTTTTACAGTTTGACTTACAAAAAAATAACTTTTTCAAACACGTTGAAAATTTACCACCTTTATCGGAAAAATTTATCGGCGATAATTTATCGATTACCGATATCGCTTCAAGAAATTGAGATTTATCGATTATCGGTATCGTCCGGGGCTTTTTTAAAATTATCGTTATCGTCTTAGTACATTGAGGTTTATCGTGTCCGTCACTGGTTAGCAGTAAACTCTGAATATGGAAACTGGAAACCAGGCAGTTAAAGATACCCAGATATTGCGTAGTAACAGTGGGCATGAGTTGAAAAGTATGCAACAGTGTCATGGTTTCTCGCATAAAACAAAGCAAGTGGTCTGTCACAGTGGCTTAAGAATTATTTCAGTTATTACCGTGGTGCAATGTTTGTACGATCAGCACATCTTGCGTGGCCAGAAAAGTTCAAAAGTTGGTATGGGAATTCAGCAATTTCGACAAGTACCCTAGGGCTAACCGAGGAACTACATTGTTCAAAAAGGAGGCAGGTTTCATGTGGAGAAATTGAATTAACTGTTTGATATTTTTTGCGAAGATAAAAAAAAACTTAGACGTATGCTAGAAGCAGCGCACGGTCTTCGCAAGTGCAGCAAAGATTGTGATTTCACAACGACTAGATGACCATCAGAGGTTCAAAAGGTACTGCAGTGACTGAAAAACTAATACTCAGTGAAGTTCAAACAAAAAAATTGGTATTCTTATGCCCCTACAATCACCAAAAGATACCGACTAGATTCAGACATATTTGCTAAGGCCAACACTGTAAAATTATCTGACAACCATACCGATCATGGTCCTTTTCAATGTCCTTCGAAAGATTCACTACTTCAGATTGACGACGAAGATTAACGCCATAATCGTTGCAAATAGCCAAGCTTCGCTTTTATACGCGACGAAATCACTTGCTTTGTTGTAGGCAAAAAACCACGACACTTGCATGCTTTTCAACTCATGCCCACTACGTAATATCTGCGAAACTTTAACTGCCTGGTTTCTAGTTTCCATATTCAGAGTTAATTACAAACGTACAGGTTTCAAGACTTTGAAATATTACTGCTGCACACTTTGTAAAAAGCAACACAATACCGCTACAGAATCTGAAAAATAAATACCAGTGGTATTTACAGCTTAAATCTCAGTAAGTACAATATTTTCGGTATTGTTAATACTACTGTATGTTCTTCTGATGTTTCGGCTAGCTCGATGGTTGTGTGGTTTATATCTACAGCTTTGGTAATATCTTTCCATAAAATATTTTGGAGTTGGGCTTTGTTCACAATTTCATGAATTTCAGAGTCAGTTTTGTGGAAACAAAATAGAAGTGACATCCGCTACAACAGTTAGATTTTGTGGCCTCACGTTTGGTTTAGGTGAAAAGTTAGCTGGAAGCAATGTGGGTACTGGGTATGGTATGAAATTGGAAAGTCTTTTACAATCATAACTAGATACACAATGGTTTCTGACGCATTTGGAAGGTCAAAGATAAGACTATTTGTTTAATTGCCATCACCACAAGTTAACTGTATAATATCTGTTTGCAAATAAAAAGTTTCATAAAAATGTGTTTTTCGCTAATACCTCTTTTTCTGATCAAAATTGAAGCAAAAGTCCTCTTAGAGCAGATATATACTAGAGTGTTGTGCAACTTTTGATGGAACTTTTAGCTTCTTACTGTTTGACACTAAGAAGTTATGATAAATTTTGCAAAATTTGGGTCGGACAAACCAATAGAGGGAGGTAGGACGGCCATTTTTGCCTGCAACCATGCAAAGCCTCTTTTAAACATGTTTTCAAACCAAATGTCCACTTTTTTGACCCCGGAGAAAACGATTTAAAGCAAAAAGTTTTTTTCACTCCACCCTAGTGGGGAAACGTTGGCGACAGTGTCCGATCTGATGGGCCCACTAATCGAACGCATTTAACCACTGTTCAACATTTTCACTCACTGATGACGATGCGGCCTGATATATTACGGTATTAAATAGGTTGATAATATAAAGTTTTTCCGAGAACAGCTATGGCACACGAGTCAAGATGCGATTGCCGAAGTGCAGCAGGTGGCACGCGACAATTTTTTTCGCTTTTGAGTTTCGCCCTCCTGGTACACAACATTTTTCAATCACGCGAAACCCCAATACTTTATTCACTTACATTATCATTGTTGCCGCGCTTCGCGTATTGGTATTTACGCACCTTAACTCCCAAAGTTTTAACCAGAAACTAAGAATATAGGCCTACTATGATAGTAAACCAATGGGCAACGGCACAGCACAACTGAGCATTACCGCAAACTTACTTTTCATTACAGTCATTTTACTTTTTTTAGTAGTTACTCTAGAAATGAAGGTGAGATGGTTACTTGCACCTTGCCCAAATCGCAATAAAAAGAAGCCAGAAAAGTTCACATTCGTCAAGCTCAGCTGCAACAACGCATAAAATCAGCTTACTGCAAACCTGTGTGAGGGGATTTCGATTCCCCGTTCCAATCGAACTGTACAAATAATTCCAAACAGATACCAATGAAGTGATGCCGCAAGATTTGCTATATTGAGGTCGAGACATACAATGCCATCGTCTTAAATCAAGTACTTTGAAATCAGGTACACGAACTTGTGAATCCAAAATCGTAGGCAAAAATCTAAAAATAAAACTGTTACTAAGATTTTGCAAGTGAAAAAGTAAAAGAGCACAGAAAGCCAGCGTAAAAGTAAGAACAAAAATCCTCTGACATTTTTTTTCCAAAATAAGTTAATCACATTATGCTCAAATGGAAAACGAAAACATCTTTGGCAGACACGATGTCAGCAAAAACCATCAAAACAGTGGTCAAAACGATACGATCTCGCAGTTCTAAAAAGTATCCAGTGTAGCTCTTTCTAGCATCGCAGTTAGTAGGAGGTAATGGGCCAATACATGCCAAGTAATATACCTGTAATATAACAGCTCAAATGGCCAAGTGGTAAGAGCGTCTACCTCTGGAGCTGTAGACTCGGATTTGAGTCCGAGTCGGGTCAAACCAATGACTTGAAAATTGGTATTCACAGCTTCCCTGCTTGACATTACAGGGACAACGTGGATAACAATCCGGAAAGTTTACTTGTGCTGCTGGGAAAGGAACTTAGCGGGATTTTCCCATCTCGGCGTGGTAGACAGATGGCCAGCAACTTCTAAGGAGCTCGTTACGGCCTTTTGGTCTTTTTCTGGTGATAAAAGGATAAATATGCAAAGAAAAAAAAAAGAACTCTTTAACACAGAATCATTGCAAGTTTATGACCTACGCGCTCAAATTGGAACATGATGGTTTGGCAACTTTTTTTTCTTTTAATCTTTCTCGTAAACTATCTGGAATATTAGAATGCGTCTTGCCATCAGTAAAGTTAATACTCCAAGATACTGACGTATTCTCCAGGTCACTGCAAAGAAAAACATAGAAGACCAATAAAGGAAAATGCCTTTTTCCGTATTGCTAGGCAAAAACAAGCATGTTCAATAAAAATTAACCAAGGGCATTGGAAGTGCGGTGCTGGGGGGGGTTGAAGCTCCCTCTTGATTATTTCAGCCCCTCTTTTAAAAATCTCAGCCCCTCCCATAGCCGCCCTCTTAAAATGCACGGTCTGCAATGATTTTATTGCTATATATTTGTTGGCATTTTTTACATAACAAAATAATACGGGAATTGTAAGCATTGCGCAGGGCACATGCAATTCGCCGATCAAAGTTGTTACGAGAAAAGCAAAGTTTACGCAAAATTCAAGCAATGCATGCTGGCAATCACCGTACTTTATTTGTACGTATACTCCCACAAGATTTCGTGCCATTTGTTTCGTGCTATTCTTACCGAAAAGCAAACAAGCGTAGCGTTGGAATTGTTGTTGAATCGCCATGCGGTACTGCAGGCACTGCCGCACTTTGCGCCTTCACTTTCTCTCGGCGATTTTTAAAACCCCACAATATTCTTACCTAAATTTATTTTTGGGGGAGAGATTTTAGCTGCTTTGTGGTCAAAAGGTGCGGTTTCTTTCTGGCACCAAAGTGGTAACATTATCGTGATTAACAATTCGGTTGCATTGGGTTTGTTTTTCTGAATATTTCTGTTTGTGTAAAACTTTTCGTTGAGTTTTGTGCTTGCTCTTTGAATTTGTTTCTGTTTGATAGTTTGCTTTAGTTGCTGAAGAGACAATAGCAGATTTAAGTCCCTATATTACTACCACTGATCCAAAATTTTCTTTGTGTTTTTTGTTTACAACATAGGCGCAACTTTTTTGCAGAAAAATGTTGATTTAGTAATCGGGAGCGTGATGCATAGCAGCGCCTTCCCATTTCACTTTCTATCCATCAATACTCTTTCCGAGGTAAACCATGGAACACGGTCGATAGCGTTTTACTTTATAAAACCTATATCCTCCAGTGAAGTTTTATTTTTATCAAAAATAGACTTTTTATTTTCGAAATTTTATTTTACTTTTTTTTCTAATGCGCGTTGTTATTTTCCTACTGTAACATGAATTGCAATGTTTTCTTGATAAACCTCATTTACAACAAGACAGAATCCAGAAGGTAAAACACTAATAAGCGTGCGCCTGTTTAGAGCATATCGTAGTTTTTATCACTATCAGATAACTTGGCGAATACTGCAGCCGCAAAAGGGGGGTCTGGGGGGGTTTAATTATGAAGCTTTTAGTAAAGGGCGAAGCCCCCCAGACGTTGGTACGATTTTGTCGGATTCAGCCCTCAGTATTAAAACAAGCTCCAACGCCCTAAAATTAATGCTTGTATTACCAATCACAACCACGAACTGTGACTTGCAAACACCTATTGGAGAGTTTAAGGCCGAATTAGGTGGTAGTGGTACAGCCAGGGGGGCACTGAGGCACTGACTCCTTCCTTTTTGACATATAAACCCTCTTTTTTGAGATCAATCACTCTGGGCAACTGAAAATGGGGCCTCTCATTGTCTAAATCCAGCCTTGTCCCCCTAAATATTTTGTCGGCAACACCCCCAGGTGGTGGCTAAAGTTTCTATAAAGAACTGAAAGTTGAAACGCTTGCAGTAAAGCTAATATTGGCATCATTAAAAAAGATATTAAAAAACTATATAATTTATTGTCCAGGTTCATTAGGTCATGAAAAAATGTGTTACATGAGCTAACTAATTGAATTATCTTCAAGCATGTATGGGAAAATGGGGTTATTTCGGACCAATCACTTCCGGTTTTATTTTTGCAGCATCATGTGACCTATAGCAGTCACCGCAACCTTCTCTTTTAATCGCATTATTGGTTGGGTAACAAAATCAAGTAGTTTTTTGTTGAACTTCATATTCACGATTTTTAACAAAAAAGTAAAATCAGATGAGACGAAATCGTAAGGTTTTGTGCTAGCATAGTTGCAGTTTAAGCTGAAGTCTAGCATTGATACTAGTCAGACATATATAAAAAGCACGCAGACAAGATGAATTAAAAAAAAAAATCAAGTTGTGTAGGAAGAGTTTGCCATTAGCTAGTCTTGCTGACTGTGGGGTTAATTCGGACATATATAACAAAACATTTGAAATAGTACGTGAACATACTGTTTTCAAATTTAAAAATGAATTTAAATCAAATATGAAAATAATTTTAGCACGTAAAGATGTTGTTTTTAAATTGCCAGTGCCACAAATTACTTGGTCTTCTCGACGTCCATTTTTACGCTTTTTAACTTCAATTTTGAACAATAGAACATTTGATTTTATCAAACTATTGAGATCATGCACAGTCTCTTTCTTTCATTTAGCTAATTTTGTTTGAATTCGTTGTTGTAAACTTTTGAAACTGTGCAAGTGAATTTAACTGAAACATGCTGTTTTTTTCTATCAGCGGAAATTGATGCAGAGCGCTTTTTCATCGCAATAAATTCGCCTTCTTTTTAATGTCCGAGACTACCCCACTGCTTGTCCAGACCTACCTCACTATTGGGGCAAGTTTCGGATGTACTAGACCACCTTGCATTCTTGTAAGTAATGGCCTGATGCTTGGAGCTATTACAATCACGAACAATTTCTTATTGAAGTCAAAGGGCTATCAACAATTTTGTACAAAGAGTTGGTAATTCCACATTCTTAATCTTGCTCTAGATCAGGGGTTCTTAACCGGGGGTAAATTTCCTGAAGTATAAACAAAAACAAACTTCAATTTTCTGTATTAAAAAGGTGAAAGTGTTGCACTGGGGGTAAATTATACTCTTTTCAATCGGCAAGGGGTAAAGAATACAAAAAAGGTTAAGAACCCCTGCTCTAGAGTCACAAAAGTAAATTTTGTCCGAAATAACCCCACATTGCCATAAAGCATGACTTTTAAGAATCAAATTCAATGAAAAAAATCCCACCACAATTTTACTGTAGATTGATTATTTTCTTAATTTTTTTCAGTCGCCAACAAAATATGATGAAACCACCATGCTTTAAGTCACATCTACATTCACTTAAAAGTTGTAGATGTTTCGAATCTGTATTGTTTAAATCAAGTATCATAAGCATAAAAAGCCATAAAGCATACAAAACAAACATATTTTACATTTAAGGAAATAAATGAAAATGAATTTAAGTACCTTTGCACAACCCCATTATTTTCGGATGTAAAATAAGAAGTTGATATTCCATTCAAAGAAATTGCATCAGCAAATTTTTTTTTATTTTCCGGTAAGTCATCTTTCACAGATGGTAAATGTTCTGCTCCAGCACTATCAGTATCAAATTCTTCTTTAAATGAACAATCAACAGTACTGCTACTAGTTGAAGAAATCGCTAGTGTAGATATGCCAAAAAGGTACTCATCTGCATTTGAATCGACATCAGTGTTCTTATTCATGAATAGATTTTCCTTTTCACGTGAATCAGTTTTTGTAATTGAATTAACTAGTGATGATTTGAATTGTAAAGATGATGCTGGTGTAGCTTCTTTTTTACCATAAAAATTGAGTGAAGACAGACGAAACAAAAATTCACTAACTTTTTCTGTAATAGGTTTAATAAACTCTTTTCTCGGTGAGTGGAAAGAAGATGATGATGTAAGATTTTTGTCAATTCTGGTTAATTTAGATGGCAAAGTTTCTTTAGATGATGAAATTATATTTTCTTCGTTAAGAGCAGTATATGAAGATTGTCGAATTAAAGATTCTTTAGAATCAACATAAGAAACTTCATTGCTGCATGAATGAAAAGACCATTCACTGTCGGTATCTGATTCTTCTGAAGACATTGATATAAAAGCTTGTATCAAACTATATAAAATGTTGTGCAAGCTAGAATACAACCAATTCTCTAATGATGAAGTTTTTGGTAAAGTACCGGTATCTATCAAAGATCACAATTAACTTATGATTTAGACTGCAAAGTTTTCAGAAAGACAGTATCATACGCATAAAAAGCCAACAAGAGTATTGACCGACCATTTGATCAAGAGTATTGACTGACCATTACATCTAGACTAGACTAGCCTATACATCAGGGGTGGAGAACCTACAACCCGCTTAAGTTTTGAATGTGGCCCGCGTCAGAACTATAATTGTTAAGTGTACAACAAAATAGTGGAATATTAAACACCAAGATTTCTTAAAAACTGCATCACATTCAACTACATGCTATATTTGTAGCATACAAACGCGCAAAAGTCTCTGATTTTACGGTAAAAAACAGCACAGCATGAATGTTGTAAAATTTGCGACAAAATAATGTGCCGTTTTAAAGCAAAATTTCACAATTAAAAGTAAATGTGGCCTGCTGAAAATATTACTGGTATGCAATCAATGTGGCTTGCTGTGCTTTACCAGTTTACCACCCCTGCAATACCGGTGCCGTACATCATCCACAATCTTACTTCAAATAGAAATACCTAAAACTGCATAGTCCTATCACTGATTAAATAAGTTTACAGCAGAAACAGTTTTACAAGCTGCTGCGCTATCTTCAATACAATACGTAGTCTACAGCCCTGAATTCAAATTTTTATGCTTTCAACTTAGACAGACATGCTGGCTGCAAGGTTTTAGATTTTTTGGCGTTTTTTGTTGCGCTGGTGATGCGGTTAGTATTGGTACATTTTTTTTTTATAAATTTGTAAGGGGATTCGGGTTGGTAGGTGGGACAAAAAAAGGCATTATTTAGACTTTAAAGTACATTCTTACATCAAAGATTGAATAGAATGGTTTCAATTTTGCTGATCTGTTTGCTAGTGTTAAACAATATTTTCGTAGTTCTGCGATAAGGAAAGATGTCACGAAGTTTGCGGTAGCATTTTGAGTGCTTCTTCACCATCGACAGGTTAACGGAAATTAATATTATTCAATACAACCATTCGCAATGAACGTTATAAAACCAACCTCGCGAATAACACTCGTGATAATACCGCAGGGTATATCTTGAATATTGCGTCAAAAATGGATTAGTTGGGCTAATTTATAAATTTTTTTAAAACATCGTCAGCCTAATGGTACAGTAGTTAAGAGCTTGATTTTGAATCGTGAATATAGCGATGCAAACCTGACCTCAACCGGCAAGTGTTGAAAATACGGAACTGGTCATAAATTGTTTTTTGCAGGGCTCTTCTGGGAAGCTAATTTTTAACTGGATAAACCGATAAACGAAACGTCTAGATTGACGAATGAAATCTCATTGTCTTTGAATTTTAGCTCAATACTTTTCACCTCTCCTATCATTTAGAAGGCGAGCTGAAGCTGTAATAAAGAAATAACTGCAGTTTTTACCCGATTACTATTAAACTGAAATTCTAACTGGATAATTTTTTAAGTTAAGTCTAGTTTTGATGTGTGGACCTAAGTCAGGATCGAGTCCTTTGTGCCGTGTTTTGTAACATGCTTCAAGGTACCGCTGAATCGACGACGACCGAAAGGTCTTTCACTATTCCTTGCAGCGCATGCTTTATACAGCGTTTGGATAAATAAACTTGACTTGAAAATTGATCATGAAGTTTTTATGACTTGACCTGCACAACACAACAGCGTTTTCAACATTTGTGCTTTAATAAAAAGAAGCAAAAAACATGACTAGCCTCAGAAACAACGTCAGATAGTACGTGAAAATCAAGCTTTGCCAAGCTTACGAAACAAAAGTAGCCTACCCAATTCTGAAATGTTTTGAGTAAAGTAAGATCGATTTTTAAGCTGTTTCTTTTACACGAAATGCCAGCAATATTGTCTGTACCTTTCAACAAGTAGATTTTAAATTCTTCAATGCACAATAATAAATAAGGACACATAATCAAAAAAGAATAGGTAAACATAATCAAAACTAAGGAAGAACTTTTTACATGAATCTGGCAGCGATAGTACTAACTCAAGAAACTTATTTGAAAGCAACAACTGTTGTCGATTGTCATATTTTGGACAAAAATAAAACTTAAAACGAAATTGAAAACTCTGTATATTACCAGGGTTACTTTCATTTCCAACATTTGATAAAATACAAGAGCTGCACAAAAAGGTTTTACGGTTCAATAAGATTTAAACCGTACCGGAAAAGTATAAGTGGGAAACTCGACCTATCAGAGAGTTTCACATAGTTTAGACACGCATGATCAGTAGCCAACACCTTGTTAGGTCACGTCATAATAGTGTTGCCATTTTTTATTTCTAATTTACAAACACAACCTTACAAAAACATCCTATAGTTCCGTGGTTCTCAACCTTTTGAGGCTGCGGACGCTAAAAACAATTTAACGAAACCTGTGGACCGCTTCAGAAAAAAATGTAACGGTTAATTTTAAATAGTTAACTAGTCGTACGTACAGGTATTCACACCCTATTTGATTTAAAAGATGCGGACCCCTTGAGGGACATTCACGAACTCATAGAGTTTTATGGACCCATGCTAAAACCTCTGCAATGGTTGAAAAAATCAAAAGCCATCAATTCTTTTGGTTGTACAAAGGTTAGGTAGGGCAGAATAACTACGAGTTTTTGTACGAAAATTCAATTCTATTACGAACATTTTCTCTATGATTCCAATCTACAGTAAAGTAATAATATATGCTGCTTTTAAAACTTAAAACAATCAGCAGCATATGCGTTAAAATACGCAGTAATTTGTATCTATTCAATAGCAAATAGCCATTGGCAATCATGCTTTTTGAACGGTCACAATTGAGGAAATATGCGCCATTATTAAAGGCACTAAAAACGGTTATACAACAAGTATCGCAATTATGTATTATGACCGAAGAGAAATGCCATAAGAGAAAAACATGCAAAAACGAACAGTTTATCATAAGAATCAGCCTATATTTCACAAAAGAGAACATACAGCAAAAGTGAAAAAAATTTGTATTAGCTATTAGCTCAAGCCGTTGAATCAAAATAAATTTTGGCAGAATCAGACACGCTACCTTGGAACTTCATCGCTTGCCCTCACTTGGCAAAATTGTCAGAACAATTTTATGTAAACAATGTTCACAGTTTCGCTAGCTATTGTGCTTAAGCCTGCGAATATATCTTAAGCCTACCTTTTTTTTATGTTAAATCATTAATCGCTTAGACTAAAGCGGTTAAACTGTAAGATTATTTCAACAAAGCATAAAGAACATGGCAAAATAATGGCATATGTTTACATGTCTATTTTAGCAAAGTAATTATGATCAAAGTGAACAAATCTTCGTTAAACAGCTGGGTAAACATCCTCTCCGTCTATATAAAGATTATTTCGAATTGAAACAAAATTTTCCATTTGTAATGATCTATATAAAAGCCAATTCTTTCGCAAACTACATTGTAGATTTTGAGTAAATTCGAATCAGTGGGGTAACGAGAAATTCAAATAAAGGGGAGGGGTATAAACTGGAAAAGTCATTAAAAAGAGTTTGGCATATTTAAGTCACTTCGCATTATTTAATCTTTTTTTATTAAGTTAAAAGGCATATTCAAAACGGGGGGTGGGGACAGGGCGCAATGGCCTCACTCCAAATACTCTCCTAATTAGAACCAAGGGTACAGTTTTCCGAGAAATCTATAGAGTTTTCTTAAACGCATTCCAATAAACTGAATTTGGGATAATTGAATTTAGGGTTCCTTTACCCTTGTTTTTAGTAGATCATTGCAAGTACCATTGCACCACGTGAAATACACGTACATTCTGATGTATATTCAACGCTACAATTCACGCCTAGTTACTAGAAATAGCTAAAATAGAAAGAAGGCGGAAATTATCATCGATCGGTGTTCGTATGCGCGCTATTTGCCATTTAAATTGCGACGCAATTGTTTTCAAGCGAGAAGACACTTGGATATATTTGCTTTACAAAAATAGAACTCCAGATATGATTAAATTTTACCTTTGCATCGATTTTATCAATATCCTTGACAAAAAGAAATTTATCAATGAACAATAAATTTTTTCTGCAAGCAAAAGGGGACTTTGGAAAATGCGCAGCGGCCAAATCCATTTTAAACAGTATATAAGGCTTGGTGTCGTAGAATATTTTTAAGAAATCATATTTTTAAAATCACAAACTCCACGATTTTACTTTTTTCTATGCTTTAGCAAGCAGGCAATAGGACTTTCAAAAAAAAAAAAAAAATTAAAATAAGGTGCTTTTAAACGAAAAAAGTTCAAAGAACCGTAAGCTTACAAACGAACACGTACCACTATTGAGAAAGAACGAAAATACAAATAAAGCTTTAAAAATCGCACATAAAAATGTCAAAAAATTAAAAGTATTGATAAACTGGTACCGATACACGCAAAAATGTATTTAAATTAGCAAAGCTTACAAAACTTCACCGACTTTCAACCGTGGTAATTTTTAACGCAATAAAACGGCGCTCTTGCTTTTGAGTTGATACAAAGTCATACCAACAAATCGCGAATTTTTTCGTGCCAAGTTATCAACTAAAAATTGTAATGGGTTAAACGAGCAAAAGTTTGGACAAAAACTTGGCTTTTTGTTGAGCAATGCCAGACACGAAAAAAAGTTATTGTTCGGCAAGATGCCTTAGGCACTAGGCAGGTAGCACCAAAAATGTGTATGCGTCGGCGCGAAAACGCTGAGTACCGCTCAAGCCCGGTAATGTCTGTTCCAACTATTATTGGATGCAAGGCTATGCTTCAACATGCTTTCCTTTCACACCATCTGACATTCCGTACCAAGACCAAAAATATCATCATCAGAACCATTATCTTGTTCGTCAACCGAGCTTGATTGACCCGCTGCTGTTTTGAGGAGAATGGGGCATCGGTTCGTGCTTTCCGCCGCAGCAGTGGCAAGCAACCCCACATCGATGACAGCTTTTTAACACAGGGTACATGCACAAGCAAGGAAAAAAGAGCGACGCTATTGCAAAAACAAACCAATGTTTACGTGATGATTTTCGATGACGTCGCGGACAAGAGCAGGGCTCGCGATTGTAATAGTTATTAGAATCTCGGCAGCAGGAGTAGACGACGCATCGTGGCACGCAAATACAGCTTGCACATTCAATACATCGTTCAAAATTGTCTGGGGGAGACTCCGGACAAGAGCCAGGAGGATTGCAGTCCAGATTAAACATGGCCTGACAGTTTCTGCACCGTGACCGTTCTCCTAAGTCTTCTTTCATTTTGTCATTATTTCTTTTGGACTCTGTACGTCTCGATGATTTTTTGTTACTTCCAACGTAACTGACCGGGTGCAAGGGCATTGTTGCAAAATCTCCATGGGCATCGTCAGTCAAATTTATACCTCTGTAGCGATATTCGTTGAAGGCTGAGCGTTGAGGAAAAAAACGACTGGTGCAGTACGATAAATGCACGGCATCATTTGTCCCCGAATTTATTCTCGTGAAAGGTAAACCTGCACCAGTAGTAGTACTACTACTCTTACTAGATGCTATTTGAACGTAAGAGTTCGGCTTTGTAGGTTGTAAATCCCGTTGGCGTTTAAGATTGTCCAAGTTTGGCGTTTTGGTGCGGCGACATCTGTAATTTTGTGTCGAATTAGAATCGGTGCGGTGCCTTGATTTATGACGACGGGTGCAGATAGGTGGCGGACGTACAAGTTCCGTTTTCGAAGATGCAGCTTTCAAGACGTCCTACAATAGCAAAGAGTAAAATATCTCTACATAACAGAAGAGCAAAAAAAATATTAAACACATATGTATATTAAATTTAATTTCCTAAAGTTGCGCTGTTTTACACAGACCGCTAATATCAAAGTGCAAATTAAATTGTTTCGCGTTCGAAAAAAATCTAAAAAGAAAATGAAATTCTTGGAAATCGCTTGCCGTAAAAAATAAAGCAGAAAGCATTGGCGAGCATGAAAAATCTTCATGCATTTGCCTGTATGTTAAAAGGCTTATGGCTAAAGGGAAGTCACGGCTACAGAATCGCTCTTAGCAAAATGGGCATATGTTTTAAGTATAGCTTAAAATAGTAGTAGCATATGGTTGCTCGTATTAAAGATACTGTGTTTTACAAACACTTCGAGCGGCGTCATATTACCGTAGATTGCATTCATCACAATTATCATATAGAGACTTTCCGAAATAGCTCAATACCACTCAGTTTTCCACGAAAAGTAAGTATGGGCTAGCGTCACGAAAAATATGCACAAGAGCTCAGATGGCCGAGTGGGTAGAACATCTGACTTTGGATCTGTAGATTCGGGTTTGGTTCTAAGTCAGGTTAAACAATGACGCCAACAATGGTATGAACACCTTTCCTGCTTGACGCTCAGCATCAAAGGGACAGTGTGGAGAACAAGCCGGTGAGTTTACATGCTTTGTCGTTGGGAAAAGACACTTAGCGGGGATCCTCGTCTTAGAGTGGTAAACAGGTGGCCCCCAACTCCTTAGCAAGCTTGTTAAAGTGCTTTGATCACTTTCTCGTAATATACGCAACTGAATAAAATTTTTAATACCTCGTTACAAGTCTCCTTTGATTGTGTGCCGTGGTCTGGTGGGTGCTGGAACCCAGAAGAGGGTAGGACAGGATTAGGGGTCCGGGGTTCAGGTGGGACATGCTCTTTACGGGTTCTTTCGGGTATAGAAGATGAATGACATCGCTGAGGGCGCGGAATTGCCTGCCGACGAGTTGACGCGGACATTGCATGAGGACGAAATGTAGGCGCATTCGCAACGGCATTTGAAGACGTTAAAACAGAAGCTTGATGCGCCAAAATTGGTTGATTATCAGGCGCCAAAACATCGTCGACGGCAGGAATATTGAATGAGTCAATTGAAGTTGGTGTTGCCTGCCGACAAAAACTAACCGTTAAAAATGTGATTAACTACTCGCCAAGAGTTTAAACTGACATTTTTAAAGCATAGATTCTGAAGCTGGTAAAGTAGGTGGCCATGCTGCAACAGCAGCACTACTGGCATAGTCAAAACAGCTATACTTTTAATTAACCAAAAAAATCTAAAACATGAGTCTATCTGTTTTGAAATATGTAACCTTAGGCGTAGAAGATGTATGACTGCAATTTTTAGAAAACATACACAAAAATCATCCACTCACCGTACTACTTTCGTCGGAAGGTGAGCTGCTTCGCATCCCTGAAACTAAAGCAAAAACAAATTTACTGAACGACAAAAACTTTAAAGTATTTTAAGATAAGTATTCGATAAGGATATCACTCTACGATTTCGAATTGCCTGTCTCCGTATCTGCTCTTCAAGGCAGCAACACATGAAGTTGAAGCGATGATGACAATTTTACAACAAGAATGCACCTTGTAATCAACTAAAACCGGGAAACCAATTTTTCCGCGTCGAAAATGCATGCTTAAAAGTCAAGGTAGCTAACCGCTGTTTAGCCTTAATGTTGACAAACACACCATTAAAAACTACATCCAAAGCACATCGCTATAGTTGTGGAAGGTCATGGGTTCGATTCCCGGGACGGTCAAATCGGACACAATGTTGCCAACGGCTTGCCACCGCTGAAACGTTTCTTCGGAATTGCATCGTCCAGGCGCTAATCAGCGGTGATGGGCCCCGCCACTCCTTACTTGCTTCGGCGTAACACGGCGAGTATGGTAAAAGAATTCTTTTTCAACTACGCCAAAAGCATTTTAATACACAAACAGAAGTCTATACTTGGCATAACAGTTCGAGAACACAAGACGTTCATTTCGTTTAAGCAAAATTTGAGTAAAGTAAGCGGCTGTCTATGCGGTCAGAGAAATGTCAGTAGACTAGGATTTGGCATGATAAATTTTCAAAATCCGGCCGCCCTTCCAAAAAATGACAACATCAAAGTATCGTGTTATGTTGTCATTTGGTAGCTAACACAAAACAAAGCAGATAAAACTAACAAAACTTAGCACCAGCAGTAGAATTAGCACAAAGAAAACAAGCCAAAAAAGTTAAAATTTCAAGCATCTTGAACTAACACTTTTGTGTAAAACGCAGTAAAACCGTTCTCGTTTCCTAACTTAAAAACAATACACTGCCGCAAATTTAAACGGTCAAAAATTCCAAAACTCCGATCTGGTTTTACTATTAAGAATTTTCTTGAGCATCAACGATCATAAGAATAAAGTTAAAACTATACGTCAAAATGCTAAAAAAGTCCATACTACCGGAAGACGCAATTGCTTCTGGCCCGTTTTAATCGGTAAAATTTTCTTGACGGATTTTTCACTTAAAGGCTAGAGCCAACTCAAATTTTGACTGATTCCAAAAATTTGGGAAGTAAGATGTGGAAATTTAGCGAGTTAACTATTTAATCCAAATGTAATAAACTAACATTAGAGCCGATAAGACGGGAAGTGGATTATTTGAATAATTTCATTTGGTTTTTAATCTTTTGTAATTGAGCGGAAGAGAGAGCGACCACATACATCAATCCACGGAGAATAATCCAGCAGTGTGCCGCAAATTGATCTAGTCTTTAAATAAATAGACTCAGGAAGCAGAAGTTCCGGAAAATGCTTATCTTTGATAATGTTTATTTAGTAAACATATTAATGTGATGGCTAGTCTGAACGACACAAAAATGGTGAGAAAATTCTTTAAGTCCTTTATTGTTTCGAAAATAATTGGATGAGCGACCCCGAATTTGTTTAAAGGTCGTAAAGCAATGTCGAAGTCAAATCCCACAACTATAATCTTAAATTTTTAAATTTGTAATTATTTACGCAAAAACAAATTAGAATGACTGTGATAACCGCTTCAAATTTTGCAAATGCAAAACATTTTCAAGCCACTTAATTGTAGCTTAAGCTTTTATATCAGTGAAGTGTATGCATCAACAAAAATAACCCAGCTGCGCATCGAACCCACGAAGCCATGCAAAACTGCACTAACAAAGCACCAGGGACAGCTTTTTTTTAAAGTTAATGCAGCTGGTTTCAATTTAGTGCTGAACGTGTGAAGCGCATTTAACTTTTTTATTTAGATTCTACAATTTTTTGCTGCCCCTCACAATAAGACAGCAGTTACAAATGGTAACCATTAATCCCTGGACTAATTTTACGGCAAATTTTTAAATTTATTTAACGCAAAAAATTGTAAAATTTGATAAATATTTGTGAGACAACAGACCAAACTTAGAAACTCCAGTGACTTAAGATGTTGAAACGAACTTGGTGTTACAATAAGCCTTTTTTCGCCACTTTTAACCTTGACCCTTGCATTTAATGTATAAAATTTAATTTCCGGTTACCACGAGAAATTGAATGGAGACAATCTGAGATAAGAGATCTCAGCTGTTGATGACGTCATTGTAAGAGAGTCCAGTTTGCTAATCTTGCATCCGTATGACGTCATCAACGGGTGCAATTTCAAGTAGTAGCAGCAAGGTCAGACAAATTAAACAGTGACAGGATATCATAGGCATTTAAATAATGCGTTTCACTGGTTTCGTAATCAGCATGACAATTGATAAAATCAAAAAAATGAAAAACAGCAAATTTTAGTCAAGTGGATAAGCTAACAGCCTAAACGACAAAAAGAACTGAAATACTATCATAAGGTTAGGAAATTCAAGCAAAACAACACTTATTTTGATTCTCTTATGAAATTTTTGTGAAAGGTACACGTTTTAAAACCAAGAAACGTTACTTGGACTCCCAAAACTCTTTGAAATTTAGAAATTCGATTTAAAATTGAGAAACAAATCGCGTATAATTATTACAGGTAAAATCTTTCAAAGCTGTCATCTATTCGTGCTCAAAAGGGGCTAAGCTGTTTGACAAACTAACCCAATTCGAGAAAAGCAGCAGCCTCTGCTTTCTTTCCAGTACGTATGCGATGGTTTCTTTTTGGCAATTGATCAACGTACACAATTCAAAAAATGTTTAGAAAGCGGTAAAATAAACTGCCCTGTCATTGAAAAAATTTTAAATCAATTCGGCGTAACGACGCGGCAACAAAAGAAGAAATTTTAGCTGCGCCATCAATCAAAGGATTAAATGTACTTATTTCACATTATCTGTCGATACCGGACATTTCGTCTTAAATTTATATCGATCCGCCCTCGCTGGAAAAGAATTTGCCGTGCTATGACATTTTCTCAGAGGCCAACGCATCGCAGAAAATTCTCACATGGCAAAAACATAGTGAAGCGATGAGTGTGCGGTCGTTTTACGCACATTCCAGCGCATTTAGAGCGGATGTGGTCGAGAAAAACATCTCCTGTAGAAGATTACAAACTTGCTTGCGGCAAAAACGCGAAGATACGCGAAAAAAAGAGAGCCAACGAAAGCGGCGCTGTTTACCGCTAAGTAAATGAACGAAAATTTCATCAGCTATTTACAGAATCTACGAATGAACTCAAAGAATAGGACTTAAATGATAGAACATCCTGTTTACTTCCCAGTGCTTTTCATTAATATGATTCATTCAAAGCGTTTTACGATTCATAAGGAAACAGTTTCCCTAGGTAGCAACACCTACAAAAATTACTAAGATACAAAATATGCTTAAAAAACTTTTTTAAAACTTCTGAAATATTGTAACAAATGTTTGCGGTTAGCCATTACCCAAAATGCTAATGGCAATCCGATGAAATTAATCATAATTAAGCCTTATTGCTCGTCTCCAGTGAAGTTATAAAGCCGATAGTTAAGCTACGGCTAGAATAACAAGGTAACAAAAGAGTAGTTGATGACTAGGGTTTGTAAAACCAATAGAAAACGGAAATGCCTCAAAGACTAATTTTACGCTTGGGCAATCAAGCGTAACCTAATCTTCTATAGTGCGACTATGGACAAGGCCCTAATAAAACTACAATGAGCTAATCAATGCCCATGCACAACCTTTACACACACTCTGTACCGAAAATTTTGAGTTATGTTGCTCAAACTAAACAATTACGGTGGTAGAAGTTTACAATTTATTAAATGCACTTGAACCCAAAGCACAATGCAAATGGCATTCAGCCAATCTGGCAAAATGGCGTAGCTACAAGAATGTGTTCACAAAAAAGAAATTCTGTTTTTGCTTAAAGAAAACAATTCAAAAAATATTAATATTCGTCACAAAGTTTAAAAAAGCTAAGCAAAATTGAGTAATGTGACGATGTTTAATGCACACATGGAAAAGCAGTTATGTAATTGTGACAAAAAAGTCAAATTGTAAGCTCACTGTTCAACCTCACAAATGGTTAGAGGGCAATATAATAGTAGATAATATAAGACGTCATGGACACAAAAATAGACTGAATAGGCAATACCGGATCAATCATGGCACTAATTATACAAAGACTTAGAAAGCACTAATTAGCATAAACAGAGACGGTGAGATACTTCAAAAAAATTGAGAGTGGGCTAACTAGAAATTAGATACAAATACCAAAACGAAAAACTTTTTGTAATTACATTTTAAGACTAGAAATATGCTAATTTAAAGACCACTAACACTCATTCCAGTAGAAATGAATTTTCAGGACACATATACTAACATTGCCCCAAACAAGCAAGTCAATCTGCAGCTTTTCTGACAAAACAGCGCAGTAAACACCAAAATTAACCATTAGGGCAACAACACAAAACGAAAAAGGAAATAAAACTGCAAAAACAAAACAAGTCAAACGGTCCATAATTCATTTAAACTGGAAAATTTAAAGACAGAATTAGCCGTAATTAAGTAGCTAAATTTCCTAAGAATTTTGTTTTAAGCCAAAGCATTTAGGTCTTAGCCAGTAAGGCTCAATAAACTTTTGCATCAAGTCAAGCAGTTAAGCAAACACGGCTTATGTTTATAAGTAATACAAAAAGAATCTTAATCTTTTGATTTAGACTGACGTTTTAACAATAAAATAAATCGTTTTTGAGACTAAGAAAAGAGTAACTTTTGCAATAAGAAAATTCAAAATTAAGGCGTTTTTTTAGTGCAGTATCGATAATGCAAAAGTACGTTGATTGTAAACTCATATTACGCGACCAGTAGCGTAGCCAGCATTTTGCAATGGGAGGGGTTGAGAATGACGTCACATTTATTAGTGCGCCGTTTATCACCCTCTAAATCGAGTTCTTGGAATCCGCCTCTGGCTACGCGTCCAGTTAACATAAAATAACCGACTTAGGCCTACAGTTACGGGTACTTGCTTAAGAAAGAGTAGTAAAAGTATCTAACGCTTTAAAAAAAGTCAGATAGAGACGTAAGTATGACGTCACTTGAGGCTCGATGGGGGGTTGCAACCCCCAACACCTCCCCTCTCGTGGCTACGCCACTGTGCGCAATAGTACAGAAGAGGACCCAAAATTTAAATACTTTAAAGCCTGTGGGCTGATGGGGAAGTAATAGACTGACCCTTGGGCCAAACATTAAATTTTTTCGGAAAAATAAGGTTTAATTTATATTGACTTTGGCCATGTCAAAACTATAGCAAAATATTTTTCAAAACCCAGGGAGCATTTTGTCCACCACATGCTTGAAACGAAAATAAATATATCCGTTATCGTAAAATATTTCAAAGTACATCATGGTGTGTGACTCGTGATTTTGGGATTAAACTTTTCAGTTTTATCTCGATGGTGCACTTATGAAGACCTGTGAAACAAAGTTACCTTTAGTAGAGCTTTTCAGATTACTAACTTAACGTTTAGTGGCGCATATTGTCGAAATTATCACTTGAGGATATGCTAAGGCGGGTAAATATAATGCACAATGTGCTGGTGCCGCTGTTTCACACTGCTGCTGCTCATTCGTGCTGACTTATTTCCTCACCGATCAAATTTCCTGAGTAAGGGTGCGTGAGAGCATTAAGCACGTGGTTCAGGCAAGAGTCTGGCATCTTAACCCAATCGATAACCTTAAAAACGTGCCTTTGCGTCTCGAACGGTTAACAAGAGGTACAGGAAACGGAAACATGAATGTTTAATTCACATAATGTTAATTAGCGAGCAAAAGTCATAAGGATTTCATCAAGTCTTTGAACTTTGAAACTTACAGCGAAATTCGATCTAGTGAGATTATTTCAAAATTAATACAATTTGATTATTAAACAGGTTTTGGCTTAAATTACTGTAGTACTTTGTTTCACTTTTAATTAAATTCAGTTTATCAATTTGGTGAGTAATCAACTGCCAGCTTGTTACGTGGCAACCCGTGCTAAATGGTGTGTGGAAACTTAGGAAAATAAAGCATAGAAGACAAAACCTTGAGTGTATTTAGCATTCTCTTGTCGATGCTCATCGCTGTTGGAGTTTTGTTCCGTAATAATAAAGAACAGTAGTGAAACAAGAGTTAGGAAGTACTTATTCCACACAATAGACGAACAAACGCACTTAACACCACTTGACAAAAACGCCTAATACCTTTTTCTAAATTTTCTAAAGCAACTCTTATGCCGCGGTCAAACGATCTTCCATCGGCTGTACAACCAAAAGTAAGACCCATCCGTTGGTTTCCAATCCGCCAATGATGGAAAATTGGTGATGCTTTGGTAAACGACATTTGTGCGGGAATAAGGTCGTTTAAGGTAATCTAAAAACAAAACAAACAACACTACATCAAAACTAAGACAGGGCAGATTACATATATACTGGCTTCAATGCTGTACGCACTCGTCAGATCTCGTTTGACATACATAACGGGTGGCTGCTGACTGGAAGAGTGCAAGCTCACTTCACAGTCTCTCTCAATTACTGTTGAATTTTCAGTTCAGCACTCAAGGCATGAAACATGAGCCAGTGACGACTGGTTGCATTTTTAGAAAGCATTTGAGATGGGTTTTAATTTACTCCACTTTCAAAGTTGTAGTTTTATAATCTCAACTGTTTGTAAATTTCAAACACACAGGTAATGTATTTATTTTATTGTGTCCAAAAAGCACCGGCGGATACTAAAAGAATTTTGAACTGTTAGCACAAATGGCCCAAGCTTTCAATCGTCGACGGCTTCATTTTGGCATCCCGCACATAGTCAACTGATTACATCACACAGGTGATTTTGATTTCACGTGTGGCTATGAATTAAAAACTCAGGATTAAACGCGCTTGACTAATGCCCAATGAAACTAACCAAAACAACGTAAAGACGAACACAAGTTTCACGGTGCCTCGGGATGAACTCATCGGCATCTCTCTGTGTTGAAAATCAATACAGAATGACTAACAGAAAGGATAGGAGTCATCATAAACAAATGGTCACAAAAAGCGATATTTAAAACTTGACAGAACGGAAACAGAATGTATACGTTTTACGTCAACGGACGCTTTTTGAATTGATCGTAAAACGAGCGAAAATATTTCCTATCTTAAAAAAGCAATTCGCAGTAGCAAAAGGTTTCGGAAATGAGCAAGGGTAGCCACGAATCTCCGGCTGTCAAACTGAATCCGGAAACACATTTGGAAAAAATCCAAAAGCACTTCATTTTGAAACAAATGAAGATAAGTTGCATGTTAGCTTGTCCGAAATTGTTTGCGCACCTGCGATATTTGCCAGCACATACACAGCCACTTCTTTCTTAACTACAATACGCGTAAAATTAACTCATGGACTATTTTTTCCTCATTAGGTGTTACCATTAACAAATGGACTGTTTTATCCATATTCAATGGATACAGCATAGGTGGGGTATCGTAAAACCCGGTTTAGAGACGTTTCAAGGCCCGATTCGTGTCATGAAAATTGATAATCACGCCCCGAGAATCATGAAAAAAAAAATATAGTTTATTTTGGAAACATTTGAAAAAGACATTGCTATATCCCATGATAAAGCATGGGCATAGTGAAACCCAAGCACTTTAGTACCGTATCAAAAATCGAATCAAATCTTCATTATACTCGCGGTATTACGCCAAAACGTGCAACGAGCGGCGGGGCCCATCTCCGCGGCAACACAGCTCTGAAGAAATGTCGCAGCGGTGGCAAGCTGTTGGCGACACTGCGTTCGCTTCGGCCGACCAGGGAATCGAGTCGCAGACCTTCCGCAGTGCCGCACCAACAGCGATATACTTGACAGCGGACCGAACCATATTAAAATTCCGCATCAAACACAGATGGAGGTTTGTGAATGACTTTCTGGCTTGAATGCTTTTAAAACGAGGCCAAAAGCAGAAACAAACTAATTAATTAATAGAAAATTTTTTCAAAAACAATTCCAAGAACAGCGAACGTTTTCACAACATTTATTTACATATCATTATCAGCAGCACCTTAAGCTACTGCTTGTATTCATAAAAAAACTCGCAAAAATACTGATCGATTTAGAAAGTGTGGTAGAGGCTACGGCTAATTAACCAAATATGATATAATTACACATCTTGCAGCAAACAATTATACATTTTGTCCCGTTAACTGAATCAGCAAGTATAAAACTGGTTAAGTCATAATTTTATTGCTATTCTTTCGTCTATGTAGTGCTGGTAATTTCATACCACCAAATTTTGCGAGAGCTAATGGATAGCAGCTCCGTGAATTCAGGCTGCCAAAACCACAACAGCTGCTGCTAAGATCGAAATAGAAGGATTAAGCAATCATAAATCATAATTTGAAAGCAAAATGTCCGATGCTCGTTGCAAATGTTTATAAATGCGATCAAAATGATTAAGATTTTATCTTTTCAAAATAGAAGACGGATTGATACAACCAACAGCTTTTACGGAAATTTCGAAAGCGAAAACGTTGTAAAAAAACGGAATAAAACAATGTAACAGAAAACCGCAAAGACAACAAAATTCACCTACGGTCTAACTCTGGAGGTAAATACGCTAGCCGAAATTGAAACGACTCTCGCTACAAAAAGTATGCTAACGAGTTTACATCCAATTCAGGACCAGTTGTAATAACATCCTCATCATAATCGCGGTATTACGCCGAAGGGTGTAACGAGTAGCGGAGTCCATCTTCGTAGCTTGGCACTTGGGCTACAGAGCTCCGAAGATACATTGCAGCGGTGTCAAGCCGTTGGCGACACTGTGTTCGATTTGACCGGCCCGGAAATCAAATCCAAAACCTACCGTACCGATAGCAAACAATTGAGCTAACCAACCGGTTCTCAGAAAATTATTTTATAGCAAATGACTCTTACCACTGAATTATCCTTGATTTTGTAGCCATAAATCAGATAGTGGGTCCTGTTCTCGCTTTCGTATATAGCAACCCTGCTGTTATCGTATCCTTTGAACGGCGTGAAACCAAGTTCTCCGCGGACCATGACCATACCCTCGACACGCACAATAGGTCGGTCACTAAAAAACAAAGACATTATTAGGGCTAATTTTTTTAACCTTATCGGTGTTTCTAGAGCGCTTTAACGTATTTTTTTAAAAAAACTAGCTGAAAAAAGCAAAGCTCAAGGTTACTAAACGCAGTAGCTTGAAGTAAAATGCCGCACTTTTACGCAATACAAAAAAAAAAAAAAAAAAAAACTGGTGAAGCAACAAATTTTTAGTCGAGTTTTTCCACTATCTCAAAGTTTATTCCACAACTAGCTTTGATGTTACATTCTCCAGGCACAACACTGTAATTTAACACAGATTTGGTAGAGAAACTTTAATAAAATCTTAATGTAGTTGCACTAAGTTAGATTGGTAAAAGACGAAATTCTTCGACAGCAGTTAGTTTGCAATCTAACACAGCAGAGCGGAAGCAAGGGATGTATTACAAGCCGACCATATTGCTGACTGGCGACTTCCCATGCTATTACTAGCAATGTCACGCCCTTTAAGTTGAAGGCGGGCTCCCAGGAAACATTGTTCAGAGTTTTTTGAGTTCTGCTCATGTTACACAAAATTCACTCGTAATTCGAAATCTACACGCAGAGATCCGTTTAGTCGCTGAGTCAAGCTTTTCTTTTCAAGCAGACAAAAACTCTCAAGAATAAACCAACCAAACCACAGCCTAACGCACTCCTTTTAAACAAAAATTAAAGAGCAAATTCTTAAAAAACAAACCACAATGCATCGGAAGGTATTATTTATGTATACACATTGCATAATCTTATAATAACATTACTCGTGTTCCCGTCGTTACAATATCATCAAAATATCTCCACGTTCACCCAATTCGCAAAAGATTTTTGCTTAATTTCTTTCACTTAAACGAAAATATACCAGGTTTATCAAAGTTTTACGTAGACAAGCCTAATATCTGCAGCAACATTTCTAAATGTATGAAAGCCTACTTAAAGTAATTAGTACATTCACTCAATTACAAAAGCATCTAAGAGTATCAGCACACTTGTCATAATGATATTGCCATCAATATTTAGTGTTAAGTATTGAAGGGAAATCATAGCCTTATAAAAATAAATGTTTGCAAATTTAAAATGTCACCCAGACCTGCATTGGCAAGTTTCCTTTTTAGTTTACTAGTAAATGTTTATAAATCATCAGCTTTGCTTGTAGCTTTAATTAGTATTTGCACTGATACAAAAATGAGAGAACCGATACAAATAAACAAAGAATTAAAGACAAAGATAAGCTTAAGAACTGTTTCGTGCGATACTACTCATGATGGTTTTTGAATTTCTTTCATATTGCGAATGACAGCTCACGCCGACAAAATATGAAGCCAAATCTTCATGATATTCGCGGTATTACGTCGAAGCATGTAACTAGTGGCGGGGGCCCATCTCCGCGGCTTAGCGACTGAGTAACAAGGGCAGCTCCGAAGAAACGTCGCAGCGGTGCCGAGACGTTGGCTACACTGTGTCCGATTTAATCAGCTCCGGAAATCGAACCCCAGACCTCCCACACCGATAGCAAGGTCTCAATAACTGAGCTAAAAAACAGAAATATTGTAAATTCTTTTGTAAGCTAACGGAGTTCAAATGAGGCTATAATATCAACATGTTGGCCCCAAATTGGCACTCACACAACAAACAGAAACAATTTACCAGACGACATGTAAGCAGTTTTCAGCCATTTTACGAAAATTTGACTAAATAGGAAACAATCAGGCCAACAGTAAATTATACTTTTACGATTATTTTATACTGATTGGAATTTCCAAGACTTAAATTCCACTCACAATTTAACATTGTAAAAAATCCGTGCAGATTGATTTCTGCTAGTTTAACATAATTAAAAAAATCCGTTGCTTTTCGAGACAAAATAAAGGAAATGAGAAAAAATCTGTCACCGGTACACGTAAAATTGAAAGTCCTAAATTAAAGATACATCCGCTGTTGTTATGGTCCGGTAATTCATGTTTATAAACTTGCGGAAAGAGTGCGGATGAAGAAAGGTGCCAAATTTGATAACATTCTCGCGCCAGCCAACGCATTTACAAGAATTTCGACAAATAGAGTTACTCGCATAGCCAGTAGTGATAACTGAAGGAAGCTAGCACATTACCGCCCATGTAGCTTATTACGAAATCTAAGCCTACATGTAATCCACAGCGTATTCATTTCAATCAACACTTAGAAATTAATTCAATTTCCACTCAATATCCGACATTCGTGTTAAGGTACAGTTCGTACAAATAATTACTTTACGATATTAAATAGCGACCGTAATATATGAACCCACACCAAACTGCAGGTAACACCGTTCAGGCCGGCATGAACAATTTTAAGGTCGACTTTTGCATGTCGCAAATGTATTTAGCGCAGAAACCTTCAAAATGAAAAAAATGAAGTAAAGCAAACATGAACCAATCAACGATTTTTCAAAAAGCGGTTAAAAATCAAAAAACGTTATTTTACCGCCCTCCCATAATTAAATTGTTGATCCGTCCCTGTTTACTTTATTTTTTGTTTTTGAGATTTCTGCTTATCTTGCAGCTTTGCACGCCTTAAAGCATGGAAGCACTAATGTATTGATATAACTGGAAATTTAGGGTGTCTTCATATCCCCTCAGGCACCGTGGACCCAACAATGGTAAATGACGCGCGGGTGTGCACAACATAAATCGTGCTGTAAATGAAATTCGTTTCCTAATTAAAAGTTGCCTCTACAAACAATGCTTAGATCGCACCTTCACTAGAATACGGCTTCGTTGTTTATGAAACAGAACGCGGGTAGGATTTGCACTTGAGAAAGAACGAGCCTTAAAATCCGTTCTTTTAGATGAGATTACTATCATTGGTTGCTTCACGTCCGTAAAATTACGTCCTAACCGCTCATTACCTCTTCTTTTAAATGCCTATTCATTGATCACAGAATTACCTTAGCTGCTGCCAACATTAAAGAAATTTGTACATCACACAAATTCCGATCGCGATCATATCAAATCCGTTTCGACACAACGCATTCCTACTAAGTTGCAATTGTTCACAGAACTTCTGCGGATAAAACGGACACAGCAGTTTATTTTTGGAAAATTTATCAAATTTTTGGTAAAATTTAGCCACAAAAATTAACCTTGATTTTCTTTTTATGATGGGCAGGTGTCACTTCCGCCCTATTTTTTAAGCCATGTGTTTAGTGTTTATAACAAGATTGACCGAGTCACGCCATTATATTGTTTAAAACCAGTGACTATTCCCATTACTAGCTGTTCAATAGTCTTGCTTCTCGGTTCATTGAAGCGTGCACAGGGCGGCTGTTGTTGCATCATTTAAAGGTTAAAAAATGTATACATGAAATAATTTAAAATTTTCTGCCATAATTTTTGACGTTTTGAATTTAATTACCCCCATCTTAACAAGAAAACAGTCTTAAACCGTAAAGCTCAAGTTTTATTAGGTGCCAACAAACCAGAAGTCGAAACGTTGGCAACGAACGCAATAAGGCTCGCTTGCTAATGATGGGCGAGAAGTAATCGCCTGAAGCCATAGATTAGTGATTGGCAGTAGTGTTTCGGAAATGCAGAGATTTACAGATTAGAGCAAAGATGCAAGACTAAGCAGTCATTTAAGAATGGTATTTAGCGGTGGAATGATACCGTCCCGTAAAAGAGCTGATGATTGAAGTGTATTTTACACATTGCGTGCATAGAGAATTGAAAATTTTTTTCTACCAAATTCCGAACCTTGCATGCTTAAGTGAACAAACACGCGAGTTCGCCTCGAAAAAAGTTTATAGTTCCGTTGATCTGAAACAGTCAGCGACGGGTTAAGTGGCGGATGTTAACCAATTGAATACTGTCCGGAAGCATTTACGACATATTTCAAGAAGGCTTAAAAACCACTTGATCCACTTAAAAAAATTGAATTATTTCTACTCTGATTAAAATGACACGGAAAAACAATAACTAACTCATTTAAATTGTCATAGCAAAAGGATTTAATCTCCAATTGTGATTGATTAAACAAGTAAAAATAAAAAGTCAAAGCAAAATTGCTACAAGTAACATTTTTTTCAAAAATAATTCATTTTTACCTCGCCAAACAATTTTGAAACGGTAAAAACATGAACAACTAACGCTGCAAACCATCAGCAAGGAAAATCGGGGCGCGATATCTAAATTACAATTACCAAGTTGGAAAACTCTCGAAATAAACTGACTGGTGCAATGGCGCATTGTTGAGCCCGCTCGAGTTCTAGGCTGATGGCTGTATAACAGCATATCATCGCCTTAGTTAAGTTACCACTCCAGCTTCATATCATTTTCCCACAAATTTCGAATAGTACGCAATTAGCTGTAGAGAAATTTTTAAATGTCTTTGTGCAAGCATGGGACTGACGAACATCATTTACGGAAAATAATCTCTTCGTTTATTTTGTAAAGCAATAAACGTAACAATGTACTGACGATCTTAACTATTACCCGCAAGATTTGACTAAAAACTATTACCGCTGTGTAAAAATGGTAAAACTTTATATGCAACGATGGCATCCTGCCTTGGATAAATCCAAAGGTATTATGAAGATTTTATGGCCTGTAGATCGCAAAATGTATTAAATTAGTCTATAAACAGCATCAGTTATGAACGGAATATAAAAGTGAAATTTTTGCACCGTTTCGGAAACTCTTTTAAAACCTTTCAGCGCCAGCAAGACGGCTAGAAAACCAACAGGATTTAATATAACCGGCAGTAAATGATGAGCTCGCTATAAAAATTCGTAGAAGGCCGGAACGAATAAATCATGATAAGAGCGGGCGATAGGGTTGAGCAAGTTTGAGAAGCTTGTCATATGACGTCATCATTATTGGTTGATTCTCAACGCTTAAATGTGATATCCGTTTCGTAAGGTAGATTGTGTTTGCATATTGAAGAACAAATATTGGCGAAACCAGCTTAAAGAGTCCGTACAGGAAGCGACTGAGGCTTTGGCAAATATTTACAGGTCCCATCGCAAAGCAGTTGACCTCTCTCAAGTGTTGATAGAGAGAAACGAACTAAAAGTTGACTTAAAAAACTTTGATAACAGCCAAAACCAAGTCAACCATTTCCTGGGATCAAGCTAAACAATGGGCCACTGCAAAACCTTTTTACAATAGTTTCAAATACAGTAACCTCAAAAACGCAAAAATGAATTTTCGAGTGGAAAATTCTTGAGGCCTACATGACTGAATTTGCTATTTGTGACGGGTGTTCAAATTGTGGAGTAATTACGGAAAATTCAAAATAATACAAAACTAAACAAAAAAAATCAAATCTTCGTTCCAATGGCGGTATTACGCACAAGCGTGTAACAAGTGGCGGGCCCATTTCCGCGGCATAGCGCTTGGGTGACACAGCTTCGAAGAAACGTTGCAGCGGTAGCGAGTCGTTGGCGACACTGTGACGGGCCCGGGAATTGAACCCTAGACCTCCCGCACCGATGAGCTTAAAAACTGAGCTAACCGGCCGGTCAAAGCTAAACAAAAAAATCAAAAATTAAATCATTATACTCGCTGTATTACGCCGAAGCGTGTAACGAGTTGCGGGGCCCATCTCCGCGGCTTAGCGCCTGGGCAACACAGCTCCGAAGAAACGTCGCAACGCAACGGTGGCGAGTCATGGCGACACTGTGTCGATTTGACCGGCCCGGGAATCGAACCTTAGACTTCCCGCACCGATAGCGTGCGCTCAGCAACTGAGCTAACGGCTGGTCTCAAAGCTAAACAAGTATACACTGGGTTATTCCAAAGCCAAGGGTAGGGCTCGCAAAACTGACAGTTTTGCCAAGTCTAGCAGTTTAAAATCAATAAATGGCCGTGCCATTCCACGTCATTCAAAGTTGAAGTTGAAGGCAAATTCAAAATACAAGAGGTTCTGTTAAAGGTGTGGCGTTTTACACTTACAAAACGTGAAAAATACAAAGCTTATTGCAAAAATTTTTAAATATTTACATAAATTTATTGTCCACTAGTCTACGGAGATCTTTATTTGGAAAACAGAGAGGAAAAGCGACGCTTCTCTATAGGGAATGTCAGATCGCCAGGAAAAAAGGATAAGTAAAAAGTCAAGTCATTTTCGCTCGCACGCGAACTCTATTCCAAATTATAGCAAGTAACAATCACACGTTCGAGTACAAATTTGTACATATGTAAGCACAGCGCCTGTAAATAGTCATTTTATAAGCTACAACTAGAGCCCAAAATAAAGAAAGATAAAACAATCTCTCACGCACAAAGTGTTAAAAACAGAAGTTCTAAAATGAGGTCAACGAACCTCCAGGGCCAGGGGGTTCGGGAAAACACCACAAGGGGCCCATGAACCCAAATACAATATGTATTTACACGATTATCTAATATTGGCCGATACAAGTCTTCGTAAAAAGAGGTCCATAAGTTGGGTTGAAACTTTTTAAGGTAGTAGCAGCCCAAAAAAGTTTAATCACAACCCGAAAAGAATAGGAATTTCATTCCAGGGCATAGGGTTTGCAACTTATCAAAAGTGACTCACGCTACGATTTCATAAGCATCAAGGAACACAAGCGGAAAACGCTCGACCTAGTCTTCCTGCCTCTGCTTGTGCATACGTATGATATACAGTGCAACAATTAAGAGGAAAAACGTGCGCTTAAACGCTTTACCAAGAGAATTCAATAGATGATCCGAAAGCAGCACATACAAAGTAGTAGAAAAGAGACCAAAAAAAAGTTGCTGGCAACCGCTTTCAGGCTTATTTTAGACATAATAGTCTATAATAATAGACATAATGTTAGACATAATAGTACTATAATAGTTGCCACTCTTTCAAAGTTTTCTGAAAAAATTAGCTTCTCTCTTGTATTGCTTAAAATTTCGCAAAGCCACCTCCCACAACATCAAGGATGCAAGTAAAACCAACGATACAGACCAGTTAGCTCAGTTTTTAAGCACATTGCTATCGGTGCGAGTGGTCTGGGGTTTGATTCCCGGGCCGGTCATATCAGACACAGTGCCGCCAGCGGCTCGCCACCGCTGCGATGTTTCTTCAGAGCGGTTTTGTTGCCTAGGCGTTAAACCGCGGAGATGAGCCCCGCCACTCGTCACACGCTTTAGCGCAATACCGCGCGTATAACGAAGATTTTTTTGATTTTGAAAGCCAACGATCTTGTGATCATAAAGTCATGCGCTCGGGATCACTTGCCACGTTGACGCATGAAAACTTCGGTAATTTAAGCACGTATATCAAAGCAACAGTTGAAAAACATGCGCGAAGTAAAAAGATAAACTTACTTCCATACGATCGTTCTTGCCTCTCTTGTGGGCGTCATTGCGATTGCATGGTACGAAGTAGAAGAAATTTTCCTCGTGTTATAGAATCAGGAACATATTATTACAATCTACACGATTCTATCTACATATAGCTCTGGAAAACACAGAAAACTTGAGATCATGCAAAAAATATGGTGCAAGCGTACGACTCCTGTATGCCAACCTGGCGAAAAAGTTATGTTTTCAAGCACAAAATGCATGAAAAATTTAAGGGTTAACTATAATTAACATTATAAGCCCCAGAGATTTTTAATTTAAAGAAAGTAGGTTGTTAGCAAAGCAAGCCTAATATTACGCGAGCGGCAATATGTAAGCAGCCAGGTTTAGGGCGTGCTGCATAACTGACGGGCATGGCATTTTGAATGATCTTAAATTCGGATCTCGTTGTCAAACACCGAACGCTTAATGGCTCAGTCTTATATCACCTAAACATAGTACCACACCTAGTCTGTAACATGGACTTGCGCATCTAAAAAAAAAGGTTGAAAAATAGCGTAGCACTCATCTTCCACCTTCATTTTGCAAGTAATTGCAACATGCAACGAATTGCAAACGTAATTAGTGCTTTCTGACTACAGAAATAAACACTCGAGTCTAGTGTCGCATGAAGCCTTTACCATCCAATACCAGACAAATGCGTTTAAAACCTAGCAATTTTTAAATTTTCATAACGCAAATTCTCTCAATACCATCAATTTCTCTACTTCAAATGATAATTATAACTCCAGTGCACACTTACAGCTAAGGAAACAAAACTTTTTGCAAATTCTTGAGCTTACCAAATCACAGACTTCGAAAAAGGTCAAATTAAAAAGCAAATGCTAATCTGAGTATGCATGCACATCTTAAAACCATTGCATATTTGCTACATTTCCTCTCAAGCCCCTAAGGCTAATTATCAGGGAGTAAAACGCGCTAGTCATCCCGCAGCTAGGAAACCAATCTGAACGTTAAAACATCCCAAAACATGTTTTTTAGATTGATAAGCGCCTAGCCATGTTGCTTCTATCTTTTTTACCTCTCCCGTAAAAGCTATTGCGGCAGAACATCACATAAAGCACTGGAGCTTGCAAAAGCTTATTCATTAATTAATGGCAAGGCAGCACATTTACCAGAAACCACTAGATACTCAATGAGGTAGCACAGAGCAAAGCCAAATGCTTGCAACTTTAAAGTAACCAACCAAATTTAAGGCTAAATGAAATCGGTCGTTTTGATGCCTGTAAGCCAAACAAACTTGGAAAATAATTTCATTAAAACAAAGTTGTTTACATTTGTCGAAAAGAAAAGCCATCACGCAGTTCGTATTGATACACTTCAACTACGCAACGAAATAACGCTTGGCCGTCACAGTACACAAAATCCAACCTAAAAGGTGAAACACAACCACCGTCAGCTGACAAGAAAAGAGCATTTTTAACAGTACCCCTAGAAAGAAGGCCTACTCACTAAGGCCTTTTATTACTGCGAAACCGCTGAAATATTGTCGAAAAAGAGGACATGCTAAAATAGGCAACTTTTCATTAGTATAAAGCTCACGGGAGTAAGAAGCTATTAAATATAAACAAAATTGATAAACGATTTCCACTTAACATAAACAAAAGCTCTCGCTGCTTCGATCCAATTCATAGCAATCTTAATTTTCACATATTAAAACCAACATGAGCGTGAGTATTTAGATCAAAGCATTCCCAGGGCCGGAGACAATTTACAGGCACAAGACCAATTACTAGCAACTAAAAAGTTACATTTCACGAGCTGGAAGTGAGACTCACGAATTTAATTCGTCTTGGGCTGAAACTAAAAGAATTTGAAACGTAGCTGGATTAAAAATACATTTTCAAACGTCAAATGAGGACAAGAGCGAGTAATCGATAACCATTTGTCGGAAATGAAGACATATAAACCAACAAAGTCCCGAGGGAATAAAGCGACTGTATTTTTAATAAGAACGTCTGTGGTATTGAAGTACAAACGACAATTCTACTCGAGCGGACTAAATCCATTCATAAATGTGAGCGACGGGCGTTCATTTATTGTATGAATGACAAAAGCGACGCAATAAAAGCCCGCGCGAGTGACAGCGTCAACTACGAAAAATGTGCAAGACCTTATGACAATTTTAAATGAGATCTGCGTTGACTGCACTCGCGCGTTTGCCAAATGTCAGAAGTAAGTTTGCTTAATCCAACGCTTACGCTTTACATTAAAATTATGGAATGCTCGTTTCCGTTTTCATTGCGGAAATACATTTGGAAAAGTAAACACACAAAATTAAAATTACTTTTAAATCAACAACTATACAATTCACCTGCAAGAAAGTTGACCTAACTAATAACGATGACTAACAGCGGAGGTCTGTATAAATCAAAATCCGATTTTTTCTTATTATTTCATGTCGTATTTACACAAAGGTTTAACGGAGCAGTAGTCAGTTTTAGACTGTACACAGCCAGCTCTTCAAGGCGTCGCCTAGTCGAAGTAAATTACAAGTACAATACAGGTAGACTAATAACATAACTTTAATACTAAACTAAGCCAGAACCCACCGAAATTGATTAACAAAAACAACAGTTGCTAAATGCAAAATATCAATATTTATGTCGTTTTTGGAAGCAGATATCGTATCTTTCGTCTAAACACTTCGAAAACTTGCTGGTCAAAGCAATTTTCAAGCCTCTAGTATCATAGTCCAAATACCTGGCATCAGCAAATTCAATTTGGCAAGCTACTTGCTAGACAGGAAGGTAGAACAGAAAAAGCTTAAACCGCTTTTTTATGAATGGCTGGGCGACATTTTGCCGACCTCGTGTGAGACGCGCAGATCAATCACGTGATTAGTGTGTTACCTTCCGGCAGGCTGTGGTGCAGCCCATGCATTATTTAACACGTTGTAACGTGCTTCAAGGGCGGTTAGGGTTAAAAGCAAACAGGTTTGTGGAAAGACAAGCACGTCATGTTCATTTTTAAGAGACTTAATCTGGCTAGAAAAGCCACACGTATTTCTAGATATGCCTGAGCCAGCGCCTGACAATCAAAGCAACAAGACCTTTCTTGAAAAGCTATATCCTCTCTTTACCTTAACATACTAATAGCATTAAAAAACTTTTTTTTATCAGCTCTTTCATAATCATCACTAATTAATGTTTTTCAGACCAATTACCATTTATTCAATCGTGTACTAAAGATTGGATTAGTATGTTGATGAAATATGAAGGGATAAAAACCCTCACATAAGCAAAAAACAACCCTTGACCAGAGAAACACAATAAGTATTGAGCGTACACTACGAACAACAAAGCAATTACCTTCCTTCAAAACAAAATAGTCTGCTTAAATTTGAATAATTTAGTACGCCTGGACAAAAGTTTTCTAGCTGTTGCTTTCGAAAAGTTAAAGCAAGCACATTGATTACATTCCATAGAAACTAAAGAAAACAAACATATCACATAATGCCATTAACCACAAAAAAATTCTTACATGTTTACCGTACTGGTACTTCATAGTTTAAATTAGATGCAATAATTGTTGACAAAAAAAAAAAAAAAACAGTAAATTTTCTACTACTACAGTAGCTAGAAATATGAATTTATCACCTAAAAATAATTTCATGCACTGCACCGCATAGTTTGTATGCTCTAACTGAACTGTTACTGATCAACAATTTGCTCAAGAGACCCTAGTCATTTTTTCAATTGTATGGCAAGAACTTTATGTACGTGAAGCTGCTAGGTCTAGTGTATCAAATTTTTTCACAATTACTTACGCTATTAATTGAAGTGGATAGTTCCAACATGCTGCGATGAGATATTGAAAAAACATAGGCCTAGCATATTGTTTTTAAAAAGATACTGTTGCATCGTAATACACAAGGTCATACATCGTACTCGCTATACCAACAGAGTTAACCACCCATGAATACCACAATTTTTTTGTTGAATGACAAGCTAATAAATATTTTATGTACCGGTATTCCAACTTAATGCAATTACACAGAAATGAGCCTTTGTGTTTTTTTACTTAGTGAAACCATATGTGAATTATGTAAAAAAAGAAGTTCTCCAAAATAATTTACACCATGGAAATGAACTTACTACAACGTAATAGCATGACCTACATCGGATCAGTGGATATTATTTCTTCGATAATCAATGCAAGTCAGTCAATGTCAGAAATATTATTCAAACAAGCAAAGCATTTAATAAAAAAATTTTTTTTCCACCAATGCGTAAACATTTAGCAATACCGATCACTCACGTTTAAATATTCTACTCACCCATACGTTGCAAGCAATTGCCTATTGTTTTTAATCTCATGTAACAGAAAGTTCAAGAACTTTATTACCAGTACTATCTACAAACTGGTAATACCATTTATAAACAGCCAATAAACTGATAATAATACATGAAAACTAAATCAAAACTACGAATCATTTTTTTTCAAAAGTTACACTGTTACAGGGTAAAATTCTTACCAATCACAGTCACTACTAAACGTCATGCTCTGCTGGACAAACCATTTCACAAATAAAGGAAACATTAATGCTGCAGTCCAGCTCAAGCCATTTCAGTAATCATTTCTTCATGCAACAGCTGCACATAACATACAGAAAAGTGATGAATACCCAGTTTGCAACAAGACCCTTGGAAGTAACACCATTCGTTAATTACTTGAAAAACTCCATATTTCTTGCAGACTATTTACAAAAATACGCAAGCAACGGCATTAAGACACTACATCCAATTTGAAAACAATTCAAGCTAGACTAAGCATTCGTCAGCACATCCTATTACTGGTAATTCTATGTTTAATAAAAACATTTAAGAGCAACTACTCTGCACTCTTATGCTCAAAACCAGGAAAATTAGACCACATTGAAGCATAAGCAGATAAGTAGTCTAACATGCACAAAAATATCAAAGCCAGTCAATTCACAAATACTGATAATAACAATGACCAATACAGATCTAGGCCTAGTCAATTCAAAGATAGCTTGCAACATACTACGTGACATTATACATAGACTAAGTCAAAATTAGCCATAATGCAACAACAGTCAGGATGTTGAAAGTAGACTAGCAAACATTTTATTATGAAACTAAACGTTTTCGGCCATTGATGTGGCCCTCTTCAGAGAATTATAAAAAGCAACACATTTTAATTTGGCAAAAACTCAAATTAAATTTAGTTTAAACTTTGTGGGTAAAATAACCATTAACTGATTAATGTAACAATCATACAATTCATAACGTGACAATATAAATAGGAACTAAGTGCAATAAATGCAATATGAACTGAATAAATGCAAATATAAATACGAACTGAAAGCAATAAATGTAAAAATGAACCAGCAAATATGAACTGAGTGCAATAAAAAAAGATTTCAATTTGACAATGCATGCCGGGCACCAATTGATTATTCTGTACAGTGCATTGTAGTTTAGCTGACCCAGCAACTGCAGGAATAAACTTCCAAGTTTCATAGAGTAGTTTGCCTACTGAATAGTACCGGTAGATTGCAAGGACAAGGCACCTTTTCAAATTAAAATTGTGTTTCACTAATACAGTGGCTATTTTTACCCGTATGTGCAGATGTATCTTTTGTCAGTTTGGTTTGTTTTATCACACTCTCACACAACAGCAAACAATGAGATGAAGTTGTAGAATAAAGAAAGCCACTAAGCTGCTAAGTGTCTAAAGTTATGCACAAGTTAAACAGTCTTAAATAGCCACTGACTACGGGTAGGTACTGGTAATTACCGGTAAACATTGAACACACTCTCTGCTCTACTTCCGAATTGAAGCGCTCCATATTTTCAAGAACTCTTTATATTGAACAGCTGAAGAACCTACCAAGCGACTTTTACCTGCAAACTCCAAACTCTGTGACTGCTTAAGTCTTCTAGACATCAATACAACCTTTTGCAGTGTTAGATAAGGCTAATTATACAACCTGTGCAGCTCGGGTTAAATGTACAGTAGTATCAATTGATATTACACTAGTATCACTCAGCACTCAACACGTACCGGTATTCAAAGGGTAAACCATTCTGCATTAACCAGTTTGAGTTGAGCAAACTGGTTAGCCTACCATTACCACCATTAATAAATAAGGCCTTGGAAATAAGCGGTACCAGTAGGCTACCTTTAATTCCTATGCGTTTATACCGAATACCATTTTGGTATATTAAAGGATAAATTCTTACGATCAGATTACTAAACTACTCTTGACTATGCAAATCATAACCTTACAGGTTTTTCTCAATCGTCTGTACACATCACTGCATTACTGAGAGGCAACCTTTCGTCACAAAATTTCCCATTGGCAACTGAGCACGTTCTTTTTTTCTCAATGAAAGACGTCACGCTTGGTTAGTTACAAAGGCGCTCAGAGAAAGAAACAAACAAATGCGAAAATATTTGTTTGAGTAACGGTGGATGCAAAAAGTTTCAAACGGATCTACGAAGAATCCGTAGCCAAGTTTGAACGATGTTTGCTTGGTATGTTTTAGGTTTATTTTGCTTGAATTGAATGGTTTGGTTTGATTTATGGATAGATCATTTAAAAATCTTAGATTTAATTCATTATTGTTTAAGTTGCGTTTTCGTTTTTTTGCTTGTATTGTGTTGCACCTTTTGAAAACAAGACACAATTAATCTGCCAATCGGCAGCTTGACTTCTGATGACCATAAAATGGTCTTTCGCTGTCCAGTTTGTTGCTGTATGAATCTAATGGGTTATGTGAAACAAGGGCTGCGAACTCGAACTCGGTCATTTTTGCCGAACTCGAAAAATAAAAATTCCTAGAACTCGAACTTGAACTCGCACAGTTTGCAAATATCTCTTGAACTCAGTCTCTTGAGATGGCCGAGCTCAGATGAACAGCTCAGATGGTCGAGTGATATAGAGCGTCTGTCTCTTGAGCTGAAGACTCGGGTTTGATTCCGAGTCGGGTCAAACCAATGACTTTAAAATTGGTATTCACAGCTTCCCTGCTTGACGCCTAGCATTAAAGGGACAGTGTGGAGAACAAGCCGGCAAGTTTACTTGTTGTGCCGTTGGGAAAGGCACTTAGCGGGATTCCCTCATCTTGGTGCGGTGGACAGATGGCAGGCAACTTCCAAGCGAGCTCGTATAGCGCTCTGATCGCTTTCTCGTGATAGGAGGATAAATATGCAACTAACTAAACTCGAACTTGAACTCGGTTAAAAATCGATCGAGTTCGCAGCCCTGTGTGAAACACAAGCACTCTTTTTATTGATTGCAATTACGGTGACTATATCAGCGCAAACCAATAAATTAGTTCTGATTCTGAGTGCTAATTTCGAGTGCTTTGGAACAGTGTCTTCAGTCGATTCCATCAAAACTTTAATTCTTTTTGATTCGAGTGTAGACCTAAGGTGTAGTTGCAGTGACTCGATGAACTTTACTCCATTTTTGGTGCTGTACGTGCATTTTTTGTCGTACAAATAATTTTGTTCTGTTCTCTTTTTATTCATCCCTCGGAGTAACTCGGAGCTTTTCAAGTTTGTTACCACAAACACAAGTTCCCTTGTTTGTAATGAACCACTGCACCCATTAATAAAACTTAATCACAGCAAAACTCGTTTGTTTTTAGCTGGTTTTGCTTTTTATAACAAATTTGTTGCTTCAAGTAGGCTACGCTCATTAGCAGTCATCACGGACCGTGAAAGATTATTACAATTACCATGCCCACCAGAGAGGCTGCTAAGGCCTAGCCCTAGAGTAGACTATTCCGAATGGTCCATTCACAATAAAAGTTTCATAACTTAAAAGTTTTATCATAACTTAAATAGGCTCATAATTAATTTAAATTTTATTACAACTTAAATTTCATTTTATTATCATTTACAATAATAGTTTTATCATAACTTAAATATAACTTAGTTTTATCAATGTAGCCTACAGCAGTCATCTATGCTGCTGCGAAGCAATTAATAAGAAGGCCTACAAGTTTCATCAATTGGCATAGCATCTGCATTACCTACAGCCAGTGGTGGGCAAATTACTTTTAAAAAGAAACTAGTTGCAGTTACCAGTTACTTCGTAAAAAAAGTAACTTAGTTACAGTTACAAATTTAAAAAAGCAACTAGTTACAGTCACAAGTTACAGTTACTTTTTTGCATGCCGCAAAACCAAAAAAATATCAATTCTTAACATGTAGCCCTAGAGCTCCATGGTGTGTATTCAAACCAAGTTACAGTTACTTTTTTGCATGCCGCAAAACCAAAAAAATATCAACTCTTAACATGTAGCCCTAGAGCTCCATGGTGTGTATTCAAACCAAAATCATTCATCTTTATACTTAAACCAAACGGAAGTAAGCTACGATTCTGATACGATAAACGCTACAGTAATAACAATTGGTTGCCTTTCAAGAACGATAACATTTCAAAGTGATTATATATCACTAAGCCCACAGCGCTTCGGCTTTAAAATGTCTTTTTCAATGCTAAAAAGTCGTTCATCTGCAGCACTAGAAGCAGCGGCGTGGCGGTTTTTTCAAGCGTCGTTTTTATAAGGCAGAACTAATTTGAAGCTGATTGCGAAACGAAAAAGGCTCTAGGGAGATCCGGGGATGCTCCCCCGAAAAAATTTTTAAAAAATTGCATGCTGTAATGGCTGTTTTAGTGCTTTTCGAATAATTTTCAGGCAAATTTTGTTTACATTTTATGACCTTGATTATGAGTGCTTCGCCGAATTAGATCCATTTTGTTCGTACATTTGCGATTATGCGTGCTTAGGCTAAGTCGTAAAACTTATTGCTGTCGAAGAGGTTCGAAATTATGAAAAATTGTACTTATCAAAAATATTTTTGAAAGTGCCAGGTGAAGGGGATAGGCTTACTTACCCTAATCCTACCCCCTGGCCATAAGCTACAGAAACCATTGAAAGAGTCTGGCATACCGGTACTTCAGTCACTTGGCACCATTAATTTTGTTCCTTTTTACAAAAGGCAAGGTAAAAAGGGGATTACCCTTTTGACCCCACCCAAATACGCTCATGACTAGAAGGAAGAGCAGTATCGTAATGAATTAAAAGTTCCATAAGTTCTTCGTGCATAAAAGCGTTTGCATCAACAGTTTGTGAGGGCGAAGCGAAAAGGAAGTCCTCTGTACTTTATCGACATTGCTAGATCTTCGTTGCTTTGATCGTGCGAACAAACAGCCGAAAAATTGTCACTTAAGCAAGTTGAGCTTGCATCACGGTCGTTGTCGGTGTCACTACTTGTCGAAGTATCTAGAGCAGTGTTTCTCAAAGTGGGCAACATCGCCCCCTTGGGGGCGAAAAAGAAGCACCAGGGGGCAAAAAGCAAAAGGGGCGAAAGAAAGCTATAGCTCATGAACCGTGTAAAACCTTTTTTTTGCTCTTCACCGCATTTTCCTTTGCGAATTGGGTAATTCCTATTCATCAGTAGCTCTCGCCCTTGCGAGGATTATTAGAACACTAGCTTATTAGGGCGAAGAGGCGATGATGGTATGCAGAGTACCGTAAAGAGGCAATGGCTCAAAAAAGTTTGAGAACCACTGATCTAGAGCAGTAGTTCTTAACCTTTTTTCTGTTGTTACCCCCCAAAATTTTTTGATGGATATCAATTACCCCTTTTTAGAAAAACATTACCTAATATAGCTTGCAATCCAAAATAAACCCACAGAAAAACAAAGTCATTATTTTTTATACATTCAAAGGTTCATTTCAAATGCAGTTAATGGGAAGGTTGATACTGCTTTTTAGCTACTAAGCGTGCAAATCTAGGCTGAGTGCAGGAGAGACAACATCGCATATCATCATCAATCTAAGGTTGTTTCGATATTTTGTCTTTATAGACACCATTGCGGAAAATCCGACTTCACAGTAATAAGTTGAAGGAAATTGAATCAAAAAGTTCAGAGCTCTTTTCGAAAGGATGGGATATTCATTTTGAAGGTCAGCCCAAAAATTTCCTATATGCACCCCAGCAAAGTCAGTCTTAAGACTTGAATCTTCACGCAGTCGAAGAAACTCTATTTTTGCAGCCATATCATCATCACAGATAGAGCTTTCTTCAACAGAAAATGGCTTGCTAATCCACAAAAAATTATGTCGTTCTTCAATTCCAGGAAAATACCGATCAATCGCGATATTTATTGCATTCAGGTGGCTAAATATATCTTGAGTGAAGTTGCATTTCATATTTGGGTCAGAGTGCAATAGCATTGTTAAATTAGGAAACATACTTGTGTCGCCTTTTTCTGTTAATCTTTCAAACAGTTCCACTTAAAACAGTTCCACTTCCGCGTTTGAAAGCTGCAACTTTGTCGTGTGTCGTATGCAACCATTGACGACCTCCTTGCAGAGTTAAATTAAGGGGATTCACTTCGGAGAAAAAATCACCCAAGTAAGCCACCTTCAGCAAAAAGTCATTACTTTTCATTTGGTTGTGCATATTTATACATAAAGTCATTATCTCGATATGGTCTATACAGCAAATGACTAATTGTTACTGTATCTGTTTTGTGTATGTAAATTTTTCTGCTTTCTTTTTGATATGATTTCGTCACTATGGACCCTGTGGTCTGAAATAAATAAATAAATTTACTCCTTTTGCAGATTGTTCGTTTTCAAGAAAAATAGCAGCTTCTTCTCGCAGCTGGAGCAAACGGTTCAGCACTTTACCGCGAGATAACCACCTTACCTCCGCATGCAGCAAAAGCACTTTAAAATCAGACTCAACTTCTTCACAAAACGCTGCAAATAGCCTTGATGTTGTTGCATTTGCAGAAATATGGTTTACAATTTTCACTACATCTTGTAACTCTTCTTGAAGTCCAGAAGGGAGAGTTTTCGTGGCTAAAGCAAAGCGATGAATCGCACAATGCGTAAATGATACATGAGGAGCAACAATAGTTACTAATCCTTTGAAACCAGACCTGCAACCAATCATAGGAGCACCATCTGTACAGATACCAACAAGTTGTTTCCAATCAAGTGCGTGCTTTTCAAAAAAATCTTCTACAATTTTGAACACATCTTCTCCTTTACATGTCGTTGAAAGTGGTTCAGAAAATAAATATTGTACTTTTACGTTGTTTTCAAAGATGTGGCGAGCATAGACCAGCAACTGGGCGCAGGACGAAATATCAATGGACTCGTCCAATTGCAAGGAAAATAGTGGGCTGGACCTTACCTCTTCCACCACTTGTAACAAAATGTCTTGACTCATTTCAGAAATGCGATTTTTGACAGTGTCGTTGGAGAGAGAGATTTCTTTTAACTTATTGGCTTTTTCCCCTCCCAGTACTAGAGTAGTTGCTTCAATGAGGCAGGGCTTTATGAGTTCCTCACCTATTGTGTAAGGTTTTTTTGCCCGAGCCAGGAATCGGCAACCTGCGGCTCTAGAGTCGCATGCGACTCTTTGAACCCCAGTTGCGGCTCCTTTTGGAGATAGACAAAGCCCTTTTTCTAGGAATCATTTTTGGAATAACTGAAGTTTTTGGACTTGACGATAGCTTTGCGGCTCCCGGTGGGTTTCGTATTGCAACAAACGAGCTGTAATTTGGCTCTTTAAGTGCTAAAGGTTGCCGACCCCTGGCCTGAGCAATGCGGAAGGCGATGCGATATGACGCCTCCAATACTGCTTTGTTTTGTTTCGCCCACATTCCCTCAGAATTGAGACGACTTTTTTTCAAAAGCTCAGATTTTCGCCTAAAGTAGTCAACTGATTTTCCTACTAATTCACTATGGCGAGACTCCAAATGCTGCTTCAATTTGCTTGGTTTCATACTTTCCCGAGTTACAACTTTAAAACGAATCACACACTGTGGCTTTTCAATAGAATTTTCAACAATACTCGTAAAACCAAAGTTCAGAAAAGCTTCTTTGTAACTTCGTTGCTTTGGAGGCATTTTAATAATTTTTGGGGGCTAAATTAGCGTTACTACTACAACAGAAACAAATGCTATCTCACGCCTATGACGCCTATCACTACAGTAACTGGACTATACCGTCATTGTCTACGAAACAGATATTTACGAGAGACTCTAGTTCTAGTTTTATGACATCACAAATAGCATGATTATGAGTGAAACATATTGAGACTTCTAGAGTAGAAGCGCGTGTCAACGTTTGCCATCGAAGTTACTTCTTTGTTATTTTGAAAATTTATGTTACCCCTTTTAAAATGCCAAATTACCCCTTTGGGGGTAATTACTCACCGGTTAAGAACCACTGATCTAGTCTAGAGCATCGTCGGTTGCCTTGTTTAGTACATTGATCATTTTTCTTTTCAATTCGGCCTCAGTTTCAGTGGGCTCGTGAAAGAACCAAGCTCATTATTACGAATGGAGTGAAATTAAATAATTTTTTTCCATTTTTTAGTGGAAGAAGATGCCCCTTAAAAGTAACTGTAGCTGTAACTTTTGAGGTTGTAAAGTGGTAAGTTGGTAACTAGTTACAAATTCCGTTACTTTTGCAGAAAAATAACTTAGTTACAGTTACTCAAAAAGTATCTAATTACAGTGACTAGTTACTTTTGTAACTAGTTACTGCCCATCACTGCCTACAACTCAACAGCAAAAATATTGTTGTTTTTGAAGAGAGTGGGGAGAGGTGGGGCGGGCGTTGCGAAAGTTAGCCTACTTCAGCAACGTCACCATCAGGACTTAGCTGGAAGGGTAAAATGCTATTTCACCTTCTTAGACCCAGATTGAAGTCAACAATGACCTCAAAGCATGGGTGCAAATCCAGGAGAAATGGGGGGGATGTATCCCCCCCAGTAATTCGGCAGCATCCCCCAAAATATTTTCATGGAAGTGGAAAATTCCCCATAACATATATAGTAAGTCTACCCAACCAAAATGCATGAGTACTAATTATGCGGATAGTTTGGCGCAATATCAGTTCCGTCGGCAGCATTTTTCGTTAATACGGCGATTAAGTTATTACCGATGAACAGGCTATAGGCTACTGCCCTTTGTTATGTCAGATACTTAATTTTTATTCGTGCATTGTCGTAACAATTTAGGAAAATTTCATGATTTGGTGATTGAAAAGTTTAGAGAAAGTGTGTGAATTACGGTAATATGCAGCCGAAGCATAGGCGCACGTAGGGGGGAGGCACAAACAGTGCATGTCCCCCCCCCCCTTTGGTCCTGTAATAATACGCTAAAACTTAACTTTCAGTCAATCTCAAACTAATTATGGTTGCAGCCTCCTTTCACTTATTTTTGACAAACTTCTGCTTTTAGACAAAGCTGCGAAAATATTTTTGCGTTGTCCATAGTGACTGTACTCACTGCATGCCCTTTATCGATAAAAAAGGGTGCTAAAATGAGAGTGTTTTTGTGTGAAAATTGTAAAAATTTGTTGGCAGTTAGCATCCAGCGGCTAGGGGTTTCACCTCCAGACCCCCGGTTGTGCTCCACCCCTCTTTGTCAAATCATGGGTGCACTACTGAGCAGAAGGAATGGACTAAAATGATAACTGGTGATGCTAGCAATTGAATCGCCAATTTAGGCCTAAATCCTCTCAAATATCGAAAAATGATCAATTTTCTTTGGTCATCCCCCCAATATCGAAAAATAGTCAATTTTTCTAAATCATCCCCCCCATCGCTCAACATAAATTTGCACCCCTGCCTCAAAGTTTGAAATTCTTTAGTGTATTTTAAACCACGGCTTGACAGCTTGAGTTTTTATAAAACCTTTTCCCTCCTCAAATGAGACGCAAAGCATCAAGTAAATGTATGAATGAAATATCTTGGTTGTTTCCTTAATTTTAACAGCTCAGATGGCGGAGTGATAAAGAACGTCTGCCTCTAAAGCTACAAATTCGGGCTTGATTCCGCAACTGGTCAAACCAATGACGTTAAAATTGGTATTCACAGCTTCGCTGCGTGACGCCTAGCATTAAAGGGAAGGGACAGTGTGATCGATGAACAAGACGGCAAGTTTACTTGTTGTGTCGTTGGGAAAGGCACTTAGCGGTATTCCTCCATTTTGGTGAGGTAGACAGATGGCAGACAACTCCTACGCGAGCTCGATATAGCGTTTTTATCACTTTCTTGTAATAGGAGAATAAATATGCTACTAAATTTACTAGCTATAGCATTATGCAGCTTGATCATGGCAATTGCGCAATAATTTAGACTAGAAACATTACAATTGGATGCACATCATCGGAGCCGGCGGCAGAGCAGTCGACTTACGGGGGCTTAGCTTTCATCAGGGGAGGCCAAAGTTTGAAATTAAGCACAAAAGCTGCTGTCTTCAAAAGAGTAAGCTTGTTGAATGGGGGACCAAGCTTGTTGACCATAAAAAAGGCTAAAATTCTTCCCAATCCATTCGTTAAATATTTGGGATTGCTAATTGACAACAAACTAAATTTTCAAGTACATATTGCGTTACTAAAAAAAAAAGTTAGCCGAGCGGTTGGCATCAAATATTTTTTTTTTTAAATAACTGAGGTTATTTTCAAATCATATTGAACTGAAAATTCAACAGTAATTGAGGGAGACTGTGAAGTGAGCTTGCGCTCTTCGAGTCAGCAGCCACCCGTTAAATATGTCAAATGCGATCGGCTCCAGCCGCGAATCGAACCCGTCACGTAGGATCTGTCACATTGCGCGCGGTACCGCTAGGCCATGTGGCATCATCTCTAAAGACAAACATTTTCTCCCGCAGGTCGTACTTCAGCAATTAAATTTCGCTCTTATTCACTCACAACTTATTTACGGGTTAATTATTTGGGGCTCAACGTATCCTAGTTATTTGAAAAAACTTGCTGTTCTGCAAAACAGAGCCATTTTACTAGTAGGTGGTGGCAACCGCTACCAAAGAGTTACTCCGTTTTTCATTCTTCTTGATGAACTGAAATTAGTTGACCTATTTAGATCAGAGACTGCTAAATTTATATACAAAGTCATCCACAATAAACTTCTTTCCTCCTTTTCTAACTATTTTATAAAAACCTTAAATATTTCTTTCCGAATTACAAGAACTTCATCTAACAGTAATAATCTTGATATACCGAAATTTTCTACAACCAGATTGCAGAAATGCATAAAGTATCACGGTGTTAAGACGTGGAATTCCATTCCGACTGAAATTCAGAAATTATCTTTCACCAAATTTATACTAGAATACAAATCTTTCCTAATTTCCAACTACAAGTAGGCTCTATCGGTTCAATAACTTATTAAGTTATTTGCCCAGGTCAATGCAAATTATGTCGCATCGATCGTACTGGTCATGAAACACCATATATAGCCTCTTTTTTAAGTTTATGCTATGGGTGACTGCTTGACTCGATGACTGCAAGGTCTGTTTGCAGTCTCCCTGCCAATGTTGAACACTATTTTTTTATTTATTATTGTTTACTGTACATTTGGCTAAAATATATCTTGTTGTAGTTGTTGTTGATTGGGAGGACCAAGCATGTTAATTGGGGGGCCAGGCCCCCCTAGTCCCTCCTTGGCGCCGGCCCTGCACTTCATATTGTACATCTGAACTAATGTAACTGCAGTATCTTACGTCATTTATCGCAAGAACGTCAAGTGACATCACTGATCTCCTCAATCAAAAATCCTGCGTACGCCACTGGGTCTTTGATTTACAGGTCTTCGATGGTCGATACCCGAAAATAATTTCCCTTTGAATCCTCCTTGGCTTCATGGGTAAGGGTGAAATATTTTATAGGGGTCTGATACCCCAATATTCTCCTCCACATACGGCCTGGCTTTCTACATCCTCGTCGTAGAATCTTCGTTCACTTAAGGATATTGCAAAACTTTTAATTTTTACAATTGTCCCATTTACGAGTTCAAGGATTGGTTTCATCGATTTTTTTCCGAAAACACCTAAGATTCTGAGAAAGAAGCAGTGCAGAATCTCATTAATTTGTATCCAGTGGCATAGCAGAGGGCCACTGCCCCCTGCTTTTTGACGTATAAAAACTTTTTCTTAGAGATCGATTTCTTGGAGGGCATGAAAACGGTGCCTCTTATAGTCTGAATGCGGCCCACATATTTCGGAATGGTTCTACAAAAAAAGATAGGGCTCGATCGAGACTATGACTACAAGTAGAAAAATTGTACTCAAATCTGGCAACAGCGACGTAAGGAACGGCCAGTATGCTGGACTGATACTTATAGGGTCTGGGTTCGATGCTGCTCTAAGTTTTGATTTAATTGGTTTCTAATGTGCAATTCGGGATAGGGTAAAGCGGTGGCAATAGTATAAACAAAAAATATTCTGAAGAACCATTCCGAAATATGCATCCGGCCGTGCCCCTCTCCTAATTTTTCGCTGGCTACGCTTCTATTTGTGCTGTGTCGATACTCCACAAGTTGGTGTTGTGATTGCTTTCATCAAAAGGTTTATTTCTTTCAGAAAAGTCGATCACCTTTTTTGTGCAAGTTCTGTTTTTACTTGTTAACATGTGCAATCAGCGTATAGTATTTAATACAGTAGATCAGGGGTGTGCAAACTGCGGCCCGCGTCCAGAACTACCGTTTTTGTATACAATGCGGTTTTTGTATGCAATGCGGCCGGCGGCCCGTGAATGTTTCATATGTTTTCTTGAGGTGCTTGATAAAATCAATGTCGCAAACAGAGCGTTTTGAACAAACTACATATGCGAAAAGAATACTTCAAAAAGGAAAATTAGAGCCAAAGTAGCTTTTTCATGCTGACTGGACGTTTGACAACAAAGATTCAGCTGCCATCATCAGAAGCAGATTCAGCTATCATCATCTCTTAGAGTTTTGTACTGCCTAAAATACACTACTGATGATCACAACTGAATCTATGTAGTTGGATATGTAGGTCTCTTGAAATCTGCTTTGAAAGAGAAAAATATTAGTGACAATATAATAATTTTTCTCGGTATCATTCATCAACAAAATGTATGCGCAAAATGTTTGAAATTCACACATGTCATGCACTCAGCCATTAAAGCTGCAAATTTTATTCCAGCTCGCGGACTTAACCACCGACAGTTTCCGAAGTTTCTAAAGGATCTCGACAACGGACATCAAGATTCCGAGGTGCGTTGGCTAAGCAAGGATTTTGCGACAATTTTATGACCTAAGAAAGGAAGTCGCAGTATTTTTACAAAGTAAAGAGCCACCAATGGCTGAAATGGAAGACGAAAGTTGGCTGTGTGTCTTGTGTAATCTAGCTTTCTTGGCCGATATTACCAGGCCTACTTGCATGAATGAACTCCGTGCTAAGTTGCAACGAAAATCCCAGTATGCAAGTGAATTATTATGTACGGCCACATAAAAGGCTTTATGAACAAGTTGAGACTTTGGCACACGCACTTGCAGAATGCGAATCTCTCTTATTTTCCATCTTTAAAAGAAATGGGAATGCTTCCAGAGAAGAAGACCGAATTCGCAGATCAAATTAAAAAATTGTCTAATGAATTTTCGGCTCGCTTTAAATACTTTAAATTTCATGAACATTTACTTGAAATATTTTCTTCGCCGTTTTGCAGAGGCATTGACAAAGCTCCCATTGATATCCTAATGGAGCTGACCAATCTTCCGGAGATAACTGACCTGAGGCCAAGTATGTGGAAATGGATCTTGGCGATTTTTATAGGAAATATCTTGATCAAGAGAAGTTTCCAAATTTGAGAAAATTTATGACTACTCAAATTGGCTCTTTTTGGCTCTACTGATTTATGTGAACAATTTTTTTATGGGTTTCATGAAATCTCCTTATCGATCAGTTATGATAGGGCAACCTGATTTTGACCTAAAAAGTTTAAATTTTGATTTTTAAAAGTTAAAATTTTGACGTTATTTTTGACATATAAATTTATTACAAAAAAAAGCGACAACATGTTTGAGCAGGTAAAAATAATGCTAAATAGTTTTTATGAACAAAGTACAACGCAAACAACATAAACAACGAACAAAATAGCATTAAAATTGACACAAAATCAATGTTCAGTAAATTGTTCTGGAATAATGCAAATAATGCATAGCTTGCAATACAATTCTCCACTAGGTGCTGACTCCAACTCGGCCACAGCTTTCACCATAGATGGGCAAGTTAATCAAAAACCTTAACTTCGTTAATGCATACTCCGTTGAGAAACTTCATACTTCCGTTATAGTTATTTCGCTAATTTCAGATCTAATTAACGGAAGTTAAGCAAGTCCGTTAATTCGTTAGCAGAAGTAGGTGATGTGAGTCTACACCGCATATAGCATTGCAAATTTTAAGTACCGGTTTCGATGTGAACCGCGGTCCGCCGACGAAGGTTTTCTGACGTAAGTCGGCAAATCTCAAAAGACAACTAACCAAACTAAACTTGGCTTAATTTTTGAAATGGACTGCTCACTAGTTGGTCAGAAACAGCCACAATTTACGTACGGTCAGAACATATCTGAAGCTTAGCGGCTAGGCTTAATCATTGCAACCAATTTTAATAAGGACAAGTAGATCTAGGGAGATCATTTCATGGAAAGTTTTGTTTATTTTAACATATTGATAGGCTACTTCAATGCTTGCAAACGCACAAAACTCAGAAGCAATCATTTTGCCGATGTTTAGTTTCCTCAATTTTGACCAGTTACTTAATTTTGAGCTGTGATCTAACTACAGCTTTTGCAGCAGTAACTCACTGTTTAGTAAATCTTACCATAGTAATCAATTAAATCCTAATGTGAAATTCTGGGTAGAAAACTAGCAATAGGCCAACATTACTGTACTTTATTCTAATTCTAAGCCTTTTTCTCGCAATTGGACCTACGTGGTGCAATAGCTACTCCAACTACTGAAGTCTTTCAATAATTTTCTCTGCGCTATATAATTCCTCCTCATACGTCATAATGCTCTTTTGTTCCACTCCAACACTACACCTCTTATCTTCCTCTTTTTTGTAAATATTGCAGAATATGTTGCTATGCAACAGGTTTAGGACGGTGATTTTGTTTGGGAGGTACAGACCTGTTTTCCGCAATCATTGACCGAGCGAAATGACGCTTTTTAGGGGCAAATGATTAAATTAACGAGAGATTTGCTTTTTAACGGAACCTAACGGAAGTTACCGAACGCATTGCGTTAAGCTAGTGGGCGGTTTATCGGAAGTTAATGAAGTCCGTTAATTTAAAAAAGCAACTTAACGAATTAACTAATCGATGAAAACATTAGCTTCGTTATTAACGATTAACGAAGTAGTGCCCACCTCTGGCTTTCACCTTCGAAGGGTATGATGGTTTGATCTTTGCCATAGCTTAAAGTTGAACAATTCTGAGTGATACAATACAATTCAATCGAATCACTCTTGCTAACTTTTTTGAACTGTTAAGATCATAGCAGAATTAAACTAATCCTCAAAACTCGATCTCCGGCCACTGCGATACAACAATCAAATTCTGGAATTATCCCAAACGATTGCTCGTCATAAACACAGTTTACTACTTTTATACTCGAATGCTGTTTTAATGCGCTTACGTTGAAAAAGGTACTACCGGTTTGCTTTCCACCAGAGCTGGAGTTTCTGCCAAAATCTTCGAGACCGAGACGATACTTTGACATCACGAGACGAGACCGAGACTTGGAGCAAAAAGTCGAGACGAGACCGAGACTTGAACGTGCCGAGACCGAGACGAGACACGAGACTTTTGGCATCAGGGGTTCTCAAAAGGTCGTGAATATTTTAACCGTAAATATATTCCAATGAATTTCTTCATTCGGCAGAATGTGGCAAGCGATAACAACTGTCTTATAGAAACCAAGCAAAACTGCCATTGTACCACAAGACGGAGAATGAACAATGTGAGATTTATATTTACTGGTGATACAAGATAAGACCTGAGCTATCCTTTTTCGGGATTACGTCCCTCATCAGTGATAACAATAAGGGAGGACTATGTCGAAAATCACACAACAAAATAACTCAATCGAGCGTTTGGGCATTCAATACAGTGAAAAGGACAACAGATGCAAAAGAGAAGTAAACAACAAACAAATGGAGTTTGATAGATTAATTCCAACAAAAACAAAGACAACATTATAAATAATGTCACTGCGGATAGAAATACCAATCCACGACCGGTTTCGCTCTCATTATGAGGTGAATATAGCTGATAGAAAGTTGAGCAAAAAGATACAGAAACATAGTGAAGAAACACAAAAGAAATAGATGAATAGTACCAAATAGGAAATATCAAATGGCTACGATAGTAACTGACGGCATTTTGGATGCAATCAAAGCCACATCTAGATGAACTAAATATGATTAAACAAATCTTTTTCAGAATTAGTGTGCTGCCTGCTGAAAATGAATGAAATTATCTTCAGATGTCCATAGAATCCAACCAATACACACCATGGAAAAAAATAAACATTTAAAAGAGCAAGATGAAGAGACTAAAATTCCTAAACAGAATACTGCATCGCCAATCCCACACAGTAAAGGAGATACCTTACAAACAACTTTTCACAATGCAGGTGGAAATCACGCGATCATCATTTAAAAAAAGATCTCAGCGCTAGTGTACCACAGAGTTCAAACCAACTCAAACCAATTAGACAAAAAATATTATTTACTAATTACAATTTTTGTCTTAAGACAAAAAGAATTTGTCTGTCTAGTACATAAGTGGTTCTCAACCTTTTTTCTTTCGTGGCCCATTTTTTGTTGCACAAAAGTTCTGTGGCCCATTAACTTTTTATCCTTCCTAAACGAGTATTCATCCCCAGGAGCGGATCCAGAAAGTTTTGATGGGGGGATGTAATTTTGAATTAGGTTGAATGTTAGCTAAATACAAAGACGTTCAGACGTTTAGTCCCGTAAACGGGCGTAAATAAGCCTTTTTAAAATGTTTCAAATCAGGGGCGTGTTTAGAAAATTTTTCAAGGAAGGGGTATCAAATTTCGTCACTTTTTCAAGCATAGTTTTTTTTTCCAGCAGAGTTGAGTTCAAGCAACTTAAGTAACAATAACGACTCTAGGGGGTCCGGGGGCATGCTCCCCTGAAAAATTTTGAAAATTTGCATACTGTAATGGCCATTTTAGTGCTTTTTGAGCAATTTTCAGGCAAATTTCCAGTTTCGATCATGCTTGCTTAAGGCGACTCAGGCATATTTTTATGAAGAGGTTCAAAATTATGGCAAATTTTTATTCATCCAAACCATTGTGGAAAATGGCTGGTGGGAGGGAATGCATCCCCCACATCCCCCTGGATCGGCCTCTGTTTATCCCTTCAACTTTCAAATTCCACCTTAGGGAGCCAAGTAGCTTGCGTTGAGAATCGCACTGTAGTTGTAGCCGCTTAAAATCTAAGTCCATACATGACGCGATAGAAGACATTGATTGCATCACTCCACCAACACGAGAAATAAGTTCTATTACGACAATCGTCTAGATTAGTTTCACAATCTTTCCACGAAACTACACACTATTAATTGAATAATTGGAATGAAAATTATCTCTCTGTAGGAAAAAAACAGCATCGTCATTCATTGTTAGTACCGTCAGAACTACTAAACAAACACAAAAGTGTAAACTTAACCATAGTGACACAAATGAAACAGAATTTTTCAATAAATCTAGCAATTTTTTAAAAAGTTCTGTGGCCCACCTCAAAATGTTTCCATGGCCCACTGGTTGAGAACCACTGGTCAAGTAGAGCAATAAGCTTTCAACTTAGGGGTCCTTTGCCTTTTTTCTAGGGTCTCGAAAACTTTCGATGTAGGCCTACAACAAAAACCGGTCAGTTAGCTCAGTGTTGGTTAAGACATCGCTATCGGTGCAGGAGGTCCGGAGTTCGCACCCTAGGCCGGTCAAATTGGAAAGTTGGCGCAAGTTCGCGCCATTGTGCTTATTTCATTGTGAAAAACTAGCACATTCCATTGGCAAGTTCGCGCCCTGGGCCGGTCAAATCGCCAACAACTCGCCATCGCTGCAATATTTCCTCGGACTTCGAGGCTGTGTAGCCCAGGCGCTAAGCTGCGGAGATGGGCATCGCCATTCGTTACTAGCCTCGGCTCAATACTGCGAGTATAATGAAAATTTGATTTTTTCTGTCCACAAAAAATATTTTTGTAAAATTTATTTTTGAATACCGGTACTACTAACTTTAATGTTTCGTTTTTAGAATCATGAAATTTCCATAGAAGTCATGTGACTATCATGCATAGCAAAGTGGGTTTTTGTGTGGAAAAAGCTGAAAGCCACTGTTTTAGAATAACCACTTAAACCAAAACAAGCAAAAGGAAAACCGCTTATCATCTGAGAAAGCAATCTAAATTGAAGTCTGTTTATTTGCAAGATCAAAAACACAAACGAACAATACCACAAAGCAAGAAGAATGCAGGCGAAAAGAAGCAGCTGCTATAAAACAATATACACTTTTAGCCTTCAGTACTCTGACACAAGCTAAAAATAGAAAACGTCACAATAAAATGCATGGTCACTGCCAGACCTGCAATCAACCTTCCTCTCCAAAAAATGTTTGCCCAACCCAGAAAAAAGTTAATCATTATTACCTGTACACCAATGTAGCCTATTAATTTGTGCCCCGGCATAAATAATTTTTGCCTACCCTAATCATTTGCTTGTAGTCGCAAGCCTGTTCGCTGCACATACCTCACTGATTCAAGAGCATGCCCACATTCCTAAAATGCAATAGAAATTCATGGCGAACGATGTTATGACGAAAGATTTTCATTGCATTTCAGGAATATCAGCATACTTAATGTAAACTTATTGCAAGTCATGCTTGACCGATGAGGCCGAATAACAATGCCCCCTTGGCAAAACACTCTCTCAATCGGAGCAGATGATGCAGGTTTTCATTCTACTGTAGGTAGGCCTATGGCAAATGTTGGAAATACCAGTGGTAGTTGATTTTTATTCAATTTGTTGCTTCATTCAACTTTGAAGCGAACTTTTAAAAACAGCTCCGAGACACGCTCATTTTCCGAGACTTCAAGGTCTCGAGACGAGACCGAGACTTCACACCTTCGAGACCGAGACTTTGAAAAATCGTGTCTCGAGACTGTCTCGAGACCGAGACATGTCTCGATACACTACAACTCTGCTTTCCACAAGCTGGCAAGCAATCATTACGACGTAATTTGTTTCATTCATTAATTAAACAATGCATATTGAACAAAAAGCGACGCATATTTTGTATCTTGACCAAAAAAGCAGATTTTGACCTTACGCAACATTTTGACTTAACAACTTTTAAACTTCGCTTAGTTTGAAGCTGAAACATGCTTTGCAGAAGTTGGGTGGCGTTCTGAGCCAGTTAAAAATATTTGACTTTATTGACTTTTGGTTGCCCTAGTTATGACAGATGAGCACTTGAAAAATGGTCTTAGGGTTGCCTGCTCTTCAATTAAAGTAAACTTGAATAGAGTGGTTCAAAAACAAAGTCAGTTGCATATTTCTCACTAAATATTGTTTTATAAAGATCGAATCGCATTGCTAGGCTTTTGTTTTTTAATTGAACAATTTTTTTTTTGAATAATGTTGGTAGACTATTACCGTTTTTGATATTGCAGTTTTATCATTATCCCTGGCAATATCAATAGTTGGTAAAGTTTTATCCTATTTAAACGTGCGGCCCGCAAAGTGTTGTGCTTATTGCTATTTGGCTCGCTATTAAAAAAGTTTGCACAACCCTGCAGTAGATCTTTAATGATACAAAATTTAATAAGTATGAAGGCAATACTAAATAAAATCGAAAAACTAAGAAAAGGTCTTTTACCAATGCAAAGTGTTTTTTGACGCTTTTTCGAAAAATGAAGAACTAATTAATCAAATTCTGCAGTAAAAATATGCAACTGAAGCTCTCCCCCGCTGTGTCGAGTTAATAAGCTAAAAGCTGTAAGAGGATAAAATCAATGGCATGTGGAGACTGAGTTTTTTTTAGAAAATCTTATTGATATTTTTGGCTTCAATTCACAAGGTCATATTGGTGCAGTTTAGTTGAGCAATCTTGCTTCCGAATAAGCTTTTAAAGATGCTCAACAGCAGGGATGCTGAGAGTTGGCCTCATGATTATCTCTTTCAAAAGGCTTTACAAGTAATAAAGAAACAAAGAATGAGAAAGAGCTTGACTTTAGGCAGCGGGCTAATGATTTTTATTGCAGTTGAGAGTTGCATTTGCAGTCAAAGCAGGGAAGGTCGAACAGCCATATAAGCACAGCAGCGAAATTAATTACTAGTCATTAAAGTTCATTTGTGTTTGAACAAGAGAATTTAAAGTTTTGTTTAGTAAAATGTTTGGCTTTATGTAACGAGCGTAGGAATATGTCATTTTGCCCTGTCCAACAAGCAGCAATGTGTTATTTTTATTTGTAAACAACATATTTTGTAACCAACCGGTTAGCGCATTTAATAAAGCCATTGCTATCGGTGCGGAAGGTCTGGAATTCGTTTCCCGAGCCAGTCAAATTAAGCACAGTGTCGCCAACAGCTCGCCACCGCTGAGACGTTTCTTCGGAGCTGCGTTGCGTAGGCGCTAAGCCGTCGATATTTAACCCGGCCCCAGTTGCACGCTTGGGCGTAATACCGCTGGTGTAACGAAGATTTGATAATATATCTTTTGAAATGCTTGAATGAAGCTTTTTTGTGTGTTTAAACGAATGAGTTTGTTGGAGAAGGAATAATCACGAAAAAGATTTAAGCGAACAACAAGATTTTCAATCGAAAATAGTGACCCCTCCCCATAAAAAACACACAGTTTACATCCGAAGTACTCATCATAGTCATAACTTTTATAATTATCTTGAAGTTTTGACCAGAATATTCTTTTGGATAAAATTTTTTGTTGGGCTGAACTCGTGACAAGGGAGACGGGCTACCGTAAAATTTTCAAAACGCTGTCGATTGCCCCCTCGAAATCCGCCCCTGAGCAGGCTTGGATCCGTCTTGGGATAGCAAAAGCCACTTACATTGCCAAGTCTTTTAAAGTTGTGTGATTAAGTTTTTAAGTGGATAAACTTACTCTTTTCATAGTGATTTCTTTTCGACATTGTCTTGAAAAAATTTCAAATACATACAGCGTGATTAAAAATTCTGCGTTGGCGTCATCAACATCTTGTTACAACAATTTGCAAGTCAAAAAATGTCACTTTTTGTATCTTTTTTTAGTTCATTGAATGTTGTATTGCAACCGACAGCGAAATGAATTGAAAACATAATTAAAATCAATAAAAAGATCGATATTTTGTTCGTACCTACTGTACCAAGGTATGCTGTTCGCTTGCTCACTATACTACTCACACGAGATAGACTAGTTTTTTGGCATCTTTTTGGCTGTTCAGTTTTGCCGTCAAATTTTATACTTTTAATATTCACATAATTACAAATGTTATGATTTTAGCTCTCTTGTTAAGTACATTGCTATCGATGTGGGAAATCGGAACTTGTTTGAATTAAGGCACATCTTATAACAGGCGAATATATTACAAGCACATGGACTGCTAGGAGCGCTAGTGAGTTACAGTAGGGGTTAGGGCCTAACCCGAATCCCTAGCCCAGAACCACGGCTTAATTCAAACAAGCCCCGGGAAATCTTGGGTCGATTCCAGGCCCGGTCAAATCCAACACAGCGTCGCCAGCTGTTCATCACCGCTGCGATGTTTCTTCGGAGCTGTGTTGTCCAGGTGCTAAGCCGCGGAGATGGGCCTCGACACTCGTTACACGCTTCGGCGTATGCTGAAGATTTGATTTTGATGAATATAAGTTTGCTTTAACGAAAGTACAAAGGCTCAGCCTGTTTAACTCGTGTGTGCTTGTCGAAGAAAACACATTGCCACATAGTTTTCGTAGAACACAGCCGTGAAATAGTTGGTATAGCAAAAATACCTAATCATTTTGTGGTGAAGTGCTGAAAACACTCCATTGTTTTGATCAAAAGCAAAGTTGATTCAAATATTTAAAAGCATTGAAGGATCCTGGCTGTATCCTTGCTGTGTCATTGGAGGATCCAGGCTGATGAATTTCACGGCTGTGTCCTAGGTGCGGCTGACTCGCCGTTTTGCGCTCTTTATTTTTGCGTTCTGGTAAAATAAACTTGTGTTGAATTGCCAGGGGGTAAAAGGGGTACAAGCACAGAACAGCCAAGAGTTTCAGCTAGGCTATACCTGTTAATAGATTTGTGATTCGATGGTAACTACAAAGTAAACAATTTCTTCAATTTTTGGTCCCACTTCCTTAAAAGATCACCAATTCGTCCTTGAGGAGATAAGTTAAAAAAGTGTGTGTACAGGTTGTGGTTTATCAAGTCTATGTTAGCTTGCTGAAAAATGAAACTGCGATGGGACCAGGTCCGACCGACTCAACAAACGCTAGAATATCTGGTAATTTTTTTTGTTGTTGAAACTGCATGTTTGTCAGTATTCAATACTGCCACAAATTTATGTAACGGTGAATTCAAAGCACACAGTGTCGCCACAGGCTCGCCACCGCTGCAATATTTCTTCGGAGCTGTATTGTCCAGACGCTAAGCCGCTGAGATGGGCCCCGCCACTCGTTACACGCTTCGGCGTAATACCGCCAGTAAAATAAAGATTTAATTTGATTTTTTAAACTCAAGACATGAAGAACTGTAATTGCATTTCATCATTGCGATAATGCATCTTAGCCAAATTGAATCGTCAAAGCCATTGAGCTGACGTAATTTCGCTTGTTTTGCTTTACAGTTGAAGCGTCAGCTGGCATTATAGTAAACAATATTAAAAATTATGACGTTAAAGATGGTGTGAGTGACAAACAGAATATTACGGTAAGTTGATATATTCAGAGACTAATTTAAAACGTCAATCATCCGAAGGATTTGACAAAGATTTTAACCTTTGCTGCCTATATAAGAGATATTCGTTAAGTAGGTTAATAGAAGCGCAGATATTGAAGCCCAGGGATAGGTGACTTTTAAAGCATGGTTTCTTAACCTGGAATTCACTGAAAGGCTTCAAGGGGTGGGTAAACCCAAGTATATATACGACATGAATTATAGTTGTACGATAGGCCATTACAGCTTGTATCAAATGAAGGGGTCCGTAAAGTTGATTAGAATTGTTTAAGGGTCCGCAATCCCAAAAAGATTAAAAAAAAACTGATTCAGAGTATTGTATTTCCACAATTAATCTTCACTATATATTTTGATTCATTGATGTTTTAAAAAATGGCGAAACATCAAACCTTACATTAATACCTAAAATATTTCAAAACAGCTGGATAAGGGATCTTGCCTGACAGCCAGTAACATAACCAGATTCATTTTACAGGAGGGGCAACGAGGGGGCAAGCCTTGTTCAAGGGGGGCAACAGTTTAATGACATCATAAGTAATGACGTTATCAGTGGCGTAGCAAGAAACTTTAAAAGGGGGGGGGGCATAATTTCCACATTTTTTCGGCAGAACTGATTTGAAGCTGATTGAGAAACAAGAAAGGCAATAAGGGGGTCCGGGGGCATGCTCCCCCAGAAAAATTTTGAAAATTTACACGCTGGAATTGCTATTTTAGTGCGCTTTGAATAATTTTCAGGCAAATTTTGTTTAAATTTCCGACCCTAATTCTGAATGCTTTGCTAAATATGATGCATGTTGTTCGCACATTTTCGATTATGCGACTACGCGTGCTTACAGCGTGAGACTTGTCGCTGTCGAAGAGGTTTGAAATTGTGGAAAAATTGCATACATCAAAAACGTTTTTGAAAATGGCAGGTGGGAGCTGGAAGCACACCACTCATCCTACCCCCCCCCCCCCCCCCGCCCGGCCATAAGCTACAGGAACCATCAAAAGAGTCTGGCATGTTTCAGTGACTTGGCACCGTTGACTTTGTTCTTTTTTATTAAAAGGCAGAGTCAAAAGGGGGGGCCATGGCACAATGGTCCCCCCCTAAATACGCTCCTGGACGTCATAACATAGCGCGCTGGCTTGGATTACAGTCACTGATACCGTTCTGACTGAATCTGCTTTTGTTGTAATAATTGTTGTTGTAATGATTGTGGAATTGTATTAAAAGAAAAGTAAGGCAATTTCAGACCGACTATGACTTTTTATCAAAAGACATGATAACACGATGGATCACGTGAAAATTTAACAAAATTGAAGACACGACAAAAATGTGTCGACAAAAATTTAACACAATTTTGTCACGACAAAATTGAAGACAGAAAGAATGCACATTAACTGATGAAAGAAAGCCTGCTTATAGTTTTCGCGGTTCATTACAAAATACAACGGACAAGACTTCAAGATGCAGCGGTAAATAGATAAATCCACAACAAAACAACTTTGACAACTCCACGCAGCGCGGCAGTGGCGATTACCACTATTTTTATCACTTTTACAGCGGGAAACCTGGGCTCGCATAGTTTATATACTGTTACACAGAGGAAATGAAAAGCTTTTTCTTCCGAAACTTGATTGATCTGGCAAGCTTTGAGGAAAACGCGAAAAATATAACTTTTATGTACAATTTCACAGGGGGGGCAAGAGGAGAGGCAAGACATTTTACAGGGGGGGAAATTGCTCCTCCTTGGTTACGCCACTGCTGACAGCGTACTTTAGACTAGGGATGTGCCGAGTCGAGTCCCAGGGCGAGTATTAAGGCATTTTCATTACTCGTACTCGGCTGAGTATTAATTGATACTCGGCCGAGTATTAAAGCATTCATTTTATGCAGATTCAGATTCATTTTATTTCATCGCATTTAAATTAAATAACTCTTCACACAATAATAGCGAAATAAGAGAGTTGAATATATAAAAAAAATTCGATTATTGAATAATAATAACAAAAATATTTGTAAAGTAATCAATAACTCTTGACATAAAAAATCTTCGCCATCTATGCGACAGGGAAGCTGCAAAGTGACCGTCTGAGGGTCTTCAAGTCAAGCAGCCACCCTTTTTTGTATACGTTTTTTTAGCTTTTATGCTTTTTGAATTTAATTAGCAATGGGTTTGCAAGCGATCAGTAGTCAGCTGTGGGAAAGGATGGGAGTTTTAATTGTTTTGCAGGTCCAATTTGAGTTGATTGATGAATTGATTGTACGTGTTTTTTTTTTGATCGAATCAGGTATTTTGTTCCATATTTTTACACCGACGTATTTTATAGAACGCTGCAGTCGGTTTGTTTTGTACTGTGGAATGTAATATTTTAGTCCAGTAGTGCTCCTTCTAGTATTAGCTGAATGAATTTCAGCGATTCGTACAAAATATCTCGAAAAAGAAAGGGGTAGTTTATTATTATGGAACTTATGCATAAAAATTGCAGTTTCGTAGATATGTAAATCATGAAGTTGCAAAATTCTAAGATTTTTGTAGACAGGGTCACACTTATCAGTGCGCTTTGAGTTACTAACTAGTTTAACTGCTTTATTTTGGAGTCCAGTTATTTTACTAGTATACGCTTTGTAGGTATTGTGCCGAACTAACAACCCATACAAAAGATTTGAATGAAACAGCGCGTAATAGAGTTTTAAAAGCAAATGTGAAGGCAAGAAATGTTTTAGTTTTGATAATATACCAACGGCCCTGGAAAGTTTAGATTCCAAGTGAGCAATGTGTGGTCCAAAAGCCAATTTGTTATCAACTATTATTCCTAAATACTTGGCCTCTTTCACTACTTTAACCAGAGTTGAATTAATGGTATCAGCAATTTTATCGTGAGTGCAATTCAGCTTAGGTGGAACTACAAGTATGTTAGATCTTTCAGGGTTTGTGGTTACATGATTGGCATTAACCCATTTTGATATCTCTTTAAGCTCTGAGTTAATGTTTAGTTCTAGATTTGATAGAGAATTTGCATTAATGGCAACGCAGGTATCGTCAGCAAATAATGTAGGCTGTGAGGACATAGGCTACTACTGTGGATGTCATTAATATATATCAGAAATAAATGGGGTCCAAGTTTAGACCCTTGCTGTACCCCATATGAGATGCATTCAGTCGTTGATGAGATATGGTTATCTGTGACATATTGTTTTCTTACTGCGAGGTATGAGTGACCATGTGCTTGACCTCGTATGCCGTAGTGCTTCAACTTCCCTATTAAAATTTGGTGTGACAAGGTATCAAATGCTTTTTTTTAATTTAAAAACACTAGACCAGTATATTCATTATTATTAATGTTATCGTACGTTTTAGTAACTACATCAAGAATAGCATGTGAAGTCGAGTGATGTTTTCGAAATCCATATTGTGTGGGCGATATGACAGAGTTCTTCTAAAAAAATTCGTTAACCTTGTAAATATTAGTTTTTCTAGAATTTTGGAGAAGCATGTTAAAATTGAGAAAAGACGATAATTTGTAGGAATACTTTTATCCCCTCATTTGTGTAAGGGAACAACTTTGGCTGTTTTTAAGCAGCTAGGAAAATAGCCAAGTTCAAAAGATTGATTAACAAGTATCGAAAGTGAAAAGGCAATAATTTCAGCTGCGCTTCGCACGAAATGCGCTGGAATATCGTCGTATCCGGGTGATTTGTGAATGTTTAATGACATTATTGCATGATACACTTCCGATACATGCGTAGGTTGCAAGAATATTGACGATGGCACAGGATTGTTTAAGTACGTTTTGTAATTTATTTTAGAATTTTTAGATCATCAACAGTTTGTACATTCTGTGCTAGCTTTTTGCCTATAGTACAAAAATGTTTGTTTGAGGCAGTTTGCGATTTCAGTAGGGTCATCAACTATGATTTCATCGCTTTTATTTTCAGAAGGAAAATCAGCAGTTTTTGTTTTCTTGTGAAGAAGTGAGTTAATAGTTTTCCAAATTTTTTGCGGATTGTGTTTGTTTTCTTCAAATTCCCTGCTTAAATACATTTTCTTCGAATGATATTTCAGTTTGTTGAGCTTATTCGTATATTGCTTGTAAAGACTCTTTTGGCTGTCATTTCCTTTCAAAAAATGTGTCACAAATAATTTTTGCTTTTTACGGATTGAAATCATAAGACCTCTGGTAATCCAAGGTTTCTTATTTAATCTGTTCTGTTGGCGAGAAGCAATTTTTACTGATGCGTGTTTATCAACAACATTTTTTACGACATCGACAAATTCCTGAAATGCTTGCTCGAGACTTAGATTGGAGTTGTGCATGCGGGGCAAATTTAGTAAATAATCCTCCAGAGATATGTTCAGCTTGTCGCAGTAAGAATCTAATTTGAATTTTTTGAGGTCTCTAATATACGATTTTTTTCATGGATTTGGTTTTATGGTTGATGTTTATATCACAAAAAATTGGAAAATGATCACTAATATCGGCCTGGATGGTACCAGGTGAGATGGTGTGATTGTGGTCGTTTGTTATAATGTGATCCAGGGTTGTTTAAGAAGTGGGTGTTATACGAGTAGGTTTGTTGATGATTGAAACAGCTCCGTTGCTTTCTAGCATATTCAAGTAGTTGCGCATGTTAGCCGATTGAACATTTAAACTGATATCGATGTTGATGTCACCAACTATGTAGTAGGTCTTTTTCGAGGAATTATTAATATCATCAATTTTGTTATTAAGACGTTTTAAAAATTGGCTTGTGGAACCATGTGGATGTCGGTACAATACTCCTATAACAAATTGTAAAGGTGTGTTACGTAATCTAACATGTAGCCCAAGGTCTTCACTATTTTGAACAAGTAAATCTTGTTTAATGATTGTTTGAATCGCAAAATGTTTTGAAATATACATTGCAACGCCACCTGCGTTTGTAGGTGAGTTGGAATAAAGCAGTTCATAATCTGAAAGTGTTACATGTATGTAAGGCGACACCTTTAATCGCGTTTCTGTTAAGCTAAGCATATGATATCTGGGTATATAGTAAAAGTGTTAAAAAGATCTAACAACGAATCAAAGTTTTTTTGTAGGGACCTGATGTTTGCTTGAAAAATGGAAACATTTTGTTCGCTATTATTTAAGATTCTCGTATCTATCGAATAATAAAGACAAGGTGAAATGTTTTTGGAGAAAGGTTGAAATAGTGAATCAGTTAATTGTAATTGATCAAAATTTGCTGCGGTCTGCTGACTTTCAGCCAGTCGATCACCTCGCTCTTCCCCGTTGCCAATATGACCCGAGTTGGAATTGAACATAAAGCAAAGCATACAACCGACAGTTTTATTGCCTACTGTAGCAAACAAATGCGTAATCTTACTAGTGACCTAAGAGAATTGAAAGAACTGATTAGTATTGCAGTCACTACAAATTAAAGACATTATAAAAGACAAAGAGCGACAACATTGCAAAATACGATTTAGAAATTCATCAGTTGTACAATTAATTCATGAAATTTAGCAAAGTCATTACGATCCGTTCAGATAAAAACTTCTACAATTTACTAACGCTGCACCGAATATTAATCTACTGTTGAACACACGGAGTTTCCATAATATGACTGCTTACCACGAAGGCGATATTTTAACATTGACAACAAAAAGACAGCGCTATCCTTCTACAGCTTTCCAGTAGGTAAATTTCTGTAATCTTCGAGCCTCGTTAAACTGTGGCATTAGTCGTTTCTTTTGGTTCTATAACGAAAGTTAGGCAAACTTGCCAGGAATATCCGGATGAGTTTTCGGCAACTCCTGCCGGCGACTTGCGATGCAACCTTTGCGACGTGTTAGTCAAATGCGACAAAAAGGTTTTTGTGGAAAGCCATCGAAAAAGTAAGCAACACCAAGGAAAATTGGAGACGAAGAGCACATCTCAAAGTAAGCAAACCTTTTTACATTTCGATCAAGTAAACTTCAAGGAACAGGAGGTTTCTTCATTCTTAGCTGCAGATATCCCACTTCATAAACTGAACCATCCTTCTTTAAAGTCTCTGATTGCTAGAATGGGAAAAGTATTGCCTTCGGAGACTGCAGCCCGGGCATGTGTTGCTAAATTGGCATCCCAAAAAGAGGAACAAATTCAAGAATTATTTCGTGACAAAAAAATTTTTTTGATTGTGGATGAAGCAGAGGTTGCTAAACAAAAGTATATTAGTGTGCTTGTGGGCAGCTTAGATGCTCCAAATCAGATATTCCTCGTTAATTGCCATCCACTTGACAGCGGTCGCAATGTTAATAGCAGTATTATTCTACACACTGTGAATGACATATTGCAACAACTTGAAATGAAACGAAAGAATTTTTCATTGTTCTTGACTGATGCTGCTCGGTACATGTTTTCGGCTGGAAAGACATAAAACGAATTATACCCTTCTTTGATGCATGTCACCTGCGTTGCGCACTTACTACATAACTGCGCTATGCGTGTGCGTGCTCATTTCAAAAATATTGATGAAGTAATAGCAACGATCAAGGCAGCAACAATCAAAAACAAAGATCGCAAGAAAGATTTTCATGATGCTGGTCTGCCATCTCCTCCTGACCCTGTAATTACAAGATGGGCAACTTGGCTTAGAGCTGCCTTATATTATAGTGAGAACCTTCCAGCTATTCGTACCATTGTCAACAATTGGACAAGCGCAGGCCTCTTAGTCAGCAGAGCAAAAGACGCTATCAATGTGGAAGGTTTGGTGTTGGACTTGGTTAAAATAAATCAATACCGGACTCTAACAGCCCACGTAGAGTTCTTAGAAGGAAGTGCCTGCACAATTACCAAAGCATACGGACTGCTGAAGAACATGCAATTCGATGATGATCCTTGCGCAATTAAAGACTACATTAACAAACGACTATCGAACTCTGATTTAGAAACAATAATAAACTGTACCAACTTGACAATTGACCCAACAGGCTACGCACTATTGCAAGAAGCCCAGACAACCTCTGCTGCTGTTGAGAGGTCGTTTTCTATGCTCAATAAATTACTGAGAAAAGACAGAAATTTTGATGTTAAGAACGTAAAAAAATATATGATGCTGTGTTACAATAAAACGTCCTTGTAATTATACTGCGTGGCTTTCGTTAAAAAATTCATAGACATACTGTTAGTGTACAGTACAGTTGCGATAGCAACGCAATTTTTGTATTACACCCTAATTGATACCGGTACACACAATGGCTCGTTATCCTAGGTTTTAACGTCATGCGTCGCTTTGTTGCATTAGCTTCAACACTGATTAAATGAGAAAATGTTCGAAGTAGGCTTACCTTTTTCTTTAAAAACTTATGTAAATTGCAGATTATAAAATATATTTAATTAATAAAGTGCAACAAGACATAAATAATACGCTGAAGCGGTTAAGTCAAAATAAAGTCAAAATTTTCCTAAAATAAAGTCAAAAATATATTTTTTTAGGTCAAAAATAAAATGGCCCTAGTGATGAGCCAAAAAAGGTTTTCTTTTACAAAAGTTGGAAGAAGAACTGAAGAAGTAGATTTTATCCTGTGCATGCCAGAAACTGTAGGTTTCGCATGTGCGCTGTCCAAAATTCTGGAACATTCCAAAAGCATCGCTTTGGTTCTAAATATAGTACCAGGTTCCAAATCGAAAATTTTGGTTCTAAACGTTTGATTTTAGTTCTAGATCTAGAACAAATAGTTCCAATCTGACAACACTGGTATTTTATCCAATTTAGTTTGAACTGACATGTTTAGGTTTTACTGCAGAAACCTCGAGTAGTTTACGATAAAAAATTATAAAGACTGTCGGTATAGCTTCCCTCGCTTTACTGAGCAACACTTCCGCTCGCCAGCTTGACAACTCGAAAATTATGCGGCCCGCGGGCACTTACAGAAATAAAAACCTTGGAAATTAGGACATCTGCGGACGTGCTGACCTTTTTTTTTGCTCTTCATCTAATTTTGAGTTCATATTTTGACGTCGTAGATACTCGGATGCGTACTCGCCGAGTAATGTCGTGAATACTCTTTACTCGGCGAGTCCGAGTAATTTTCCTTGAGGCACATCCCTACTTTAAGGCCTGGTCACACCAGCGAGTAAATCGCGCGATTGACTCGCGCGAGGAATTACTCGCAAAAAGTGGTAACACGAGCGAGCTACTCGCGCGAGTTTTAAGCTGCGAGTAACGTTACCGCCCGAAAGTTACCAGGCAACCGTTCGCGCCATCATTCCCGCCATTTTTATGCTCATTGTGAATCTGTTTAATTTTGACCAGGCAGTATCTATTGATAATTTGATATGTTAAATTATTGTGTACAGCGGTATGTCACGAATTAAGCGCCAAGTTACTAAACGTTTAATTCGGTAAGCTTGCGCCGAAATATCGCAAGATTGCTTGAACAAGCTTAAATTCAAAAGAAAAAGAAAGTGGGTGAAAAGATGTTCGGTAGATTTTATCTGTGCTCATGCCGCTTTTAATAGATTTTTCATTTTATTAACTTACCCTCTATCTTTCATGTTTTAATTTTTTTTTTTTTTCAAAGCCTCCACGTCAGTACGTAACACGAGACCAGCGTCAGTTGACTCGTGCAATAGCTTTTTTAAGCTCGCTTCCTTGGCATTTCTATTGCAGTAATTTTGATGGCTGGTGTTTCCTAAACCCTCAAAATTGCAAAAAATGTCCAGGAAAATCACAATTTCAGAATTCGACCACTTCATAACGAGCCAACAGCGCTGCAAGCTTTCTGTTTCTCTGCCAGGTTTTCTTTCGAACAATTGCAACTATACGTCAAAATGAGTTTTTTTCTCTTTCGAACAATTGCGACAACGTCATAATAAAGTTTTTTCTTTTTCAAACAATTACAAGCATTACGTAATAATAAAGTTTTCTCTCTTTTGAACAATCGCAACTATTACGTCATGAGTTTAGGTAGCAAACAAGGATTTTCCTTGCTACTCGCGCGAGTAAAGTTGAACATGGTCAACTCTACTCGCGCGAGTGATTTTTCGCTGCGAGTAGATGGTCACACGTAGCGATTAACTCGCGCGAGCCAATCGCGCGATTGACTCGCTCGTGTGCCAGGTCTTCTAGCTTATAAGCTGGTCGTTGCTGTAGCTGATCGTAATGTAGGTAAGAATTGGCGACAAGCAGTTGGGAGAAACACTTTTAAAATTCACTACTTTTTACCGATTGTACTTGAGGGAACAAAAAACGTTTACATTTGTAGCTAACGATGAGCAATTTATCATGCAATAAGATATTTTGGGAGCATTAAAGCTGGGTTTTGGAACTCAATTTATCATGCAATAAGATATTTTGGGAGCATTAAAGCTGGGTTTTGGAACTCAATTTATCATGCAATAAGATATTTTGGGAGCATTAAAGCTGGGTTTTGGAACTCAAGTTTAACAAAAAGATTTAGCCAGTGTATTAGTAGGCTAATTATTTTACAAATGTTTTGGTAAAAACCTATTCCATCATCAGCGTAAAACTACAAAAGCACAAAGCTCGATACTAATACACTGGCTGTAATCTTTTTATTAAAGATATTTTTGCTTTGTTCAATAAGTTAGCAGCGTCCATAAAAATTATTAAACATTATCGACCGCTGCAGAGGCATATTGTTTCACGCAAAAGACATGACAGGAAACTGGACGATTTGAGCACCGGTTAGATCTGGCTGATTGGTCACTAGAACGGAAATTGAACCAGGTTGGCTCAAATCACTAGCACTTTCTAAAAAGCGTGATGTGACGTCAGTATTAGGTCAGATCCTGTCGAACTGAAACATATTTAGTGTGATAAATCTTGTGAAAAATGATTTTGCTGAAAACGAAAAAAATGAACAATTTTATTTTAACAATATTATTAATCAAAAGTGCTTGCTTTGAAAGAAATTCAGGCAAATTCTTGTCGCGAAAATTTTTTTTGCTTTTCAAAGCTTTACGTACAGAAATTTGCTGATAGATACTAGCGGAATAAAATTTTTCAAAGCATACAGAGTGTATGTTATTAATATTCGAGATTGTGATTATTAAGAGATAAGATTAAAAGATATAGGGTCCGTATACAGTATGTTTTTACGAAAAAAGCGAGCCAATTCAGTAAAGCCATTCCTTTTAGGATTCTAAAAATGAGCTTACTTGAACAGCTAATGTAAAGTTAATGCGGCAAAACTTCGCATCTTAGATTCTATGCCTTTTTTTGGTTCCCTCCCTTCGTAGATTGGCAGTTTGTAAATCGCGAGCGAATGCACAACATTCCGAAAAAGTGTAGTAATTTTTTTAAAGCCACGTTCGAGACTATATCAATACATGAAGGTGAAAGCTGTAGGCCTATAAAGCAGGGGAGCAGCCAGAGAAAAATACAGGGGACGGGGCCGGGTTTGGACAATGAGAAGCCCCGTTTTCGTTCGCTCGTGTGTGATCGGTCGCTAAAAGAAAGAGATCGATCTGCACGCGTCAAAAGGGCCCGTGCCCCTACTCCCACTCCCTGGCTGTGGGGGTCACGTAGAGTTGAAAATTCAACATACATGATTACGTAATTCCTCATTTTGTTGAAGGCGAAGATCATTGCTTTAAACCCGTTGATTCACATCTGCATTAAATGTTTCGTCATTGCTAGAGGCATTTTCATCATCAGCAAAGTATAGTAGACGGGTTTAAAAGTGTTTAGCTAATTTTCTTCGCAAAAATAATGGTCTTAGTTAGACATCGAGGTGCAAGAGAGTTGTTTTATAAATTATTCAACAAAATATTGTTGTGTTTTAATAATTAATATTTTAAAGGCGATTTTAATAAAAAGCTTTTTAGACAGCGTTATCCGTTGTGCTAATAGACTCCGTTGAAGATGTTAACAGCTTTGTAAAATAAGCCTAATCAACTGGCAGTGTGTGCCACTAGCTTCGCAAATCAAATCTTCATTATACTCGCGGTATTGCGCCGAAGTGTGTTGAGAGAGGTTGGGCCCGTTTCCGCGGCTAACCGCTTGGGCAACACAGCTTCGAAGAAACGTTGCAGCAGTAGCAAGCTGTTGGCGACACTGCGTTCGATTTAACCGGCTTGGAAATCGAACGAAAGATCTACCCCTACTCATAGCAAAGTCTTTACCACTGCGAGAACGGGCTGGTTACTCACTTCGCATTACTGCAAAATTCCTAAGTATTTTAAAGGTGGCCCACGGCTGATTTCGATATTTCAATTATTTAACTTGGAATGACAGCTTGTGTTACGTTAGGTGTCAGGCTTATCGTCAGCCCTTTAGATTTGTTTGTATTTTTATTGTGAATAATGAGGTGCTAAACTAACAAAAATTGGCGATTGATTTAATGCGTTATCTACGTAAGATTTCGTTACATCATAGACTAAAGTCTATGGTAACAATTATTCTATCCACTGATCTATTCTACTGCGTATTATGAGTCTTTTAGAGCTTGAATCTTAATCAGTAAGAACATTTTTTTCAAAAATTTCAGTTTTAATTTCGTTTTAAAATATATTTTCCCACAGTTCGTAAAAGTTGCGAACTATAAAGCCTTGTTAGTTATCATTAAAAACTGTATTTGTTATTGGGAAACTTGACCTGATTATTGGCATAATATTTTTTCATTGAGCTATAGCGTAGGCTACCTCCTTTATTGCAAAGCAGTATGTTTTTCATACGTTTTCATTTTACAGGAGTTTCGAGATAAATTGAAGGTTGTTAAGTAAAGTCGTTTTGGACAAGACTGCAGAATAATTAAGATAATGTAGTTTGTCATAAACTTCTACATAAGCGTATTTGGAGATAGTTTTCCTTTCGCAGCTTCCAAAAATGACAGTATTTCTGGCTCAAGCTGTGATTTTTTTCTTGATTTTTTTTCTGGGAGTAATTGGAAACAGCATTGTTCTCTATGTGCTGCTCAAACAAAAAGGATCATGGTCCATTACTACAACTTATCTGTTCAATCTTGCCATTGCTGATACTTTGTTTGTCTGCATTCTGCCATTTTGGGGCCACTACCATCTCAAAGGCCTGGATTGGAATTTCGGTACGGCAATGTGTAAGGCTGCTGGCACGATTACCTATTTGAATATGTATGCTAGCATTTTCTTCCTCACGGCTATGAGTGCTGATCGATGGATGGCAATTGTCCATGCGACAAGAATGAATCAACGTCGAAACTCCATGTACACCCGTCGCATATGCGTTGGCATTTGGTTTGTCAGTCTTATTTTGTGTCTTCCAAGTATTATATTTCGGAAGGTTCTGTACATGCCTCATCATGGCAGTAATTGTACAACTGAAGAATATAATGGAACTGTTTCAGACAATAAAACTTTTACTAACTTCTGTGGATTGTTTATACCAAAAGAAGTAAACAGTAAGTTTACCATCATGGGTACGACTGAGTTTCTTCGTTCTCTTCTTGGTTTCTTTCTTCCGTTATGTACAATTTGTTTTTGTTACATTAATATTGTACGAACAGTTAAACGCAAAGTAATAAACAGAAGGGTGCGAAAAGACAAGGTTGCCACACTTGCCGGATTTGTGATTGGAGCTTTTATTTTCTGTTGGACTCCGTATCATGTTATAAATCTCTACTCCGCACTTGGTGGCTGGTGGGAAATCTTCCCAGTAGACCCTTGCTTTTATAATGCTGTGAAACCGTTCACAGTTTGTTTGGCTTACGCCAACAGCTGCATCAATCCTATTGTGTATGCTTTTACAACGACTAAATTTCAAGAAAACATGCGAGATATTTGTGCAGCGGATAAGTCACCTCGTCCCTATAGAATGGTTTTAAGCACTCGAAATCATGGCAAATCTGGAAGGGACTACACTCTACAAGGGAATTCTTCAGCTAGAAACAAAAAAAAGACACAGAATGAAGTAGAAGTCGTGCTTCAAGACAAAGTAATTATTATCTTAGCTCTATAATTTTATTCTTTGTTTTGTTTTGATGTCATAATTGAAAAAAGTGATTATGACTTAAAAAATTAATTATGGTGCAGATACCCCGTGGACTTTTGACCCATTTAAATTGGATATGTAGACAGGCCGTATTGAGAAATTAGAACTTGGTTATGTGACCTATTTAGTGCTGTGGACATACGGCTCGGCTCCACGGTTCAACTCTCTGAAACACTTCATTTTTATCGTTAAACTAAACGTTTAAAGGTTCTTCCGAAAATGGAGGTTTCGCGAAAAGTACAGCCAAAATTCTAGAAAGCAATTGCTTACACATTTTTTGAGATTTTAAGACCTCAATGCAACGTCAAGCTATGGTCATGACGTTCTTAGTACAGCCTGCGTACCGGCCAGGTATGTGGGGTGCTTGATGCATGTAGCTCATGAACAGAAATTGATCTTTGTTTTTTATTTTACTAACATAACTCAAAAATTGTTGTTTTTTAGCGGGTTGAAAACATTGATGTTCAACAAGTTGCAGCAGGAAATGAAAGTGACGATTCTCCTGAACCTCAAAGTTTTTCATATTATTCTTGCCCTCCGGTTATGCAAGGTCTAGGTGCACCGAAGTCTTGCGCACTTTCTACGGACGCTGCAGCTCTATATTCTACTCCGGAGAATGGTGAATGCAGTCAGTGTTTGATGAACAAACCTCATGTGTAATAGCGTTATCGGAATTCTACTTATGTTAGACAACTGTAAGTTCAATAAACAAAACGATTCTGCTTCCATAATTTTGACATAACTCGTAGTGAAGATTAAGGTTGTAGATATATTTTTAAGAGTGTGAAAAATAGCTTTTGTGTCAAACTACTGCAATGCCCTATTACCCAAAAAGTTATGTAGAAGTCTCCACTGGCTCATAAAAGTTCCTCTGGTTAACATAATGGACTCTCCGAAGATAATGCAGACCTCATCGTGGTAGAGATTTTAGTCTTAATTACAAATTTTCACTATGAACCCTAATTATTCTTGCAACTGACTACATTTTTGCACCAGAGAGTTGCCGTATACTTGCTACTTACTCCGTCATCGTCAGCGTTTAGCTTCCCCACCAGATCAAATGCAAGACTCTGAAGCTGAGGATTTATTCCTTAACCGCTTACTATTAACCTTTTTTGTTGTGGTGTATTTTTTGTTCCTTAAATTTTATTAAAGTTGATTTGCTTCTGTACAAATGATTGGGGGAGCATTTTTGCAAAAGAATCACAAATTCTTAGTTGATGGTTCTGCAGCAAAAATTATAAGCTCTAGCACAGACATGGGCAAACTACGGCCCGCCGGTCCTTTTATTCTGGCCCGCCGGCTTTTGCACAAACTTAAATTCTCACCGTGAATTTAGCGGAAGATCTTTTTTTCCTTTAGAGATCATGGATGGCAGTGATTTTCAAAAATAAGCCTCAACGGTGCAAAATTGGAATAAAAAACGAGATGAAAACCTCTTATTTTGGATATCACATTCGTACGTGGACCGTGATCTCCAAAAAAAAAGGTCTTCACCTTGTTTTTCAATCAGCGTGCGGCCCGCGGCTTCAACAGTTTTTCCAAATCTGGCCCTTCGTGTGAAATAATTGCCCACCCCTGCTCTAGCAGAAGTAAGGAAGAAAGAATTGTTTTAAGATAAATTCTTTGTTATCAGAATGATTTTAGATAATAAGACATAAAATTAACTGCAACATTAAGTCTTTAAACTGGTGTTAGTCTCAGCGCTTCAACAAAAATGCAATTGCTCACTGCGCAGCGTTTATCGTAATATTTTGAGTATGCTGCGTTGATATGCTCGCCTATTTTTCGTAATGTAAACTTACTTTGGGGTTTTAAACAACACATTCCGACATAAACTATGCTCAGAAGTCTGCATAAAACCCATTTTTTTATATTCATGATTTTTAAATTGCCATTAGCTGTCCATGAAAAATCCCTACAGTTAAACCAAGCTAACATGTATCAATCTTTAATTGCGTTTAATACAGAGCAATTTAAATTTTATCCTCTGATCGGCTGGACGAAAAACTAAGCCTAATTGAATTTTTTTTTAAAGTTTGGAGGAAAATGTGCTTTTGCAATTTTATGCTAACGTAAAAGGGTTTTTTTCGTTATCGGTTTTACATTTTAGTGGATTAAAACAAACGTAAGCACGAAAAATGTTTGGCAAAATAAAAAAGAATTTCTTCGTTTAAAGAACCTTGGATTGATATATTCTTTGGCACAAAAAGTAACTGCCTTTAACGAAAATTTTGAAAGGTGATTTATTTGCTAGCAGCATGCATCTACAGTTTTGCAAACATCAAATCTGAAGTAATGTCTTTCTAAAGTACAGTACAGTATATTAGTCTGAGCTCCTCTGATGAGACCTAATAAGGCCGAAACTGCAACTGCTAGGAGATTGAGTAAAATATCCGGTTATAAATAATTTATGTGAAAAAGTTTTCGTTGCTTTTATCCGAGCAATTTTGTCGGAAATACGAGATTAAATCTTCCCTTATAAGATTTTGTATTCAATCAACAAATTTCTGTCATACTTATGATCTTAATTGAAATTGAACGATGGCTTTAAAACTGGCTTTTCGCTTCAAATTGGTACAGACGCAATCGATCAGGTGCTGCCTGTCGTTTACCTTTCACAAAATTTCTATTACGTCCATAAAATGCTTCGAAAAAGTGCACCACGAGCTCACAGACAAAAATTAGATTGGAGTCCAACTTAACTTCATTTACAGTCAGAGAATTAAACAATTAGGCTGTCTTGTGGGCGTATAAAGTAGCCTTATAAATGGCAAATGGAATAGCATCTCCGCTGACAAGAATAATTCATTTATTTGCATATTTAACCTTCTATCGCAAAAATCAACGGAAACGCTTTAGCGAGCACGCTTAGGAGCGCCAGCCACAATTAAATTTATTTAATGTCAATGCTTTTGGTTCTTGAAAATCCAAATTTTACAAAAGAGCGACAGCGTCTGGAAGAAGAAATTCAAGAAAAGGAAGACACGACACAACGAAAAAAACGTCTGAACATGCGATAGAAAAAAAGAAAAAAAAAATAACAGCATATACGCGGCCATCAAAATCAAAAAACAAACAAACAAAACGAAATAAGCAAACGAAGATCAGAAACTGAACAGCAATGCCGTCAGATTCCACCTAAACACGACATAAAGAGCGGATCACATTAGCAGCTCCTAGTTAAAGTCCTAGGCTAATAATTTACGATTAGTCCTTTGAATACAGTAGAATCTGAAGTGAACTCTGGACAGTGTCGAAACTGCTATCAGATGCACGTGAAACTACTGTAGCCTTGAAGCTTGAAAGAAGTATAATATTAAAAAAACAGTCAAAGCATTGACTTGCAGAGCTACAGCCATCAGACCGTGGTTGCGAAAAAAAGTACACTATTATTAAAGAAGTAAAATTACCTCTCAATAGTGAGAAAATTTTGTTAAATGCCTTTCCAACAGCACCACAAGTAAACTTGCCGGCTTGTTTTTTGCGTTGTCTTTTTTCCGTACTGAGGAAGCGGTGAACACCAAAAATTAAGTCATTAGGTTAAGTCTACAAGAAATCGAACCCCGAGTCTACCGCTTCAGATGTCAATGTTTTACGCTCTTGACCAATCCATTTTCAAAAACTTAATTACATAATATCTATTGTCTTGTTTTTGATCGTTAAAAGTAAAATTTTGATGATGCTGTAGGCCTAATAGTCTTAAAAAGTAAAGCTGCCAAATTATAAAGCAAGGACGTAACATAAATTACGCGAGACCGGGAAAAACAACTCTTTATTAAAAAAGATGTGCCCAAGAGTGAAACCATAGCTCCCTATCGAGAATACAAATGAATTTTTTATAGAAACTGTTACTTGATGCAGCGTGTTACTCACAAACAAGGAATGCGACCTTGTGCTGGCATTCGGAGAGATAATTAACCCATAAAGAGAAAACAGGAGGTCATTAATTTAAAATTGTGCCTCAGGTGGGGAACAACTATCGATTTTTATTGACGACCTCTGCGACAACACAACAAATTAACTTGCAAATCACGTGATTTGTTGTGCTTTGCGTGTTGCTGGCAAGTTTGACCCGACGACAGAGGTCAGACATTGTCATATGCGCGCACAAAACAGCTGCGCTTCATTTAAGCGTATGCTGGCAATAGAGTTGCGTTCCTATCTGTAATTAGGAACTAGTGACCATAAAACTGGGAAATAGTGCCCAAAGAAGAATTTCAAAAAATTTGTTAAAAAAAGTTAAGTTAATCTAAAACTCTCGTTTAATTTGACCCAAACTAGACATTGTACTATATTCCGTCAAATCTGGTTCATAACTAAAATTGTCGGATACTGGTTTCAATATTTGTTGGTTGGTTCTTACCCTAAACGAGAAAAGTGACTAAAAATTAACCAAAATATCAACCGCGTAAAGAAGACTTTCTTAAGGCTATGAAACCCTAAAATATGTTTACGAAACCGAGTATGGACCCCTTTGTGAGAAGCAGGTTGCAACCTCCGAGATTAAATAGGAAAAAAAATCAAACCTTAATCATACTCGCGGTATTGCGCCGAGGCTTGTAACGAGTGGAGAGGCCCAACTCTGCGACCTTGTACTAGGACAACACAGCTCCGAAGAAACGTCGCAGCGGTGGCGAGCCGTTGGCAACACTGTGTCCGGTTTGACCGGCTCAGGAGATGAATCCTTGACTTCATGCGCCAATAGCAATGCTTTCTGATCACTACGCCATACAACTGAAGCACCAAGGTTGTATTAAGTGTACACAAGCGTACATAAATACAAGGTCAGAGGAATCGTTTGCGTAAAGCGAAAGAAATTAAATTCTTTAATCAAATGAGCAATTTTTCGAAGGACGCCAAACAGACCACTGCATCACTTCAAGAACAGTTTATTGTATTTCTGAATGAATACGTTGTGCACCAAACGCCGCACCACAACGAAAAACAGCTAACGTGATTTCATGAATTCGACCTTTTTTCAATTAATTAGCTTTTCCTCTTAACGTATCTACTTAAAATTGCTGCGTAGCCAGGGACAGAGCACCAACGAAGAAATATCGCAGCGGTGACTGTGTCTGATTTGATCGGCAGGGTAATCGAATACAAGATCCCCTTTCTTTTTTGACGAAGTCTAATCTGAAGTGTGAACCTTGCTATGAAATACCACAATCTTTCTGATCTTAGGCTTGTTGCAAATTTTCTCACCCTAAATTTTAAGCTGGTCACGTCTCTCGCTTATACCGGTATAAACACTTTTTCGTGCAAGATTAAGAACGAGTTTTCAATCTGGAAACAGCAGATTCACCCTGATCACATTTCTAATTTTAGTGGGTTTTAGATCCGCATTTCTTGGTTCTAGTTTCTGCATCATAATCAATTTTTTGATGTCACAGTTAAAAAAGTGATTATGACCTCAAGAAATTGATTATAATGAAGAAACTAGGATCAAGAACCGCTGGTTTAGAGCCCAATAAAATTGGAAATGTGGTCAGGGTAAAAGTCGTGGAAATGCTCAAGTTTTTTTTTTTAAGACAAATGAAAGCGCCTTTAATACTGATAGCAAAATAACTTAGGCAATACAGGTATTTTTTGAAGTTAAAACTTACAGTGCTCAAAAAAAACAACTAAAAATATCATACAAACACTACACTTCGTTTCGTCACGAGTGTTCTCAATCGTATCACATGTGTAAAATGAGTTTTTTCAAGTCGGTTGTTTTTCGTTGGCTTTACCACACCCCTCAAACGTTTCGGCACCATTTCTTTTTCATCTTCAGCTCACTGCTGGCAGGTCACATCGGATGCTTGTATCTCACACGTATGAAGATTTTTGCGCTTCTTTCATGATCCGAATTCTAGGTCCAAGAGGAATACCAAGATCTTGAAGTCGTTTTTCGTCCAGATAAGGCAACTCCATCATTCCAATGCTTTCAGATTCAAAATTCTTGATGTATTTCTAAAAAATATCGACGATTGATTGCATTCTACCAGTTTGGGCAAAATTTGCATTGTACTATCTGCATATTTATCCTCCTATCACGAGAAAACGATCAAAGCGCTAGTTGCCGGCCATCTGCCTACAACACCAAGATGGGATAATCCCGATAAGTGCCTTTCCCAACGGCACAACAAGTAAATTTGCCGACTTTTCTTCACACTGTCCCTTCTAATGCTGAGCGTCAAGCAGGAAAGCTGTGAATATCAATTTTACAGTCATTGGTTTGACTCGACAGTGGAATACAATACAAGAGTAGGTGACGTTGTACGATCGAAAAAGTCAACGTCATTTTAGAAGATGCTAAATACCAGGTTAGCCGAGCAACGCATGGGGTTATGAAGTCAGCATGTTGCAGCAGTTCCAAATTTGGCTCAAAGTAGCATAGATCTCAATCTCATTCAGAGCACATGAAGTACTCACTGCGTCGTCGAGTTTTTGTTGGAAAATTTATCACTTTTTGAGAAAACCGGATAAAGCTGTAACCGTCAAAGTTACGCGACGAAGACAGCGAAAAAACAAAGTAGGCTACCTGAGTGAACAAGGTGGCATTGGAAGGGCGACTGGTAGAACAGGCAACTGCAGTGCCATCCCAGACTGAAGGTGCAAAAGCGTTACCGGCCAGTAAATTCCTATATAAACTTATAGAGATATTATGGTAGGCCTTGGAAGTTGGAAGACCTAGTAAATAAATGCTGTAGAAACCAATTCTGCGACTAGTTTCGTGGTTTGACCGCTCTGTAAGTAGACTATGCATAAACTGTTAATGATACCTCATATCCCAGCTCTTTGAGAAAGATAGTCAGCAGAGGGGTTTGTTCTCCAAAATGTTTTTCATGTTTGTTCTTCTTAGAATGAACAGCTCCTTTGATGCTCGCGGTAAGTTTGTTGTTTTTATGGGTTTTAGGGGATTCCCCGGATAGCATTACTCGTGCTCTCAACTGCAATAACACACAAATTGATTTATTCGCAAATATGTTTACAAAAACTGATTCAGCATTTGTAAAGATGGATAATTGACGGTGATCTCAAATGACACAGTTAAGATTGGTGAAACACAGAATCAGTCTGCCAATTATAAAAATCTATTTAAGGAGATATATTTCGCTATAACAGCATCATCAGTCCTTATTCAAATAGAATCTCTGTGTTTCACCAATCTTAACTATGAAATTAGACAGCAACAAACAAGAATCGTCTGACCTGAAGGTATTTGGAGTAGGGCCAAAGGATTCAGAAATTAAAAGTGAATGATCTCAAATGACTGAGTTGAAATTCTACGTTATTGAATCATAGCCTACTGCAAAAAAGTCATGCGCTCTACGGGTCAGTAGTCACCCAAAACATGTGTGAAAAACCATCCACTCCAGCCGTGGACCGAACTCTTCTTAAAGGATTTGTTACCTCTCGGCTATTTTGCTGATATTTATAAACTAAGCATTACTGCATGGCCCAGTAGTGCAGCGCGCTAGTTACAGAATACAGATCCTATGTGGCGGGTTCGATTCACGGCTGGAGCAGATCGAATTTGACATAGGTACCGGGTGGCTGCTGACTCGAAGAGCGCAAGCTCAGTTGATGTCCCCCCTCAATTGATGTTGAATTTTCTGTTCAATATAATTTGAAAACAACCTCAGTTATTTAATTTTACCAGCTGGAAATTTTTCTAATGACCCTTGGCAATTACAGTAACTTTAAAAAATGTTTGTCGCCATTTTACACTTTAGAGCATAAAAAACAATCTCAAACACGTTTTGAAGTAGGCTACCTCTTGCATCTGTTGACGCAGCAGTTCCACTTCGCGTGACGTAGTATTTTGCTGACGTAATTCTGACGACAACTGAGCTAAACTTCGAGCGAGGGTAACCACGTGCGCCTCCAAGCGGGAAAATCGCTTCGTAATTGATCTGAAAAGCAAGAAGATCACCACTAAGTTGATCTCAAAATCAGCGCAATAAAAAATCAAAATGATCTTAACACCAGAATTCACTTCATTAAACTAAGAGATCATGAAATACTGGGAAATATCTTTAATGCATTGGCCGGTTAGCCCAGTTATTAAGCACATCGTTATCGGTGCGGGTGGTCTGGGGTTCCAATCCCGCATTGGTCAAATCGGGCGCGGTGTCGCTAATGATGCTGCTAAGGAGCATCTCCACTAAATAACTGTAAAGTTCTTCGATGCTCCCTGGCCTTAACCAACATAATGAGAAATTTATTTAATCCATATGTTTGTCTTTGTGTGCAAATTGCGTTTTTTTTTTTGTCACAAGTGGCTCAGGCCAAAAAAGTGCTACTACTTAAAAATAAACGCTACGGTTCCCCACCGCTACGATGTTTCTTCAGAGCTGTGTTGCCCAGGCGCTGCACCGCGGTGATGGGCCCCGCCATCAGTTACATGCTTTGGCGTAATACCGCGAGTATAATGAACATTTGAGTTTTGACTTTTACCTTTTTTGTGGGTTTATCAGGGCTAAGAAATAATACTTTTGGTTTGTAAGCCAATGATATTTCTATTTGTCGTAACAAAAATTCAATTTAACTTCTAAAAAGTTAATGTTCAGTTTCGTTAAATGGCTTGCTTTTCCTCTTTACGTAATGCATAAACTCACAAGCTGTTTCTAAATTTTAAACCAAACGAGAAAATGAATAATTTAAAGAACTATAATTGCACTAAATCAAAGCTGTATGGATAAAAAGACATTAAAATTTACATTACGACATTCGCTTTGCATGATTTATGCAGCTATTGCGAGCAGAAATAGGATTGGAAATAAAATACTGCATGCTAACTTGCGATAACGCATAATGTAACTCATCAGCAGTACATCAATAAATAATAGGCTGCATTGACCTTGTAGTCAGTTCGTTTTGCTGCAGATGCGACCAGTTAGCCTCCGAAGCAAAGTAAGCCTACGTTCGATTTAAGGCCAGGGTTAGGAAAAATCGATTGCAATCGATATTCGATTGCGATATTCTTTACTTTTTGTTCATCGCATGCACTGGAGTCTTTACTTTTTTGAATGAGTATTGAATATGGCCTTGTCTTTACTTTCTTTTTGGGCGCAATTCGATATTCCATATTCGATTCTTTTTATCCAGCTTACTTTATCTCACTTTAGTAAATTTAAAATAATCGTCGGTATGTCATTACCTTGTTTTTGCTAATAATTATTTTTTTGTGCCTTAAAAAACAAAAAAAAATTTAATAGCGTAGTTGCTTCGCATGCACTATGTCCTACGTCAGTGGTTCTCAAACTTGTCGGAAGTATCGAACCCAACAGGTGTCATGCAAGCATACATCGAACCCTTAATTATAACCAGGAGCGGATCCAGAAAATTTTAGAGGGGGATGCAGTTTTGAATTAGGTTGAATGTTAAATGAGTGCAAAGACGTCAGACGTCTAAACCGGAAAAAAGCATAAGCTCTTTGAAAATGTTTCACGTCAGGGGCGTATTCAGAATATTCTTAAGGCGGTGGAGGGTGGCATAAAATTTTTACATTTTTTAAGCGTATTTTTTTCCGGAAAGTTAATTTGAAGCAAATTGAGGAACAAAAATATGGCTCTAGGGGGGTCCGGGGGTATGCTTCCCCGGAAAGTTTTCAAAAATTTAGACACTGTAATGGCCATTTTAGAGCTTTTTGAACAATTTTTATGGCAAATTCTGTTTAATTTTTTTGCCTCTAACTCTAAGTCCTTCACCAAATATGATACATTTTGTTCGCACATTTTCGATTTATGCGTGCTTAAGGCGTAAAGATGATTGTTATCAAATAGGTTTGAAATTATGGAAAAATTGTATTCATCAAAAACAGCGTTGAAAGAGTATGGTGGGGGGATGCATCATTCCACGCAGAGATAGTCATTTACTACAACTGTATGCCTTTTTGCAAAAACTTATTCTGATCTAAGCCGAACCCCTGGGGTTCGGTCGAACCCAGTTTAAGAATCACTGTCCTACGTGTTGCTTCGCATGTACTATGTGAGGACATCACAAAAAATGCTTGGCGTACACCGCTAAATGCTAAGGGTAATATCGAATATCGATTAAAATATTCTTTACTTTTTTAACCTACCATCGAAATCGATTATTTCTTTACTTTTTGGTGAACTATCGAATATCGATTATTTTTTTTTACGTTTTTCGGTTTCGATTCCCAACTCTGTTTAAGGCCAATAAGTTGTATAACCCAAAATCAAATAAAGTAAAAGAAAAAGCTCAAGATTTACTTTACTTCTCGTGAGTATTTGTCACTTCCGGTATGATACTTCCGGTGATGATGGTGCCGCTTACTTCCAGATTTGCGCAGTAGACTACTGCACACACTTGCAGTAGTCATTGACACAACGCTTGATGTGTCTCCTAATTCTGATTTTTCATTGGCTGCATTCAAACAAGAACTGAAAGAAAAAATGTAGACGTTATTGCCGTTTATAACAAGACTGAAAACTATTAAAACTGCAACAAAAATCAAGTACGGTATTCAGCAAAACCAAAATTGTGGTCTAATTGGTTAAACCAGACCGGGAATCACGAGTTGAGACTTAATCCAGCATGCCCTTCATAAATAATTTACTTAATTCATCAACCTTCTTTATTAGCTTGATAAAACAGCTGTTCCAGTAAGCCATAAACAAGGGCTTGAATCTCGAGAAAAATTTTGGGTCACCATTTTTGAAGTAATTTAATACAATTTTCAATATCTCTAAGTTCTAAAATCCTAGCTCCGTCCAAGCAAGCCACCAAAAAACAGCTAAAAAACGAGAATACAAATCACAGTGACTTACCAGTGTGGATTTTTGTAAGTAGGGTTGTACGGATACGATTTACGATCAGGAATTCGATAACTTGGTCTTCTGGAGGAGCAATCAGTTGCATCACTGTCGTCATAAATGCGTCGGTTACGTGACTTCTTTTGTCGTTTTTCGTCCCCTGACGAGGGTCTTCGGTAAAACCCTCTTCGATGAGATGATGCCACTCGATACGGTTTAGTAGGAACCAGCTGTAAACGATTAATTTCAATTAAGTCACAGTTATAGCCGAATATCGGAGCTTTTAACATAGTCTTAATAGTTAGAGACCGCAGCAACGTACGCTGCTCCATGCAGCCAATACGTTTCAAATTAAAAACAACAAAAAAATTATGCATCACAAGAGCAAGTTTGCTAGCTCAGATATATCTGCTGGCATGAGTGAAAAGGTAGTGATTCTTCGGTATTTTTCTGCTTCATACTTTTTACAAAACTCATAGAAAAAAAGTGTCAACATATCTGAGTGATTAGATTTCAAGTTGCGGTTTTCCGCTTTTGTATACCATTTACTTCACAAATACATGGGCCAAAAGGAGAGCTATTGGTAAACCCATGCATGCTTACCCAGTATAAATGGTATTTCTTACCTTTGAGTTCTGCTCAAACTTTCTTGCAGGATTTTCATGAAGTGCGCTTTCGGTGGTGGAAAGCTCAGCACCGCCACTAGCGGTTACATGTAGTCCATTTACAGCATGGCGAGGTGATAGTGCTGCAAAAAAGCAGAACTTTGCAAATTTTTAAGCTGGTGCGTGAACACAAACTGTCGAATTTTATCACCGAGACGACGCAGCGTAATTCTGACCTTCAATATGAGTTATGTTGGCTTACCACTCGATAACCTATAATTTTCGAATTGCGTTCATTTTGTTTAACAAGAATATTACTTAGTCGAATACACCAAGCAGGGTAAATTCTTTCGGAAAGTGGTGCAGATATTAATCTATCGAAAATTAGGTGCGTTTTGAACAAGTCGACAGTTTCCTTATAATATTTGGCTTGAATTAATGAAAAAAAAAACGATGATACATAAACCATCGCGTATAAGAGCCACCTACTTTTATGCATTTGTTTGAAATCTTGTGAGATGCGCACTTGGTCTCGATTTTCTGATGCGTTTGATTGTCTTGTCGAAATGTCTGCGTGACCCTCATCAGGCTCAACAACATCCGTGAAATCGTCATCTGAAGATAATGGAGGTAAAATAGGAGTTGAAGTCCGGGAGTCTTCTTTGTGAGGTGGAGGAGTAGCAATCTTATCCCTTTTCTCTTCCTCGCTCAAGACCGAAGAATCAAAATCGAATACGGATGCCTCAGGCTCCACAACTGTTCCACTGTCCCTGTCATCACTCTTACGAGAACTTTTATCTGCACCAAGCTGGGATTCGGAGCTCACAGTTTGCTCCCGCTTGGTGTCGTTCTTGTTTTTGTCTGAGTCTGAGCTCAATGAGCGTCGCACGGCACGCCGGAAACTGAAGTTTTGATGAGGATAATAATCACGCGAATACGATGTCGCTGTTAGGTCAGTTGAAAATCGATTAATACTAGGGTTGTAGCTTGTTTTCACAACTGCTTCATTGACATGAACGCTACGATTCACGTTATTAGTCGTCATATTGGCAGGAACGTTTTGGTGATGTACTTGCCGTAAGTTTACTCTGGGGTTTCCATTTAACGTCGGATTTCTCGGAATATAAACAAGTTTTTGATTGATGGGCCTGTTTCTTTGTGCGTCCCCTTGATGAGGTGCTGCTTGAACATTTGTAATAAAGTTGGGACGAGCGTAGGGGTTTTCCAGCACAACATTGTGCGTTCTTGCCTGTTGCGCCGCTGTGTAATGCTGTGAAGAATTCGACAATTGTGAGTTTACAGCCATTCTTGTGTTAGGCTGCACCAAGTCTTTTTCAGTGTATAAGGACCTTCTTGCAGTAGGCACAGGTCTGTTATTCATGTAGGTACCACTTTCAGTCACTCTTTGACCATTTTGATAAGGAATGGCGCTGTTGGGCCTCGCTGCATTTTCTTTTAAAACATAAGGTGTTGGATTCGAAGCATGAGAAGTGGTTGTTGGATGTTTTATTCGGTTTTCTACATCCTGAAAACAATCACTGCATAAGAAAAGGAAAATGCAACACCAGAAAGGTAGCCATTTTGATCTGCTTCGTCAAATGCAACATAAAATAGACTTAAACTATGAACTCCAGTTGCGGTAGAACACAAATGGTTGAATGCATGTTGCAACAGTACCAATAAGCTAGTAGTAGTAGTGTCTTTTATTTCCGCACCAACAATGCGACAAAGAATACGATAAGATGATAGAAATATAACAACGGTACAAAAAAAGGAAAGAGGCAACAAAACAAGTAGACCTAAAGTAGTGACACGCCGGTAGAAAAAGAGCAACTAAAAAACAAGAGTAAGCGTGGTTGCATCACCCAAAGCGATGCAGCCAACTTACCAAAGACATGTGATGAGATGCAGGTGGCACCCTGTTCCGGTCTCTTTCGTTGAAGCTGGAGGGAACGGCGCTAGCACAGCGCCTCTGAGGGGAAGATTCCAGTTTATCTATCTAATAACAAAAAAAATAACAATCAGCAAGAGTGCTTGTTGGTAGGAATAGCCTTCCAATTAAATTCAGTCTAACTTACCGCTTAGAGTCTTAGCCATTTTGGGGCGTTTAATCGATCAAGGTGCTACGGCAAAAAATTGCTGAGATCAATTTCGAAAACAGGTGCATTAGGGAAAACAAATCCTTACCAAAAAAACTTTTAAAAATACAATTATCCTGTCCTGTATCCACATGTCCAATTTTAGAGAACCTCAGGCGCGCGGTTTTTGATTCTAGCTTCTGCATCACAATAATTTTTTGATGTCATAGTTAAAAAAGTGATTATGACATCAAGAACTTGATTATGATACACAAACTAAAACCAAAAAACGCGGGCCAAAAGCCCACTAAATTGGACATGTGGACACTCGAAAGGGCAAACGTAGGCCAATAATCAACTCTCGCTCTGATGAATGCAAGAAATCGAAACAGGTTTTATAATGTAGCTATCCGCACCGACGGCTTTCCATTTACGCGATGAGAATCCCCTTCGTGGAAAGAAAAATTTTCTCTTGCTTTATGAACAGAGCTGCTCCTGATCATAACATCCGCATCAGGAGTTTTAGAACGATTCTAAATAAATAGTGTACGGTAGTAATGATTATTGCTCTACACGATGGACAAGATCAAACATTCAGGCATTATTTTACTCAGTTTAATAACAATAAAATTTAACTTCTACCATTACAAAAACGTGCTTTATCTGACTACTCCTAGCTTAACTTACTGAAACGAAACTTAAATTCTCCGCACACAAGAGGATAAACATGTTTTACGAATTAACAATAAAACTGTACTCAAAAAAAAGTTACTGTGAAACCGTACTCTGGTTCCACTGTGTTGATTCGTTAGTACATAAGATAAAAAGTTAAAAAAAAAAGAAGCCGATATAAACTATGGAAACAGGTAACTAGCAGTTCAATTTCAAGCGCAGTCTTGATTCGTCGCGCTTGAGTAATTTCCAATAGATAGCATTGTTACCAAAATCCACTTAACCCAGTTGCAGCATCAAATAATTTAATCGAAAAAATCACAAAATATAGAATCCAAAGCGCTTCTTTTGCTTACAGAAAACAACTGTTAAGCGTTCCTTTCAAAGTTTATGCATGTTACTTTAGGCCTACAAGTTACTTTTGACTATAAAAACACGGCAATTGGATGCCCTGGCAACGCGTTAAAATTTTATCATCGACGCTTTCAAACTTACTGCAAGGTGTTTTTAGAGCCTGTTACAAAAGTAGTCACATGTATACCTTGAATTTTTTCACGCTGTTTACTTCTTCGGTGTCACTGTTGAATAAACTGCGCAGTCTGTCTTCTATTGTAGGAATTGCATTCGATTTCTACACATTAAAAAAGTCGGTGAAACATTACCAGCTGTTAGCCAAATGTTAGCCATAATTTCAGGTCGGGTCTCATCAAGACTTTAAAAGTTCACCATTCCTCACGGTGTTGCCAGGAGCTCGCCATTCCTCAAGCATTCTTACCGTGTTTTATTTCAACTGCGCCGCTAGAATGCTAAATCGTAGAGATTGGAAGAGCAAACTCGGGGTCGGGGCATTCATCAGGGTATTAAGCGAGTTTGAAGGTGGAAAGTGCGGAAAGAACACGTAGCAACACTGCTCTTAAATAAAGAATAACAATCTTGAAAGATAACATTATACTTTTTTCTCTCCGTTCAAGCAACGCATCATGCACGAATTCGTGTACATCAATTTATGAAAATCGCGTCAACAGCAAGTAGGCCTTGAATCAAGCCATTTTCAATTTTTAAAGTAAGATCAAAAAGAACCAAATTAAACACTTAACTAAATACACTATTTGCAGTTTAGAAACTTCAAACTCAAGAAGCTTTTGAATCAATTTTTAGTTTACGGCCGATAGGATTTCTAATTTTACCGTCTCAATACATTATCCAAATTCCAAACGTTACCTCTACAACAGGGTTTTTTGTTTTTCGACCGGTGATCTTTTTTAAAAGCAACATTTATCAACACTTTTAAACCAGATCGACATAACAATAGCTTTTCTGGTCTTAAGAAGTCTGTTGTCCTGGGTCTATTGCCTTTCAATGAATTTGCATTTTTAACGCTGCAACGCTGTAAGAAAATTTGCGGCAGTGTAAGCTGGTTTGCTTTAAATGCACACATAGGCGTAGCCAGGGGGGCTATAGCCCTCCCCTGAATATTAATCAAATTACAAAATATCATTAACAAAATAAAAGCTTGAAACTTTTTGAGCCTCTGGTGTATTTAATGGTTGTTGACTTCAAGCAGTTGTGTGTTTATGTTGGTGGGGAAGGGGGGGTCGAGTGTGACTTTACAAATTCTTATACTTCTAAATTTTCATATACATCGCCGAACACCAAGTTTTACTGCTACATCGCCGAACGCCTAAGTTAAGGAGTTAATATTTCTTTATTCTCTCCTACCAGGTGGCAGAAAAATACAGGAGCATCCGGATATTTAAAGCAAACTTTAAGCTTATGCTTGTCGCTCTTGCTTCATTGATGGGGGATGCAAGCAGTGAGATGCGAGTGAAAGCTCTTTCCGTGAAAGCTGCTCTTGAAAAGCCTGGTGTAACATACGCTGTATGCTTGATTGGGCGTACTCGGCGCTTATGAAGTCACTAGTGCGAAAGCTTCACACTGCTGGAGTCAGTGTAAGCCTACCTTCTGTGACAAGTATAACTGCTTCTCTTCAGAGCGTCTTGATCAAGATCGGATGGCTTCACCACAGTGGTAACCAGTATTTACAATGACGCTTGTGCAGTAGTTGGCACGGAAGAGCTTTCAATGCCCCGGGTTGGTGGAAGACAAGTTCATCGTAATAGCGTTGAAGCAGAATCGGCCTCACAATATTATCAACGCTCGATATTCCTTTCATACTGCATATTGATGGTCTAAGCAGCTCTCTTCGAGAACGTTTTAATGACAACCCTTCTTTTTTGCGTTGCTTTCTAATTTGCCTCCTCACAACCCGTCCAACATCAATCAGATTGAGAGCTCATATTCATTGAACAATCTCGTCAATGAAGTTAGGCTGTGGAGAAATTTTCTCAACGCTCAAGTAAACCAGGAAAGTATGTCTGAGCTTCTTCTGAGCGCCCAAGCTTACCCAAGTGTGCGCAACGTCATCCAGATTATCATGATACTGTCCGCAACAACCATTCTGGCTGAACGATCATTTGCGTCAGCTATGGCTTCCGATCGCCTGTCAGATTTGTGCGTGCTTCATTGCCACTAAGAAGGTAAAGGTACGGGACGGCGAGTGCTAAGCACACATTGTGTAGTACGCCATTCTCAATTGGCAGCCCATTGCAAATATCAATAATGAATGATTGAACGCTGTTAGAGGACAAACAAGACGAACAACACACATGCATTTAACCCTTCGCACTTCCGGTTGTGCCGAGCGCCTGGCGGAAAGCTGCGAATAGGCCTACTACCTACTTTTAAAGTCTTTAGTATGACTCGACCGGGAATAGAACCCCAGTCTCCCGACTACCAAGCGGACGCTTTTACCGATACACCAAGCGCCGGTTGCTTCCATCAAGAGAGGGTAGATAAGGAAAAGACCAATCGAATATTAGCAACCATGGCTGGCGAAAAGCGACGACGAATGGACTTCTGAGCGTAATTTCGTCAATTGCTTGAATCAAAACTTAATGAACTTTGATTTCGACTTTATCTTATGTGCTGACTGCTGACCCCTTACTAACTTGTACGTGTTCATAAATGATGATACAATAGTGCGTCTGGGTCAACAGCGTAGTGTATGACGATCGGCGATTGCCTAGCAAAAATTTACCTCCAACTGGCCGTTTTAGAGAAAAAGTTAAAATTTAAGCATAATTTAGAGATCAGTATACGACTTGGACAGAAATTCCACAAAATTTATGTTTTCATCGATATGGGGAGAATATGCTGCATTGCTGCTGAAGTAAATGACATCAGATTTGAAAGTTACAAAATTTGGACCCCCTCAATTTTTTTCTGGCTACGCCCTTGAATGCACGTAAAAATTGTATACATCTGTACTTGAGTCTTCATACATTACAGCATTGCCTCAGTTTTACGCTAGTATATACTCCAAACAACGTATCAAGCACATTTTCCGAATTCAGCTTCTAACCCTGCGCTAATCAACTTTTGCCAGCACTTGAGAATGCCTCGTTTTTTGTCACTGCGCTACGTTTTTCACTGTTCACTATATCTTCAATGCCATACTCACTTGACAAGTTTTTAACGAACGGGTAATTATCATACCAACAACCAACATGATTTAAATTTTATAACTTTTCGCCCTTGCTTAGCTGCATTGGTTGAAAAGAATTGGCTAAAAGCAGTTACTACTATGACTGGCCTGGTGCTTCAAAAACTTAACGGCTTTCCATACTGAATTCGTTCGGACAACTTGACATTTGCGCAATTCAGAAATAAACATATTTCAAGTATTTACACATCTAATAAAGGCTTTGTTAACCAGAGCGTCTCCCGCCGAAAGTAATTACGACTTTACACAATTACGATTAAAATTACCATTGTTATATCACAATAGCTACTGATATTTGTAACAAACAAAACAACTTTCCCATGAGCAAATCAAAAGAGAAACTAAGATTTAAAATTTAAAAGACCAAGTAAGCTTATACCCGCGAATTCCTGACTGGGTTTACAGCTCCAGGCTATGGAAAAATGTTTCCAAGTCGATCAGCTATTACATCACCATCCAGTTAATTGCAAGTTAGCAATCAAACATCAAAAAGCCTTACGTTTAAATTTTACGCAACCTACTTTCGTTTTTATTTTATACAACTCCATGTGTGCAAAGGTCTAATCCAGAGGGGCACGATATATCAATCGCAAATTTTCAACTCCAGTGCGCCCATATTGGCCCAGTCATACCTAGTGTGTCTAAAAATCAAATTAGGCTAGTGTTTATGCTGCTTTCTCATGAAGAAAATATATTTAGGAAAAAAAGCCAACCTCTGCTGGAGTTGATTCCTGCTTGTGGTTAGTTCCTACTGGAGGAGTATTTTCTTCTGATCTGGGAGATGTTGATTGGTAAGCCTTTTCCCGAATAGCTTGACTTAACCCAAACAACTGTCTTCGTCCGTCAGAGTTGCGAAGATTTTGAGAATTGGCTTGCAAGCAAACATTGACAGAACTCTGAAAAACACAAGCTCAGTAAAAGAATCACTGCAAGTCTAAGCAAGCGCCTACAAGATACAACTAACTAAATGCTAAAAACCCAAATCTTCATTATACCGCGGTATTACGCCAGAACGTGTAACGAGTGGCGGGGTCCATTCCCGCTGCTTGGCGCCAGGGCAACACAGCGCTACGAAGAATCGTCGCAATGGCGACGAGCCGTTGACGACACTGTGCCGATTTAACCGGCCCGGGAATTGAACCCCAGAACTCCCGAACAGCTTAACAACTGAGCTAACCGGCCGGTACTAAACTGCTACAAGAACTAAATTGTTAATTAAGTCAGCAGTAGCTTTGATTAATGCTCTCTTCACAGTTCTCGTTGCTATTTTTCGTAGGGCAAAAGCTTTTAGTTCAAAATATCATTTCTCGGGAGTCTAAAGCACACGGACTTTTTTCTGGCCCACGAAAAATGGATACCGGTATGCCGCTAGGATGCCTGTAGACTGCGGTTCGTGCTTAGTTAGTATCAAAGCATTACTTACAATCAAAACTATTTATAAACGTATATCAGCATTCACATACTTACAATATTTTTTCTGTTCTTGGCAGTAGCAACCATATCTTGTACTATGGGATAAACTGATCGAAAATCTTGTCAAGGATGTTTCTGACACATTGAAAGTAGCCACAGGAATTCAAAAACAAGTTTGAACAGAGTAGAAAACTAGATAACGCTACTCATTGTCATGGTAACAAGCGCCGAAAACCACAAATAATGACTCAATCTTTATCAACAAATTCCACAATCGTCAACAAGAATTTTTGGATAAAAATTTTACTTACCAAAAGAATCATTTTGCGTCATTGCTAAAATAAACATTAAATGACAAACAAATGTTTTTCAACACTGGTTGACAAAAAATTGTGACGTCATTAAATCAACTTTAATCACAAGCAAAACAAACTTTCCTCAATGATCCAATTTCGTAAAAAAGTTATTTTAGATATCTCTAGTAGATTGATAAACCTTTTCTTATTAAACTTTAGACAAACATTATTAAACGTACCGTAAACCACCTATCAGGGTCGGATTTACCAATAGGCTAGGCAGGCTGAAGCCTGGGGCTTCGTAGAAATAAGAGGCCTCGTCGCGAACAACGAAACATTTTTTAGGAGATCGGCCATCAAGATCTTTATATACGCAGAGACGAGTCTGATTATTGGTCGCTACAGCCTCCTTGATCAATAGCCTAGAGCCTCTCATTGTCTAAATCCGTTCCTGCTACCTATTCAAATAATTTTTTGTTATTTAACTGAACCAACTATTATTTATTATTTTAAATTTGGTTACGATCCAACAACTTTTACTTCTTTGCAATATTAAATCTGCTTTGTTTTCTACATCTATCTTCTATCCTGCATTTATTTTTTTTTTTATATTAGAGTTTAGCAGATCCACATGGAGATTAAAAACTAGCATAAATCAGAAACACTAAAGCTTGTTTCAAAATGAAATTTAATTTGATAGTATTAAGACATCAATGTAACGCTTCCGTTTTTATCTAGAAGTAATTCGTCAAATAATTTCTTTTCACTTATTATAAAACGACATTTGCTATTGTCGCATGTCTTCGCGCTTATTCTCTGGAAAATAAAAAACATATGGAGCTGCAAAATCTTAGAAACAGGTTTGAATAAAGCGTTTAAACAACGCTCTACACTGAAAAAGCGTTTTTGCTCCACCACTTTCATTCTGATTTTTTTGTTTTTGATTCTGCCCTTCTATCTGTAAGTTTTAACCTCTTCATCAAGTGAATATACTTTGGTAATAACGAATACTTAATCAGTAATAGATTCAAAAAACGCTGCTTTTATAAATATGTCGTCGCTTAGAAAGCATACAGTAAAATTTTAGTCTTAGACCATCACTACAAGTTATTGACAATGATGTATCGTTTTGTACTTGCTAAGCTAGCTTGGGTCTAAATAAACTTTCTTTTATCCAAAAACCTTCCCACAGAAAATGTTGTCAAATGAAGACCGTACATGACACAAAAGAAAATCGATTTTCGGCTTCTGCGCTGTGATAACAACCACAAAGGTTCTAGAATCACCGCTGATCTTTTCTATCAAGTCCTAGGTTTAAGTTTAGTGTGAGTGTAGATGCGTTTACACAGCGACAGTCAAGAGTCACTTGCCGTTGGTTTTAAATGAAAAGTATTTACACAAATTTTCGAAATCGGGCCGAAACAATTCATCGTAACTATTGACCTAATGTTTGCTTCAATTTTGTTCAAAAGATGTTTTGTTTTAGCAACAATCCCAAGCGTAACACTCTAAAATTTAAATGAAATGTAAAAACAATACAGTCACATTATAGATAATCTCGAAAGCAAAATTTTGATCAACTCCCTACCTAAAATGAAGCAATAACCTCACGCAATAACCTTGGAAAATAACCATACAAAATTACTAAAAATTAGTCTAGAATTTAAATGAAAGTACCGACCTTTATCAACAATTAAACTTTTTAACCTTCATCAACATTTCAGCAATTTCAGTCGCTTTTTGCAGACCGGCTGCAGGTAATTATATTAATAATTCAAAAATATGCGCAGCTTTTTACGCTCGAAAACCTTAATCTTTCAGAACTCCGCACTTTCCCACGTAATTTTTATGGATCAAAAATAAAAATTTGAACAGCTATTGGCAGGTATTCAACAGTTAAACCTACCGTAGATTCTTCAAATGTTTTCAAATTTGAATGCAATTAATCAGTTTACTATTTTTCCAAATTAAAAATACTTTTGATTTTTAGCAGCAACAAAATATATTTGATATCATACGGTACAAAAAATAATAATTTTTTAAACGCTACAATACGAAAACTCTCTTGCATTCTCATGATTATACCGGGTGTTCTAAAAATCTTGGGCACATTTGAAGTTCCCATATCTCCCTAACTATGATTAATAGTAAGATAAAAATTGTGCCATTTTAAAGCTAATTAGAATAAGTTTTATATCCTTAATAGTTTTCGGGATATACTGAACAATATCAAAATGTGCCCAACACTTTTGAAACATCCTGTATTTTGTGTTAAAACCATGAAAGTGTTTTTAAATCCGAATTGTTATCAAAATACGTTAAAGCTTCGCCAAAGTAAAATCTTCATTCTCACATCTAAGCTTTTTCTACGCTCTGCAGTGATTAGACGCTATCTTGTTCTCTGTTTTGTAAAAATGTTATGAAAAACAAAATCAACCTAAAAAATGCTACTAACAGCGACGTTAGCCAGATACCATGACAACACTTCTCGAAGCTTGTAATTTCGTAGAAAGCACCTATTCCCAGGTTTGTCCTATTGTTCTGGCAAAGAAAATTGTCGGATACATCTTCGAGTTGTTTTTAGAGGGTTCATTTTTCTTGACAGCTCGTACAAGAAAGAAATATTAACACCTGAGTTTTCAATTTGCGCTGAAAGCTGTTGCTATATTTTGCGTGACAAAAGTCACTATTACTACCCTAAACTTGCTTTAAAAATACCTTGTAATAAGCTTAAATGTGGAATTAGCGATATAATATTAGCACAAGTCACAATTTCTATGGAATAAGTGAATTTTGAACTGGATATTAACATAGTATTAAACATTTTGCAGCTAACAATAGCTTGTATTAGGCGTTGTTTCGTAAGCTGTATGAAAAGTTCATTAACTTTAGAATTATGATATAATCCTCTCAATTTCACGCTGCGCTGGGTCCTTTTCAACTTGCCTTTAAGTTAGTCGAAATGTCACATTAGCGAAAACTCAGCCTACAAAAGCAAACAAAAGCAAAAAGGAAACAGCGAAACTCTTAATCAATTATTTATGCAACAAATATTATTGCATTATAACTATTAACCCATTCAAAAAAACACTTTTATTTAAATTTTCAGAATGGTCTCTTTTGTCCACGAGAATGACAGTTTTGCGCAACTCTTTACTCCACGGTGCTGGTCACAGGTTCGACACTTTCAGTGAGCATGGCACCCTTGGGTAAACGAACTAACCTAACAGCGCAAATATTCTATTTGGGCTTAATCTTACTACAGTCAGTTGAAGTCGATTTACGTCAATAATATCAGACAAAGAGAAAACAAGAGCATAAGCGGTGTAGCGAGAAACTTTAAAAAGAGATCCATAAAATACAAAAAGGCAGAAGCGTGCCCAAGAATTTGAAAGGAGGGGGGGGCAAAATTTGAAGCCCTCCGTTTTCCGCCCAAAGTCAAGTGAAGAGAAAAAAAAAGTCAACACGTCCGCAGATGTCCAATTTTTCACCCAAAGTCAAGTGAAGAGCAAAAAAAAGGTCATCACCCCCTCAGATTGTCCTTTATACGTATATATCACCTTTACACCACGAAAGTTTTGTGTATTTGTCCGCGGGAGGGGGGCGCGGCCTCCTTAAATACGCCCCTGAAGAGTGTGGCATATTGCAGTCACTTGGCAATTTTTTTTATCAAAAGGGGTACCCTGACACAATACCCTCCTCCTCCCTTAAATTTGTCATTGATATAACAACATATTCATTTGCATGGAAATATGAGCAAGCAGTGTTGTCTAAAATAGCCTGGGCCTACAGCTCAAAGCAAATTCACCTACTTTTTCGTAGACTCTCCTACTCTATGCTATGATGTTTTTTTAATTTGAATAACACAGTACTTACCGCCGAACATACAACGAGTCACCGCATGGTCATGTTGTTTATACAGTAACCACACTTTCTGAAGCTGCGTTTAGTGGCGGGCGGAACGTTCGTACGTAGTAAATGCAGGGAGACTAACGAGATTGTTATTGACCTTTTGCTAAACCTCTTGCGACTGCTTTGACTATTAAGGTATTTATCCAAGAGACTCTTAATTTATCCTGCCGTTACTGCATGCCTAAACTGTAAGCTGCCAGTATATTATCATTTCGTTACCCTCGAGAAAGTTAGCTGTTTTATCAAGTGTAACAAGATAAGTTAATAGCGGTTTACGCATGCTAGCGTTCTTTGTTGGTGCATGAAACTGGGAAAAAGTTTGTTAGCATCTGTCGTCCCGAAAAAAGAAACATTTTTGAAATTCTTAGAAGTCACAATACTCTTTTGTAATGAAGTTTTTTTGCTTAGACAAATTCGTGGTTTAGGCTGTTTGGACACAATCGAGCGGCTTTTTGCATCATAGAGTATTTTGATCTTGAAAACTCGTTATTTTGACTACCGGCACATAGGCTGCCCTTTTAATCGAACAAAATTATGTCGACGAATTTTTCTACCCAGTTTGCGGTTTATTTCTTCGTTAAGTCTGTGCCCGGGTGGCGGCTGATGCGCGCGGCGCAAGCGGAGTTTTGCGCAGCTCGAGCAGTTTTTATCAATTTGTTTGCTTTGGACTTGTTTGTGTAGCAAAGCTCGAGTACCAATGCACGACAAAAAATTGACTTGATGTCAGTCAATACTTCATCAATGCAATAAATCACTAAATTGTTCATATGAACTCATAGCAAAGAATCGAAAAAAATATACATTTTGAAATTCTGCACGTTTAATAATATCTGAGCATTTACGTATTCCTATGCAGGCCAATGAACAAACAACAAAAGTTTTTTCGAGAATACTCGAGTGCCCTTTGTTCCCTCTCTAGATTTTCCAACGACATTTAAAATAGAATAAGGATGACACCGATTCAACGAAAGCGTTAAGTATATAGGCTTGCCTCACAGTGCAGGGCCGTATTTAAGTGGTGGAGTGCCTTGGGGCCCAAGCTTTGGTGGGGCCCCATCAGTGGCACACCCAGGATTTGGCAAAGGGGGGGAGCACAATTTGGGGTCTCGGGTGAAACCTCCAGCTGTCGGAGGCCAAGGGGGTGTGGGGGCATAGCCCAAGCCGCCAACGAATTTTTACGGTTTTTAGATAAAAAACACTCATTTTTGCACACTTTTTTTATCGAAAAAGCGCATGCAATGAGTGCAGTCAATGGGGACAATGCAAAAGTATTTTCTCAGCTTATGCCTAAAAGCAGAAGCTTGGCTAAACTGAGTGAAAGGAGCTAGGCTGCAACAGGGATGTGGAAGCGGGAAATTTGCAAACAGCTTCCGCTTCCGCTTCCACACCTATCGCTTCCGCTTCCAAAAAAAAATTATCGAAATTTTACCAGTAAAATACGATCAGTGCGTGGGTAGCCGATAGCGCAAACCGTAGCTTTTTTTCCAACACGCTGAAAGCTCTCGATCAAGCTTTAGCAAGCGTTTTTTTTAAAGATAATAATTTGCAAAAAGCAAACAAAAGTGTAAAGGAATGATTGAGTCACAATAGTGAGTCACAATCCTGGGAGTCTTTCACAACAACTTTGCTACGAAACTTACTCCTTTCATTAGGAAAATGTTGATACACAGTACTCAATGGCATGGCAAGAATTTTTAAAGGGTGGGAGGAGGCATAATTTCCACACTGTGTTCAAGCTTATTTTTTTCAGCAAAACTAATAGAAGCTCGTTGAGAAACAGGAAAGGTTTTGGGGGGTCCGGGGGCATGCTTTCCGGAAAATGTTTGAAAATGTGCATGATCTAATGGCTATTTTAGTGTTTTTTGAATAATTTTCAGCCAAATTTTGTTTTAATTTTTGACCCTAATTCTAAGTGTTTCGCTAAATATGATGCATTTTGTTCGCGCATTTTCGATTTATGCGTGCTTTAGGCGTAAGGCTTGTTGCTATCGAAGAGGCTCGAAATCATGAAGAAATTGTATACATCAAAAACATTTTCCAAAACTGCTGGTGGGAGGAAGCATACCCCTCATGCTACCCCCCTAAGTCCGCCCCTGGCCATAAGCTACAAAAACCATCAAAAGAGTCTGGCATAATTCAGTCACTTGGCACCACTAATTTTGTTAATTTTTTACTAAAAGACAAAGTCAAGACGAAAGGACCGAGGGGGGAGGATGGCACAACGCCCCTCTTAATACGCTCCTGACAGCACTCCATCTATTTTGTGACATGATTATAATTGGAAAAAAGTCAAGTATTGCTTTTAGCGCTTTTTAAAACTTGAAAAAACTTAAAGAAAAAGCGATTTTACGTTAGTACTATCTAAAAGTTCAGCAACGAGTAATGCCCTATGATGTGATTTGGCATCCATGTGAAGCTAGCATTGCAAAATAATGTCTAATAAATTGAATAAAATATCTAATAAGTTATTTACATAGAATTTCAATTAATGAATTGAACTTGGATCTAACTCACCAAAATCTGAGGCCAAATAAAAATCAAACAAACCAAACAAGTTATTTACAGCGTGCTTTTTTGATTGATGTGGAAGCGGAAGGGGCATATTTTTCGCGCTTTCGCTTCCATCAAAATATGACCGCTTCCACCGCTTCCGCTTCCAGCTTCCGCATTCCTGGGCTGCAACCATTGTTAGTTTGAGATATTATAAGACCTTATTACAGAGCTAAAGGGGGGGGGGGGGCTTAGTACCGTGCCCCCTGCGTCGCATATGGGCCTCATTTTTTGAAGGTGTAAAAATTAGATCGTTTCTTTCAACAAAATACTTAAAAGGTTAGGCCAGTCATCAGCACAAGCAGCCAAAGAAAACGAAAACTATTATCAAAGACTAACTACACCGGTGCGCCTAGAGTAACAATTTACACTGTTTCGACGTGCACTTAAGCTCAAAATAAAAACTGCCGGTGAATAGCAAGCACACACACTACGCTAAGCTACCATATAACCGGGCCGTAAACACGAGGGAGCTATTGGGAGCTAAGCCCCCCTCCCCAGAATTTATTTTAGCTCCCCAAAAACATTTATGTCGAAATAATAACGGTCTATAAACCCAATGGTTTAATTTTTTTTTGAAGATAGCTGCTTCACTCGATGCTAAGTTTAAATCTAGAAATTAATTCCTGATTCGCATCCTAATACTAAAAGCAGAAGAGGTTTCAATTTTTACCGTTAGATTGTGGTTAGACAGATTGATGTCTGAGTGTTGTGCAATTGTACGTAAATGCAGTTAACAAAATTTGCATTATGAAAACACAACCGCTAGTTTATAAGCAATCGCAGCCGTTATTGCGAGACGATGCATTCAGAGCTCCGTCGCTCAAATGTGATGGAGTGAAAGCCAAAAAAAAAAAAAAAAAACACCGAAACGAAATCTTCATTTTGCGCGCGGTATCGCACCTAAGCATGCACAGGGTGGCGAGCCCCATCTCCGCGACTGAGCGCCTGGGCTACTCAGCTCCGAAGAAACGTCGCAACGATGGCGAGCCGTTGGCGACACTGTTCTGATTTGACTGGCCCGTGAATTAAACCCTAGACCTCGTGCACCGACAGCTTGTGCTCTTAGTAACTGAGCTAACGGCTGGGGGGCTAAAAACGCCAATTAAACCAAGTAAGCTTACTCCGGGTTAATTGAACTAAAGTTACAACACAAACGAGCTTATCAAATTTTTTCAGTGATAAACTGGAAAAGTAAAAGAAGAAAGATTCAAATTATTTGTGGGTTTGCTTCTCTCTAGAACTAATAGGAAAACTACCCCGTGTTTTCCAGTAAAAGCACAATCCACAAATAGTCAGCGAGAAACACTCTGCGTGAATGGTTTGGGAAGCAATTAAAATAAAAAATCAAAAAATTGATTTTTCAGCTCCCCCAAAATTACGTACGCTTGTAATCAGCGATGGCAGAAGCACTTTCAAAGTGAAGGGGCCCAAAACCAATGACCATATTTTCTTGACCTAACAACCAGGGTCGGCAGTGGCTAAGCAAGAAATTTTAAAAGGGGGGGAGGAGCATAATTTCGACATTTTTTCCTGCGAATTTTATTCAGCAGAACTAATTTGAAGCTGATTAAGAAACGAGAAATGTTCGAGGGGGTTCGGGGGCATGATCCCCCGGAAAAATTTCGAAAATTTACACATCGTAATGGCTATTTTAGTGCTTTTTCAATAATTTTCAGGCAAATTTTGTTTAAATATTTTGACCCTAATTCTGAGTGCTTCGCCAAATATGATGCATTTTGTTCGCACATTTTAATTATGCGTGCTTAAGACGTTATAACCTAGATATCAAAGAGGTTCGAAATTATAGAAAAATTGTATGCATCAAAAACGTTTTTGAAAATGGCTGGTGTGAGCATGCATATCCCTAATTTTACCCATCTGGATCGGCCCCTGGCCATTAGCTACAGAAACCATCGAAAGAGTCTGGCATATTTCAGTCACTTGGCACCATTAGTATTGTTCTTGTTTACTAAAAGGCAGAGTCAAAATGGCACGATAGCCCCTCCTCTAAATACGTTCATGAGGGCCGGATTTAGACAATGAGAGGCCTTAAGCTATTTGATGGCACTGATTGGAAGAGCAAAAAAAGGTCTTCACGTCCTCAGATGTTCTGTTTTCACTGAAAATATCAATATAGTGAAGAGGAAAAAAAGGTATACATGTCCTCAGATGTTCTGTTTTCCACTGAAAGTATCGGTGAAGAGAAAAAAACGGTCTTCATTGTTCGTGATAAGGCCCACCATTTTCTCCGAGGCTCTAGGCTTCAGCCTGCTAAGCCTATACATAAACCCGGCCCTATGCCTACAACCCATATTTAGCTTGTCCACATGTGGTATGTCCAATTTATGTGGGCTTCAGATCCACGGTTCTTGCTTCTAATTTCTGTTCCCCCACCCCACAAACAAAATTTTATAGAAAACATCTCTGGATTTAAGCTCTTTCATGGGTTTTAATTTCGATGGTAGGTCTATTAAGTTTCAATTGCATTCATGCAGAGGCAGTACTGTACAAATAAACACGTAAATTAGGGCCCTCTCTGAAAAAAAAGTGGGAGGGCCAGTGCTCCCCAGCCCCTCCCCCCCGGTTCCGCCACCTACGCTTGTAATAAGTACAGAAAAGCTGTACCTACGTAACAATATGGCCAGTTGGTTCTCTTGCATTTGGCTATGTAAGTTTTTGTGTTTTCGTCAATTTTTATTGAACAGTCTGTGCTGACGAGACAAAAAAGTTTCATTTTAGTTATTGGCTGAATATCTTAATTATTGTTTTAAAAGAAGTAATACAACAGTGAAAAGTTTAGCTGGTTAATGCAGTATTTGCAGTGACTGGAGTTGCATCTAGCCTTTATATGTAAGAAGTATATTTTTTTAATTTCTATTTCAGGTTTTATGTGTGTGGTTGCAACTTGATAAATTTTCATTCTGTATTTTAATGTTTGTTCGCAGGTTGTCAGAGGATAGGAGTTTATATATATGTTGTATGAGAGATAAATGCAATTGTAGATCAACACATGCTCGTAGAAGTTACAACATCAAGCCTGTGAGGGCAATTCATCATTTTTGTCAACTTATTATGCAATTACAATAGTTTTGCTATGAACTAATTTCCTGTGGCAAGCCTTGCACGAAAATGAAGATTGACAATTTTTTAAATGAAAACTTGAAACTTTATCGTAACAAAAACGCTCCATACTGTGAATTCACATCGATTTGTTTATTGCAGAAATTTCACTTTTTACTTTTCTTTCTGGAGGGTTTACAATGTACTCCTTTAGCAGTTCTTCTCGATACCAGTTAGTGTCAAAGACTCGTATACTTTTTCAGTTAACAAAGGAAAATCTCTATAATCAATACCTTGAGTCAGAAATGTAATGTTAAGTCAATCATTTTGCGAATTTCCTTGAATCGAAGATGTTACCTTTTAATGCGCACAAATCTGGATAATTCGACTACCGGTACTTACGAGCCCATGATAGAAGAGCTTGTACTGCTTGTGCTCGCATGCTCTAAATCAACATTGCCAAAGGGGCCCACAATGAACTGTCAAATTTGTTACATAAGCGAACGTTTGATATTATTTGGATGGAAAATGGTTGTTAGCTATGCCAGTTTCACTCATAAAATGTGTATTGTATTTATTTTCAAGCTGCAAAAGTGATATACGCTGGAGTAATTTTTGTTCATCAAAACCGCATTCTTATTTCAATGAAAATAAAGTGTTTAGTTTCAACGTGTTACTTACATGCCGCAACTATACACAAGTTCGTTTTTTCCTAAAAAAAAGCTGTTCTAATGCAGCACCCCGAAATTTTAAACTCACGAGCCGCCACTGGCCCTTACCCAATCGAATGAAAAATTAAAACAGTCATTACAGAAAACTTTCAAACAGATACTTTTCTCGCTATTCTTGCTGCAAAGTTTTGGATGACGGCTGTAAAATCTAGCTCCTGTAGAATATCGCACTCGATGCTAATGACAGTTAAGTGAATAAGTCTGCTTGGAGTCATGGATGTGTGTAACCTATTTTCAATTATTTTTAACTTGGAAAAGGAGCGTTCTGGAGTGCAGTTGGGGATCATTAAAACAAGGTATATTTATAGCTAATTAGCTATTCTATACTCACTACAATACTTTATATCGAAACAAGGTATAGGCTATTTCCCTGCACTGAACTCAAAATTCACTTGATAAACAAACACGTGTAAGCTAGAGTGGCGCGAACAGCAAAGTTAACAGTTAACTCAAAAATATCAAAAACTGAAAATAGCGATTGTTGCATCATAATTCCAAGGAGCGTGGCACCCGCACGCAGCGAGCGTGATAAGCAATGCCTGTTCGAATGTTGTAGCCAGTGCTACAATGCCCCCCTTACCTCCATAACAAAGTCTTTGAGATAGCCAGGAAAATGAACTTTTCTTCCGGAGTGTCTTGGCATTGGAGAGGATGATGAGGTGATGAGGGAGGGAATTTTGAAAAATCATCGTTCATGTTCTCATTTTGCTCATTATTTGCAAGGTAGGCAGGTTTCAGGCGATCTTTGCTGACATATTGTCGCTTTCCACGATAGTCAATAATAAACGTTTTTGAAAATCGCTTAAGTACTTTTTAAGGACCTAAATACGGTTGCTGGAGTGGTCGTTGTACAGCATCGTTCCGAAGAAAAACATGGGAGGAAGAATTGAGATCAGGATGAACAAAAGGCTTCTGGCTGGATGCAGCTCTAGGTGGGCAAGGCTGGAGTTTGCTCCAGTGAATTTTGAGTTCAGTGCAGGGAAATATACCTTGTTTCGATATAAAGTATTGTAGTGAGAATAGAATGTAGCTATTCTAAACTCACTACAATACTTTGTACAGAGCCGGATTTAGACTTAGTGAAGCCTTGAGCTAAAAATTTCGATGAGGCCCCTTTTATGGGTACTGGCCTTCCCTTTAGGCGACCTATTGGAAGAGTGGAAAAAAATCAAGTGTGGATCATTTGTTATATTTTAACTTTGTCTAGGATTAGGATACCTATGTTTCAAAAATATTAACGAATTAACCTAAATATCAAGATCATCCTCATCTATAAGTAGCATAATATCGCGAAACGCTGCAAAATCCATTAGTTACTAAAAAGCGAAAGGTTTTTATAAACATTTTTTTAAATTATAAAAACTGAAAACAACACGACTGTACGCGAGACCCCCTTTTCTGCGAGGCCCTAAGCTGTAGCTTGGTAAGCTTAATGGTAAATCCGGCACTGACCTTATATCGAAAGAAGGTATATTTCCCTGCACTGAACTCAAAATTCACTTGCTAAACAAAAACGTGTGATCAAAAACTTAAAATAGCGATTGTTACATGTGTAAGTTTAAGGAGGGTGACTCCTGCATGCAGCGAGCGTGATAAGCAATGTCTGTTCGGAATACAATAAATATGGGACGAAAGCCGCTGTAAATCTCAAAACTGGACGTTTCGACAACATAAATTCAGCTGTCGTCATCAGCAGTGTATGCAAGGCAGTACAAAACTGTAAGAACTAGAATTTACAATTCTAACCCAGACAACGGGTCAAAATAAGTAGGATAATTATAACGTCATAAACCAAAAGCTAATAAAAAGAATGACGGAGTTAAATCAACAATTAAATAAGTAAAGAGGAGCGGATTTGGAGTCAACGTTAAGCAATTGCTCATTATTTTGAATAAAAAGTGACTCAAGAATTAATAAGCGAGCAGAATCACCAGAGCTACTAAGAATGCTTGGTTTGGCAAAGTCCACTTTATGGTCAGGATTGCCCATTAAATGTCGGCACACCTCGGATTTATCCGAACTGGAATGCTCCTTAAGTCTGTTAGTAAGATTACGTCTAGTCTGTCCTATATAGCTAGAACCACAAGAACACGTTAATTTGTATACAACCTCATATTTCATCAAGGTCTTTTGCTTATCTTTCAGACGAAAGTTGTGTCCGATGTTCCAAGTGGTGTCGATATTCCGTAGAACAACTCGGTTCCATGTCTGCTTTTCCACTAAGGCGGACAGCTCTTTCTTGAGTTGCATTGACATGTCACCTAAAAAGAACAACCGAGCAATAACTGCTCTACAATTTTTACGTTTTTCAAGGTGACTCAACATCTTGTCATATTTACGATTAAAAAATTTCCTGACACAACTATCTAAAAAATAAGCAGGATAGCCATTGCGACCAAGCATAACCTTGATGTTATCCACCTCTGAACAAATGCTTTCATAAGAACTACAGATCTTGTAAACACGATCGAGCAAACAATTGACCAAGTTATATTTATAGCGGCGTGGTACAAAGCTGCTCCATTTGGAATATAATCCAGTGTTGGTCGGTTTGCAAAATATACCGGTTGTAACTGTCGTTGAACTGTTATCTACTAAAACATCCAAAAAATTAATACATTTGTTATTTTGAATTTCAGTGATAAACTTTATGTTAGGATGTTAACTTCATTCAAACTGTCACAAAATATTTTAATGGAATCAAGGCTATCAAAAACAGCAAAGCAATCATCTACCTACCGGTAAAAAATTGATGGCATTTATACACTGAAAGCATGATTGGACACGTTGTCACTGTTGAAAATGCGGAAAAGAAAGATATTTGGGCATTTTTTGACGTCCTCGAAGTACAAACTATTTTTTATTTAAACAAAGAGAACGTATGTTTTCCAAAAAAGGAAGTATGAACCCTAACAGTAATTACCTAACAGACCGATCGGATGGCCGAGTGGTATAGAGCGTCAGCTTCTGGATCGGTAGACTTGGGGTTCGATTCCGAGTCGGGTCAAACCAATGACTTTAAAATTGGTATTTGCAGCTTCCCTGCTTGACGTTCAGCATTTAAGGGACAGTGTGAAGAACATGCCGGCAAGGTTTACTTGTTGTGCCGTTGGGAAAGGCACTTAACGGGATTCCCCATCTTAGTGTGGTAGACAGATGGCCGGCAACTCCTAAGCGAGCTCGTATAGCGCATTGATCGCTTTCTCGTGATAGGAGGATAAATATGCCAATAATAAAAATAAAATAAAATAAAAAAAAAATCTTTGCCGTATTGGTGCAATCTCTTGCCTTTTGCCATATCCATAAGAAACAAAGTATAAATTTTTTTTGTCATCCAATTCCAACTACAAAGCGGACGCTCTAAACCACCCTAAGCGCCGATTAACGTCAATAATATATAAGTATGCAGCCCACGTAGCCTCTGTAGGTTTATTGTAGCCTATCACATGAGTACAAATGTACAATGTGGTGCACTTTCCTAAAGCCGGTGGCAAAGGTGCTTGAAATCTCGTAGTTACTGCAAGACGATTTCTAAAAAAAATAAAACTAGCTGCCTTCTCCAAGCTGCTATTGTTGGTTCCTATTTTTTCCATGTGCCTGAGGCGGCAGCCCCTGGCCCCTGCTTCAATTTGGCTTTGCACATTTTACGTCCGCGTAGCTCGATTTTTCGATCCATTCCAATCTTGTTAACAACAAAAACATGAAATTTAACGGAGTTTCGATCAAACTGCTGAAAAAAGAAAGTGACAACAAAAGGTAAAAAAACAACTGACCAGCGCCATGGCCTAGTGGTTAAGAGCGTTCGCCTTGGAAGCTGGTAGGCTGGATTCTATTCTCAGTCGGGTCAAACCAAAGACTTTAAAACTGGTATCTGCTGTTACACTTGCTAAACGCTCAGCAATTAAGTGTAGCGTGGAGGATGAAATAAACAGAGAATAAAAATACCGGTACGTCAGTGAATTCTTAACAAAATTTAGTCCTGGCGCTACACAGCTAAAGGACCTTAGTAGTTATAAAGCGCCATAAAACCACACAACATTTCATTTTAACAAGTTCAAACTTCAAAAGAACAAGGGGCAGGAAAGGAAGAAGCATAAGCTGTGAGGCGCAAGTTAGGGAACGACCAGGGCAACAATTTTAGCCGGGGCCGGGGAATTGTGCCTGCCCCAGCCAGGGCCGGGGTTTATACGATGCTTTATATTGTGCCTAGAATACATAGCTAAGCAGGCTACTTGCATCCTCACGTAAATGCCGTTGATGGTGTTACGTAATGCTTTTGTAATTGTACACAGGTATACGCTTTTCATTAGTGCATGACGAACTTTATCTTTACGCACCAATGCATTTTTATGAAATAAAAAAATCGTCAGGTAAAAATTAAGATATGACTTTTATATTCGTTGTGTAAGACTAGCCTACCCCAATTTTTAAGGGTGGGCTTTTGTACTTCAAAGATCGTCTTATGCGCCGAAATATACGGTACCGTAGGTAATTGCTGTAAATTTTAAATTCACACCCTGCCCCATATAACCCTCCCGACTGAGGCCAGACTGGGACAAAAAGTGGCATCCCCAATCCCTAGCGCTAGCAAATGAGGGTAGAGATTAAATGACTATGTCTCTTCCTACCCCTTCATCACACAGATTCAATGTATGGAAATAGTTTTGATGATGTGTCCTTTTCAAGCGCGGTGCTGTGTGATGTGAAGAAATGCTTCTGTTCTGAGAGTAAGGAGGAACAAATAAGATCGGACTAGTAACTACCGGTATGTTGTGAACAAAGTCTACTTATGGCTGAGGAAATTCTCATATTGATACTCGTACATTGCAGTAGAATAAACGGTTGCCAGTAACTTCGCCACATGGTAACTTCGCCACAGTAACTTCGCCACATGGTAACTTTGCCACACTTTCATACATCGAAAATTTACATTGCCTACACCGAAACAAGACTTTAAATTCCCGGTTGCCGTAAAAATTTTATCTGGCTTTTCGAGTTACTTGGTAACTTCGCCACATAATCGAAACTGTGGGGTAAGATGTGGGGAGAGAGGTGTGGGAGAGTGCATGGGGTGAATAAGGAAGTGTGTTGGGGTGTAGGGGGAGGTCAGGGGAGCTGTGGGAAGAGATATGGGGGTGTGGGGGGAGATGTAGGGAAATGTGTTGGGGTGTGGGGGAGGTAAGGAAAGATCTGTGTGGGGAGTGGAGAAGTGTGGGGAGGGTGTGGGAAAGTGTATGGGGTGAGTGGGTAAGTGTGTTGGCGTGTGGGGAAAGGATGTGTGGAGGGTAATGGGGACGATGTAGGGAAATGTGTTGAGGTGTGGGGCCCCAACACACTTTTAATTCCTCACATCTCTCTACCCTCGCCTTTCCCTACATCTCCCCTTACCTCCCCCACACCCCATCACACTTTCCTACACCTCCTTTCATACCTCTTCCCACATCCCTCCTTCCTCCCCCCACACCCCAACACATTTTCCTACTATCCCCACATCTTCCTTCACCTTCTCAAAGTGTGGCGAAGTTACCATGTGACGAAGTTTCTGTGGCGAAGTTACCATGTGGCGAAGTTACTGGCAACCGAATAAACTATTGCAGTATTGTTGTGTACCAGCTTAGGCTGCTGGCAGATTGTTGTACTCTAGTTGTACCGGTAGATAAATGAACTGTTTAGGAAGTGTTTAGAGCACTGGGAAACCTTTTATAGAAACAAACAAGCAGACATGTGCAGCAGCGTCTTGATAATGGAAACTGCTCCAGCGTGACAGAAATGTCAAATACTGGTATGGTATAGAAACAAACAAAGCAGTCTGATGCTTGGTGCAGCAGCATTTTAATTATGGAAACCAGGCGGGTGCTCAAGACTTCGCGATAAATGAATAAATGCATGATAAGCCAGATGGTTTTTCACAAACTGGCGTACACTGCACTGTACAACTTTTTTTTTTTACTGGTGTACACTACACTGTACAACATTTTGTCAGGTTATCCTTTTGGTTTATTTTATTACTTAGGTTCTTGTGCAACCAGGTGAACTGGTCAAGCGAATCTTACGTACTAATGTAAAGCATGACCGACTTAAAGAATAATGAAAGTGTCAAAAGTTACAGTCCTGTAAAAGCAAGCTCTTCCTTGGATAGTCTACTTAAAACCAGTATGAATAAAATAAGTTGTAATTTGCAGAAATTATTGCATTGAATTATGTTTTGAGTTTTTGAAGCTGAAGGCATAAAGCCTCAATTTAGGCAATTGTGTCAACATCAAGGATGGATGTTAGTACTGCTGACAATAGTGTTGACCAACTGGGTACTGGCACCCAGAGTGAAATTATTACCGGTACCAATACAACAAAGAATGTGTGGGATAATTACAACTTTCCCAGTGCAGCAATGCCAATTAAAAAGTAAGTATCTTATCTGATAATATAGTGATATTTACTGAATTTGAGCTTATGCTTACTCTGTTTTTGAGTGTTGTACTTTTCTTCACTGTGCTTTCATTCCATGCTGTCACTCTGCTTTTTTTTTTTTCAGTCATAGTCTGAGTAAAATTTGTATACACCACAAAAATTAAAGCTATTTCGTTCAATTGACCGAAGTAAATATCTTACCAATATGCAAGCAGCAATTACAAATGGACTACCGGTGTCACAGTGTCAGGTTAACAGTCATCAAACTGATCAACAGATCAAAGTACCTAGTTTTTATTTGTGTTGCGGTTACAAAGAAGTTCATGTACTGGTATATTTCGTTCCACATCTTGTTACTTCAAGCATGATCGAAAAATAATTGAAATGATTGAAATTTTTGTGGACAGTTGGGTCAATTGGGGTAATGTCTAGTATCAGCCCCCACACTTTTTCCGTCTGCCAACCTTAACCTAACTTGTGACCTTAACCAAATTTATAATCTGACCCTCACCAAACCTAGCCTTGACAAAAATTACCCGTAACCAAACTTAACTCTAATCGCACCTGTGGCCTGTGGCCTGATAGTAGATGTTACCCAGTCATTTGACTAAAGTGAAATTTTGAAAAAAATAATCCAGCTGTCACTTATGCGTTGCTTTCTATTAAACTGCTTTGAGATCCTAGTATGACTCCTTGTATCCAGATATTAAGCAGTGTATGAATACTTAGACATTATTATAGCCTACTGTATAGGTTTGCATAGCACAGATTGACTACTGTTATAGATGTGGTGCCAAATGTCATTAAGTTTGTGTTTGATACCAATACCATAATAGTCAGAAGTCTGTCGCTACTATTGCACTGTTTGGGTGGGTACTGGTATGATTTCAAGCACAAGTGTAGCCAGGATTTTGCGATGGGGGGTTGAGAATGACATCACATTTGATCATTCATTGTATACAGGAGCGGATCCAAAAAGTTTTGGTGGGGGGATGTAATTTTGCATTAGGTTGAATCTTAACTAAATGCAAAGACGTTTAGACACACAAACTAGCAAAAATAAGCGTAAAAATGTTTCATGTCAGGGACGTATTCAGAATTTTTTTCAGGGAGGATGCACCAATTTTTGTCACTTTTTAAAGCATATTTTTTGTGGCAGATTTAATTCTCAGCAACTTAAAGTACCAGAACGACTCTAGGGGGATCTGGGGGCATGCTCCCCCGGAAAAATTTCGAAAATTTGCGTACTGTAATGGCCATTTTGGTGCTTTTTAAACAATTTTTAAGGAAAGTTTGTCATATTTTTAACCCCTAACTTTGAGTGCTTCACCAGTGATGCATTTTGTTCGCACAGTTTCAATTATGCGTGCTTATGGCGACTAAGGCATATTGTTATGAATAGGTTCAAAATTATGGAAAAACTTTATTTATCCAAAACATTGTTAAACATGGCTGGTGGGGGGATGCATACGCAACACGAACAACTGACCGTTGCAAACTGACTGCGAGTCAACTGACCGCCATACAAACTGACTGCGAAAAACAGCTCCGTGCACTGTATCGTAGTGAAAATGCGCTTCCTACGCTGAATAATTGACAGGGCTCAAAAACAGGCTCACAGCGGGGAGTAGGTTCGGTCAAGGTTAGGTTTGGAGGTTTGGTTAGTTAGAGTTAAGTTCAGTTAGTTAGAGTTGGGTTCGGTTAGCTCGAGTTAGGTTCGGTTTACTAGAGTAAGGTTCGGTAGGTTAGAGTTAGGTTCGGTTGGCTGAGTAAGGTTCAGTTGGGATTAGATATGGTCTGGGTTAGGTTTGGTTGGAGTTAGGTTTGGCTACGGTTGGGTTTGGTTGAGCTTCGGTCCAGTTAGGGACAGGTTATGTTCGTTCAGGATTTGTTCTAGCTGAACGTGGCGAAAGTTCTTGTTAATACATTTGGCGATCAGTTGTCGCGGCCGTCAGTTTGCATGGCGGTCAGATGGCAGTGGTCAGTTGACTCGCGGTTAGTTTGCGGTGGTTAGTTGTCGTGTATTGTATGCAGCATCCCCCACATCTCATCTGAATCCGCCCCTGATTGTGTAATAACAAAAGATAGCCTTTAATTTAAGAAAGATGTTTTAAACCAAAAATACCAAAGGCAGTTAAGGCACGATTGTTGTAAGGAAGTCAAAGGAATGCTTTCTGGTGAAACTGATAAAATGATACTTAAATGTTTGCGATTTAGTTCTTTTTTGAGCTACAGTACGTAAGCCTATATCAATTTTGCTTAAAATTGTTTAGTATTTTTTCCGCGGAAGGTCAGAGGGGCCGATAGCAGTTGCATGTACAAGAGCTGCACTGCCCTGCTAATAAAATTGCGTCATTGCTTTATTAAGCATAACGGCAAAGAACAAGATTCAGGAAACCACGCTACGTAATTCTTGTTATTATGACAATTATAAAACCAGATTATCAATGACGAAGTATCGAGCACTTTGAAATAACTATCAGAAAAAGAAGTAAGTATAACGTCATTTGAGGCTCAATGAGGGGGGGTTGTAATCCCCAAACCCAATCCCTGAGGCTGCGCCAGTGGATGAGACAGCTTTAGTTGGTGGAAACTTATTATTTTTAAAAGGCATTTTCGGCTTTTGCAATGTGCATGTATAACAATGTTATGCTATTTTGGAATAGGCTAGTTCACCAATTATGTGTTGATGAAACAGGAATATATTTCCTTATGTTGCATAATTCTGTAATTAACCTTCCATTTTTCAGACGACATTTGCGTTACTCATCATCGTCGGAGACTGCCAATGACATCTCTACAAATGAAGCTAAAATCATCAAAATTGAACCAGTTTTTTCTGGAAGCAAAGATTTTTCAATTGATTCTATACTCAGCAGGTCTTCTGGCAATACTGATTTATCATCCAAAGTTTCTGAAAATCAAACTTCTGAAGAAGAAGATTATCTTTTATTTAAAAGAGCTCCTGACAAGACGTCACTAGAAAATTCTGCAAACACTCCAACGTCTTCAGGTCTTGAAAAAACACTGACAAGGGAAAGTTTTAATAATATGCCCCTCTCAAATAATGAAATTACTGATGAAAAACTAACTGACAATTTATTGCCTGCAGTGAAAAAGGAATCTGTTGAACCAAGTTCGGTGTTGGAAGTAAATCGAGAAGATCTGGTTACTGAAGACAGATCTGCATCCAGTAAAGTGGTCAGTTTGGAAAATATTTCAAATCCTTCTAGTCCAGTCAAGGAAAATGATAAATTTGAGAAAGGCTTGTCCGCTCTTCCATCATCACCAGTGGAAGTATTAACCAGCGATGATACAGTATCATTGTCATCATATTCAAACTCTGATAATGATTCCTTGTCAGATTCTTTACCAATACTTGAAACGAACAAAAAAACTTACTCATTAACTTTGAAACCGCAGAAAGCTTTTCCTGGCAGTGTTAAAAAAAGTTCTGATTTTAGTGAGTATTTGACCAATATTTAGTCAAATTCAAGTTTGTTTTTGTTAATAATACATTCTAACAGTTGGCTTTTGTTAAGTGCACAGTATCAATGCAAGAGGTCTGGGGTTCGATTCCAGGGCCAGTCAACAATTTGCCACCGATGCAACGTTTTTGTTGGAGGTGTACTGGTATTGCTCCGATGCTAAGCCGCAGAGACGTGTCTTGCCACTCGTTACATGGTTCAGTGTAATACCGCGAGTATAATGAGGATTGGATTTTTGAATTTCATTTTTTTGCGATTGACATCTGTTATGGTTTGATGACGTGTTCTTGAAACAGGAACTCAATGTTAAGACAAGGTTTTAAGATTTATGTTTAAGTTGGGATTTAATTTGGGTTCAGGGCTTGGGTTAGAACCGTTAGAGTTTCGAGCTAAGAGTTAGTGTTCAGGTCAGGGTTAGGTTTCTCAGTGCCAAGTCAGTCTTGATAAGTTGGGTCACACTCCATAGAAGGACATTCACTTATTTTGCTTGCTAATCTTTGGCTTTTTGCTAAGAAATGTAAAAAGTTATGCGTTTGGTTTAATTAAATGTTTTAGTTGATTTGACTGAAGATGATGAGCCGGAACCGTTTCCAGTAGCAAGAACATTTGTTCGAAATTCGAAAGTAATTGATTTGACGTCTGAAGACGACGATGAAGATGCTGCAATTGTTGATGTAAGTAGATTATGGCAATTATTTGTTTTTGTATTTTCAGTTGCATAGTTATCCTCCTATCACGAGAAAGCGATTAATGCGCTATACGAGCTTGCTTAGAAGTTGCCAGCCATCTGTCTGCCACACCAAAATGGGGGAATCCCGCTAAATGCCCTTCCCAACGGCACAACAAGTAAACTTGCCGGCATGTTCTCCACTCTGTCCCTTTAATGCTGAGCGTCAAGCAGGGAAGCTGTGAATACCAGTTTGAAAGTCATTGGTTTGACCCAACTCGGAATCAAACCTAAGTCTACAGCTCCCGAGGCGGACGCTCTTATCACTCGGCCATCTGAGTAATTAAGTTCTGAAAGTCCTAAAGGTGAATTTTCTTTTAAGCATTCTAACATTTTGATTAAGCCCTAAATTTTTAAAAGGTTTTAATTTTAAAATTAAAACAGTTTTACTGCATACGAAATTGTTTAAAAATTATACATAGATAACATGTCAAAATTTTCTTAATGGTTTTATAATCTTGCGAAAGAAAATGCTGCTTGGTATTAAGCAGATTATCAAATCATTCATGAAGCTCGCAATTTCAACAGACTTTGGTAGCCTGGTAGGCTAGGTTATGTAAGATAAGTAACTAGTATGTTATGTTATAAATAACACTCTTAGCATGTTTATTTGGAAATTGTCAGAAAAATACCTTTTGTTAAACTTTGGTAGATAACTGCTCCATCTGAGACAAAGCATTTACAAGTTTGTCCAATCGTGGCTGACTTCGTTCTGCGAAATTTTGCCACAATAGGAGGCGTAAATGTAATGCCTTCTGCTATTCGGTGTGAAAAAGCCTTTGGTGGATTTAAAATTACTGGGTCAAGAACAGATATTGCCAAAGGTAATTGTTTGGGTTATAATTCTAAGTTGAGTATAATTTCATGAGGTTTCAAATTAGGCTGGAGAAATAAAAAGAATCAACTCTTCACTATACTCGTGATAGTATGCCAAAGCGTGTAACAAGTGAGGGGGCCCATTCCCGCGGCCTGGACAACTCAGATACGTTGCAGAGGTGGTGAGCCATTGGAAACTTTCATAAAAGTGCAGTACCGGTCATTTAGGGCTTTAAATATATTAATATCTTTTTAGAATTGAGTTCGATCACTTTATGAGCTGTTAAGTGCTTTATTCTGCAAGTAATAAGGAAGATATATTTAGAATTTACTGCTCATGATAAAAATTGACAAATCGTCAAGCCCAAAATCAGATCCTTGCGTTTGTATTTATAGGTATACGGTAATTATGGTTGGTGTCAAAACATGATAATGACTATTGAGTTTGTTGTTACAATTATTTTTGCGAATGAAAGTTGTGAGGACATTTGACGACATAACAGGTCCAAGTGCGCAATGTGAAATCATGTGAGGACACGTTCGAGTTTAAGTTATTTTTGGGTTTTCTTAGGAAATAACATGCTATTAGATGGAGTGGTTGACCTTTTCTGTTATGACGCAATGCTATCATGTTTGTCCAAGAAGGCTTGTTGGCCACACAAATTTTGGAAACAATGAAAGTTATGTTAATGTTCGATGTCTTAATGTCAATACCATTATCTTTTTTTGAGTGCAAAGTTGTTATCAGTAAACCTAGTTTTTTTTACTAGTGCTTTGACTTTATTTTATCATCGACCCTTCCCACTCTAAGCAGTTAACCTGTGTGCGTCCTGTTTTTATTCCGTGTTACACCTCTTCTTCGTGCATCTTTTATATATTATTAACATGCTTCCCAGATTGTGTTTTTGAAGTACCTTACGCTTCTCTCAGTTTTTCGTTCTTATGGTTTTAGCGTTTTAATGATAAGTGACAGGTAAATTCAGTTTACTCTTTGTTACTGTTTTTCAAGACTTTTCCTTTTAGTTGTGCTTTATGTTTATTTTAGCTGAAAAAATATTGAAAAGTATAAAGTGGTTTAGTGAAGAAATCAGTTATTGCTGTCCTGAGCTCGCCACTCATTTTCAATCCGATGCTTGGACTGACTTCAAAAAAGTTCTCGAAAACGAAATCCGTTGCCAGGTTGCTGTAAGTTTTTACATGCAATGTCTATTAAAGCGTTTGTTCTTCAATTTTTGATAACTGCTGATTGCTTGTTAAGCTGAGAAACTATGATTTAGCTCTCGAGCTGTAGTGTCATTGTGGAGTATTTCATTATTTAATGTTTAATTAAATTTTCCAGCCTTCTGTTATTACTTTCAGTCTGTGTTGGCTCAAATATTTCCTTTTGGTGTGCAGCGAACCATATAATTTTATGAGTTGCTCGTATGCGCGATTGCGCTTTGTTCTGTAACACAATGACACATGCACTGTCATTACCATATGTTGTTTCGAATTGGATGATGTTGACCCGACGTGGCTCTTCCCAGCTAGTGGTCTCTTCGCTTTGGCTCTTGCTAATTGATTCGGTCGTTGTTATTTTTGTTTGTGTTTAGATTCAAATTCAACGCAATGATAAGAGCAATTCGTCTCAAGCAGAACAAAAGTAAGTTTTTTTCACGAAATATGTGTTTACGCGCGTGACTTTATTTATCTAGAGTGTAGCTTTTAGTGAGATAATCGGTCTTCTCCAGTTTTAGTGAAGTTTAGCTTTAACTTTTTGGGAAATCTTGTATCGAGATGCATTGGCGTCTGCTTAAAAGGTTATTAACTGTCTATTTAGCTCGTCATCTACCAGTTCAAACAGAACAAATGCAGATCAATCTTATCGCGAAAGTGATGTAAGCGAGGCAGGTTTTCTGAATACTCTTTTAAACGATGAAATCCCGGAAGTGATCCCCAAAATGTCTCCTGTTACTCCTCAATCGACATCAACCGATATCCCTCTTTTACTCGACGAGTCAGCCAAATCTACCATGTATGGAGCCATTAAAGTGGTTGTTTGCAAGGGTGACATAACGAATGACTGCAGTGCTGCTATTGTAAATGGTGTGGTTCCCAGTTTTGATCTTTCCGTCGGTAAGAAAAGCTTTTGTATTTCATTATCATCTATTTGTGCATTGATATGCTCTCGCGAAAATATTTAGTATCTTTCCGACAAAAAAAAAAAAAAACGCTCACATAGTCTTCCCCAATTCTTCATAAAATCAACTTCGGCGTATTTGAAATATTTGTTTTGAGCATGATCGGTCTTTCGAACCGCATTAATAGAAAAAACAATTGTGGTTTCGACTGTATTAGCAGTTTCATTATGTTTCATCTGACTGACTTATGATTTCTGCACGCTGTGGTAGTTGGCAATCGATCCATTATGCGTGGCCAGTTCCAATTTACATTTTATTGCTTTTTTGCTTGAATGGCCGTTTTTCGTGTAAATTGCTTGTGTGGCGAATGAAATTGCATTTTTGGCAAGTCAAATACTTGCTTGAAATGAATGCTATGCTTAAGTGCTTTTGTAGAATCACTGGTACGTTTGATTAGCTTGGTATCTTCTTGCTTTTGGCATCAATTTGAAATATGAGCTGTGCTGGCGCATGCTACAGCTTACCATGCAAATTTTCAGTGCATTAAGGGATGTGTTTCATTGTGTTGTCCCGTATAATTAAATACGATTTATTTTGGCGCTGCATTTCTCGCCCCCAAGTTCCCACCAAATTGCAGTATATGTTTGTTGTTCATGGCTGTTTGACTAGCTGACATGCCAGAGCCCATCTTACTTGACACAGAAAACTGTTGCTGCGCGCATCGCACTATTTTCGTTTTTGATTTGCAGTCGCTGTGAGAAAGAATTGGCTTTTTACTTGCGTCATTTGTCAATGAAAATATCACACTTAAGTTCTAGCTCCTAGCTTGTATACTGAAAATCTTATCACTGGGCGTTTTCAATTGATAAAATTCATGAATGGCATTGCTCGGTCTCATATCATTTATTGCGACTGAGCCCTTTATTTCAATAGCAATTTTGCTTTTATTGGCTAGCTTCGACAAACGCACTTACGTAAGTGCTTGCAGCTGATATTGTTTGAGTTGAATGATTGATTTTGTTTGAAGAACCTTTCGGCAAGCAAAATTTTCTTCGTAGCATAGACACACCAAATAAAACCAATCTTCCTATACTCGCGGTATTACGCCGAAGGTATAACGAGTGGCGTGGCCCATTTCCGAGGCTTGCGCCTGGACAATACCGCTTCGAAGAAGCATCGTAGCAGTGGCGAGCCGTTGACGACACTGTGTCTGATTTAACCGATCAGGGAATCGAACCCTAGACCTCCCGCATTGATAGCAATAACTTAACAACTGATCTATTAAGAGCTTAAATTGAACCGAGATGTACTGCTATGCCTACAGGTCCACGGCTTGGGGCATGGTAATTTAAGGATGCATTTGGGATGCGTACGACCATTAAGCTTTTTAAGGTTATGACTTTTGACCTCTCAAGCTGCAGAGAGGCACGTCTAAGACCTACTTGACAACTGCGTTGACAATCGTAGAATTGATGCCCATCTGCTCGCAGAAATCAAAAGCGATCGAGTTTTTAATTATTAATCGCAGTTAGTAATTTTTGAGCATGTAGCACCAGATGGTAGACTAGAATCTCTTAATAAGGATTGGGGTTCTATTCGTAATTGAGCTTTGTTTTATTTTCACCATACTCTTATGCAAAGGTAAGGGCGATGGCAGCAGAAGAAAATAACATTTTTTCTCCATTTTTTCTGTTTGTCAATCATCTGTGTTTTCAAAAACCGATCTTTTAACTAGTGTCGTATTTCACTGAAATACTTCCACGCTTTTGGCCACTGCAAGTCATGGAAAATGGTGTAAAAACGACCTTTGAGTTCTGCTTGACTTGGGTACATTAAATATAAGTGCATTACGGGCTTGAATGTTTTAAAAGCTTCTGAAAACTAAATTTTTGCAGTTGTTGCATATATTTCAATGCGCGTAAAATGCTAATGAGCTTAAACAATGAGTTCACTTTTTGAACTGGACGCAGGTTAATGTAAACAAACACCTTTCATGTTTATATTTTTGGTTGCAGTTGTGTTTAGATTGCTTAACCTTTGCAGTAACAAAACATGGTGTCATTTCTAATTAAGCATGTCAATAGTAAAGGCACAAAATGCATGAAAAAAACAGACTTAGATGTCTTTACAAGCGGTACTCACTCAGCCTTAAAGGGGTCGGTTTATTGACGATATGTATTGTACTTTGACGACAAATGTTACTACGTACTAAACTTTCTACATTATACAGTGACATATGTTTTTCGTAGGTTATCGTGTAAGCAGTGGGAAATATTGTTCTTTCGGTGTTTCTGACCTTGTACTATTGGCGACAAATGTTACTACTTGCTACACCATGGGTTCTCGACCGGGAGCCGGATGACTCTCTTAAAGGGCCTCGATACATGAATCAGGAGGCCACAAGCGCTTTACTAATAGTAATTAGCCATTTAAAGCCAGCAGGCGGCTATGAATGAAATGCCGTCAGAAAATTTTATGGACGAGCAGAGGGCCACAGGTGTTGAGAGTTTCTAAAAAGAGGTTACAAACCATTTGGGGTTGAGAACCATTGCGCTGGACCTGCAATTACCATGTGTTTTAGTGTAGCTTATCGTTTTCAGCAGTTAATTTCTCATGTTTTTAGGCGCAATATCCCCTGCCATTGTGTTGAAAGGCGGCCCACACATTGTCACCGAATGTGCTTTTCAAAAAAACAGCAATCAGAGTTCTCTAGTTCGAGTAACGGGAGGTCACAATTTACTGTGCAAGCATGTTATTCACCTGGTTGCACCAGGAACACTGGAACAATATGTGCCTAGGATATCACTCGCTCTTCGCACAGCTAATGACATGAGACTACCATCTATTGCCATACCGTC